>JAMPIV010011317.1:152500-270174 GCA_024509875.1 Oreohelix idahoensis
ATGGATCAATTACAGAGCATTTGTTGTTATTTCTGCCAAATTCGTTGTGTTGTCAACAAGTCAATGATTGTTATTTGTGACACCCGTAAGCAACACATTAAGTTCTGCAACACTGGGGGTCGTCAGGGATTAACTATTACACCTGCATCGCCCGTGCTTTGAGAAGTTTTTCATGCTGTGATTTATTATCTTTTTCGGTTGCATGGGATAGTAACAATAGTGGTGGTGAAGGAAGGTCGACAAGAGACTTTGACGACTGTCACAAAACAACCGTGCTCTTCGTTTTATCGTTATCTACCTGTTTTTTTTCCTCTATTTTGTGCCTCCCATTTATTTCTTCTATATGTCACGTGACCAATAATTTATTTTACCATATGTTATTAACTTTTTTAATGTTCTGTTTTCCTAGACATTTTGTATTCTTATTTTCTTTCATTTTCACCTGTTCAAACCCAACCCGCGTTTGTTTACGTTCTGGCTTTCAGTAGAAATCCCCCACTGGTCAGAAACAATCAGCGTAGCGGTAACGTAATGTTACCTAAACGCCCCTGTGGTCCGAACAGGGGAATTTCTCTGGTCGCTTTAAAACGTTTGATCACGAGCGGCTAGTACCCTTTGAGGCCTTGGTAACGAGTTTGATCTGTTTCAGGGGGAGATAACAATCGCGGTCTGTTTGTGGGTTGCTTGCCCTTAGATAAGCAAAGAGCACATAATATTATGATTGTCTCTCTGGGGGAACTTTCGCAAAGTTGTTGCTTCTGAAACCTTTGTCTTACTCTCTTGATTACGCATTACGCCGATACCTCTGAAGAAATATGCAGGCCAGGTGTCCGGGGGGAGCGTCCTTGTAATCTATAAGAGTAGACGGGTTTATTAAGCCAACACACTCGTGAAGATATTCCTGGCCCGAGATGGACCATCATGAGATAAGGCAAACTTTAACACAGAACTAAAATGTTAAGGCCTTTCTCTAGTCATTTTCGGGGTGAGTTGACATATCTTATAATTATTATATTATATTCATGTTAGCTTTTATATCCGATAGGAAGGTGACTTCATCTAATAATTTAATTCAGTGATAGTGTTGTGCCGTATTCAGCCTTAATTAAGTGGTGTTTAAGCTGTTTTTGGTTTATAATGGGTTAACTGATAGACTTACAAAAACAAACACTCACTAGGCAGAATCAGTTCACAGATGCTTATCATTGGTTAAAAATAGGCTAAATTAACTGTCATTTCTGTAAGATAACGTCAGAGGTGGATTATTCACTTAAACACTGAATTATAGGAGATAGTCGCTTATTCCTTGTTGATAGATGTTTTTAGTGGCTGGGGAGAATCATTTTATGCTTACTTGTGTAGCTAGACTCTAGCCATAACTTTCACAGGAGCAGCCACCAGCCATAGAAAACATTTTACCTTATGACTCAGTCAAAACTGTATTATTGTAGCAAGAACATTGCATTTTCTTTGTACTCATTTTGTGGAATATTAATATATTTCCCCAAAGGGACATATGATTTATTTGTGTAATGTCAAATGCTGTAATCTGTTTATGTAAATTCATTAATATTGTAAGATGAATAAGCATATTCATTTAACTGTAACTAAAGGTTAGGTTTCCTGTATGTTGAGATTGGGAGAAGAGGAGTAGATTGTTGCTGTCAGAACAGTTACTGACAGGTACCTGGGTGTGCAAAAGATATTAAGCCTATGCGGACGCGTGTTGATAATTGATATTTTTAAGGAACAGGAGACATGGTTAAAGACAGCCCTAAACTATCATAGCAATAACTACAATAAATTTAATCCCATAGTGGAGCGAAACTTTCTGTATAAGTATAAAGTTAGTGTGATTTATTATTTGCTTGAGGTAAAGGGTGTCTCTTTTTGGTCTCAGTTTCAGGGGATACCGAATTGCTAGTCTAGTTTCCAGTCAGACGAAGAATGTCACCGTCTCTTCGTTCTAGAGGGATTCTGAGGATATCTAGCCCCACGAGTGTCACAGCCATACCTGAAACAACAACCCTTTGTCAACGCCATTTCCCTCTCACGGGAGTTCAGCTCACGCATTGGGAAATGAGCCAACGCAACAATCTGAAACGTCTATTGCAGTAGTAGTTCCCTACTCGCCTATTGGATTACCAGTCAGGGCATTGCGGCTTCCAAAATCTCAAAACAGCACAGCATGTCTATAGCAGAATTCAATTCACCAGTCTCTGTGTGCCTAAACGGGGCACTCAGCCAAGCCACAGTCAACCAGCCAAACCGGATTTTAAGCCAATTCTAGCGCCTGATAAGAGCGCCTTGGGATCAGTTGTCCTCAAGTGACTTCGTCCTATGGTTATTTCTGGATTATGTAGAACCTCGCACTTAGGAGTAGCCAGCCAAAGATAGACAGGGTTCCAGCCCACTCACGCGATAAGAGGTCACCAAGGTCAGCACCAACAAGGGAAGGTATGCAGTTTATCCTATCGCTTTGAAGGACATCTGCACGTAAGACTCTTTCCTGGAGCTAGTACAATTGGGTCCCACTAAAGCGGACAGGCTGCCGTTCAGTTTGTTTATTTGGTCAGCAGGAGATAAACATTGTCCCCCAGCCCACCTCGCGCCAGTATGGGAGAGTCACCAACGTTTAGTACCAACAAGGACAGTTTTGTAGGCTTAGTCCCTCACGAAGGATCTACATATAAGACACTGTCTGGACTATTTCATCTGGTCCCCGAAAGCGGAAGGACTGACACGCAGTTTATTCATTTTGGTAAACAGGAGGTAAATAGAGTCCCCCAGCCCACCTCGCGCCAGTAGGGGAGAGTCACCAACGTTTAGTACCAACAAGGACAGTTTTGTAGGCTTAGTCCCTCACGAAGGATCTACATATAAGACACTGTCTGGACTATTTCATCTGGTCCCCGAAAACGGAAGGACTGCCACTCGATTATTTATCTCTCTGTGTTCTACAGGTTCATGTCGGTGGTCTGTGTGTGTGTGTTTGTTGGTGTATTTTGCGTATTTGATGACTATTGATGATTTTGATGACTATTGATGATTATTGAGATTGCTGATGATTTTTTGATGTCATTTATGATGTTATGATGAGATGCATTATTTTCATGCTTGTCTTCATTTAATAAAGTTTACTCACGTATTAACGCGCTGTTCACGACCCTTCCATCCATATCTACATATTTAGCTCTTTACTATAATCTCTATGTTTGATAAGAGAAAAGAGTGAGAGCAGGAGATGCTTAGACAGTAAAAGTGAGTTGAGGCTTGGAGAGAGAGATCACTTTGATAAATCTTCTTCCAGGTTGTCTCAAGTCCATCTCCTATTTACACCTTTCTGTGTGTGTAATCTATAACTCTGTCAGTCCACTATCCCTTGTCGATTTCACTACTATTGTCCAACTCGACAAATACTCTACACTTTACTCAACCACGACAATTAATGGGAGCCCGTCCGAGATTCTAGAACCCATCTAGTACGACATTTAATATGTGCTCGTTCCGAGGATGAATCTCTCACAAGATTCTATCTTGATTCTAGAGTTTAGTGTTCGAGTGAACAAGATGGCGGTTTTTTTGTGATGTGTCAACCGGACAGTGTTTCAAAACATTACAGATTTATTGAGGGCTATTGTTACTGCTCCAGGTACATTTTTGTATGTACCTGCAAGGATACTTGGAGAGGAGATGGGCACCGCCAAGCAAACCTCTTGCCCACTGAAATGTTATGATGGAAAGTCAACTCAGTAATAATTTGCCGGATCGGCCGATGCCCGGATTAACAACGACCGCGCTCTCATTGCCCCTTGAGAGTGATAAGTCAACGAATGGGGTACAAACACCTGTTTTGAAACTTCCAAGAGAAAATTTTGTTGTTGGAACTTGGAATGTACGCACGCTATATGCGTGTGGAAAAGTCAAAGAACTAACACATGAACTTGTTAGATACTCGTGGGACATCCTGGGCCTAGCAGAAGTCAGATGGACAGGATTAGGTGAATCAATAACGGATGATGGTCACAAAATTTGGTTTAGTGGAGATGAGTCTAAACATCAGCATGGAGTAGGTTTTATCGTACATAAAGATAGATTGAACTCTGTCATCAGCTGCACCCCAATAAATAGCAGGCTTATCACCATTCGTATTGCAGCACATCCAAAGAACATCTCCATCATACAGGTATATGCCCCCACTACTGACTATGAGGATGAGGCAATTGATACATTTTATGACAATTTGGATGAAGCAATTAAGAAAATTCCAAAGAAAGATCTTCTCATTGTTCTAGGTGATTGGAATGCTAAAATAGGGCCAGATGCATACGGTCACTGGGCTGGCACAGTGGGGAAATTTGGGACTGGAGAAACCAACGATCGAGGACTAAGGCTACTAGAATTTGCCAGCAACTATAAACTAACCCTTGCAAATACACTATTTCCTCATAAGTTATCAAGAAGAACAACGTGGCATGCCCCAAAAACTGAGATACATAACCAAATTGATTTTATTCTTGTATCCAAAAGATTCAAGTCCAGCATTAATAAAGCCAAGACTAGGACTTTTCCTGGCGCCGACATTGGTAGTGATCACGACATGGTATTGATGACGCTCAAGCTTAAACTCAAAAAGAACTATAATCAAAACAGATGTTCTCAGTTAAGATTCAATTTAGACAAATTGAAAGATCCAGAAATCGCGGGAATCTTTGAGGCAACTGTTGGAGGAAAATTCGCAGCTCTCAACTTTTTGGAGGATGATATCAACTCAATCACAGAGAACATGAAAGACGTGCTCATTGAATCAGCAACAGAAATACTTGGTAAAAGAAAGAAAATAAACAAACCATGGGTTACAGATGACATTCTGAAGTTATGTGATACACGACGGGAAATGAAAAAGGTTAAGAAAGAGGTTCCTGAAGCAGCATGGCAATACAGTATGGTGAATAAAAATATTAGAAAGAAAATGAAACAGGCCAAAGAAAAATGGGTAGCTGATCAATGTGAGTCCATTAATACGGGGCTAATAAAAGGTAACAGCAAGGCAGTTTTTGACACATTAAGAAGACTATCAAAACCCCAACAGCCCAGGGTAACTGTCATAGAAGATAGCAATGGGGCTCTGCTCAATGAAAAAACAGCTGTAATGAGAAGGTGGACAGAATATTGTAAAGAATTATATAACTGTAAACTTGACACTGACTTAGGCATATTAAACAACATTAAGTGCGAAAACAGAGAACTCGGAAATGCAGCAATACTACGGGAAGAAGTGGAAGAGGCTATATGTTCGATGAAAGGAGGGAATTCACCGGGTATGGATAATATACCAGCAGAGCTCTTGAAATATGGAGGACCAGATATAGTAAAAATCATGACAACAATTTGCCAGAAGATATGGAGTACAAAAAAATGGCCAAAAGAATGGACGCAGTCATTAGTAATACCGCTTCCAAAGAAAGGAAATCTAAAAATGTGCAAGAACTACAGAACCATTAGCCTTATTAGTCATCCAAGTAAGGTGATGTTAAGGATACTTTTGAACAGAATAAAACAGAAATCAGAAGAAATCTTGTCAGAGGAACAGGCTGGCTTTAGACCAAAAAGAAGTACCTCAGAACAAATCTTCAATATTAGATTACTGATCGAAAAACATCTCCAGCATCAACATGATTTATACCATAACTTCATCGATTTCACAAAAGCCTTCGATCGAGTCTGGCATGAAGGTTTATGGCAAATAATGAGAAAATTCAATTTTGATACCAACATCATAGATATCATTGAAGCACTATACAAGGTCGCAAGCAGTGCTGTTTTTGCAAGCAATGACATTGGAGAATTTTTCAAAACAACTGTAGGAGTTCGCCAGGGATGTATCCTGTCACCAGTGCTCTTTAACATTTATCTAGAACATATTATGCAGGAGGCTCTCTACGATTATAAATCAACCATATCGATTGGAGGCCGACCTCTGTGTAATCTACGTTTTGCTGATGATATTGATCTGATAGCTGGAACAGAATCAGAACTTCAAGACCTTACCTCTAGACTGGAGAAAGTAACAAGAACATATGGGATGGAAATTAATATAGAAAAAAGCAAGATATTGGTGAATAGCCATAAGAAACATGTTCCGACCAACATTACGTTAAATGGGCAAACGTTAGAAGAAGTTAACACCTTTAAATATCTCGGGTCCACTATATGTAGTGATGGAAGATCAAATAAAGAAATCAAGACAAGACTTGAGATGGCCTCAGCTGCCATGACAAGGTTGAATGTGATCTGGAAAAGTAACATCAGTTTTCCTGTGAAGATCAAATTATACAAATCACTTGTATTATCTATTCTCTTGTATGGGTGTGAGGGCTGGACACTCACTGCAGATACGGAGCGAAGGATTCAGGCTTTCGGCATAAATGTTACAGAAGAATTTTGCGCATTTGCTATAAAGAGCACAAAACAAATGTCTATGTTAGAGAGAAGATAAACACCTATGCAGGCCATCAAGAACCACTTTTGTCAATAGTGAAACGTCGAAAGCTTGCCTGGTTTGGGCATGTAACTCGTCATGACTCCCTTTCGAAAACGATCCTCCAGGGAACAGTCGAAGGTAAACGGAGAAGAGGAAGGCAAAGAAAATCCTGGGCTGATAACATCAAAGAATGGGCAGGACACGGTTTCTCCACACTTGTACGCATTGCTGAGAATAGAGAGCAGTGGAGGACCCTGTCTGCTGATGCTTCCACCATGGCACCCCTACGACCCATGACGGGTTATGGGTTGAGAGAGAGTGTTCTGCAGATTATAGGAATTTCTTTCCCCTAGACATATCGAACTATTTCTTGTGGAGGAAGTCTGAACAGCGTTTTTTCTCCACAGCAATCATAAATATTTAGTTACATTTATTGTTCATGCTACACATGAGACAGCTGGTTAAGGTTGCTGGTATCATTGCTGAGTTTTGGGTTGACAATCTGACGACTATTGTTGAAAAAGTCAGGAAATTTTTTTTTTAAGGTTTAATATTTTTTTCAGGAGTAGCTCTTTAATCTGAGATAAGAAGCTACAGATAGTCAGTTACTAGCTTGCATTTGTACCAAGGGAGGGTGTTCATTCGGATGATAGTAACCAATCCTCTCAATAGCTAAGTACTGACAGAAGTTGGATACGATTTTGGTTATGATTATAGGAAGTTCTAAGGACATGTAATGAACGTCTATGGAAAAGATAAATTACTGTCATTTTGTCCGTATTCCTCGAACTTTAAAAGGGTGGGGGGGGGACCTGACACGTGACCAATAATTTATTTTACCATATGTTATTAACTTTTTTAATGTTCTGTTTTCCTAGACATTTTTTATTCTTATTTTCTTTCATTTTCACCTGTTCAAACCCCACCCGCGTTTGTTTACGTTCTGGCTTTCAGTAGAAATCCCCCACTGGTCAGAAACAGTCAGCGTAGCGGTAACGTAATGTTACCTAAACGCCCCTGTGGTCCGAACAGGGGAATTTCTCTGGTCGCTTTAAAACGTTTGATCACGAGCGGCTAGTACCCTTTGAGGCCTGGGTAACGAGTTTGATCTGTTTCAGGGGGAGATAACAATCGCGGTCAGTTTGTGGGTTGCTTGCCCTTAGATGAGCAAAGAGCACATAATATTATGATTGTCTCTCTGGGGGAATTTTTGCAAAGTTGTTGCTTCTGAAACCTTTGTCTTACTCTCTTGATTACGCATTACGCCGATACCTCTGAAGAAATATGCAGGCCAGGTGTCCGGGGGGAGCGTCCTTGTAATCTATAAGAGTAGACGGGTTTAATAAGCCAACACACTCGTGAAGATATTCCTGGCCCGAGATGGACCATCATGAGATAAGGCAAACTTTAACACAGAACTAAAATGTTAAGGCCTTTCTCTAGTCATTTTCGGGGTGAGTTGACATATCTTATAATTATTATATTATATTCATGTTAGCTTTTATATCCGATAGGAAGGTGACTTCATCTAGTAATTTAATTCAGTGATAGTGTTGTGCCGTATTCAGCCTTAATTAAGTGGTGTTTAAGCTGTTTTTGGTTTATAATGGGTTAACTGATAGACTTACAAAAACAAACACTCACTAGGCAGAATCAGTTCACAGATGCTTATCATGGGTTAAGAATAGGCTAAATTAACTGTCATTTCTGTAAGATAACGTCAGAGGTGGATTATTCACTTAAACACTGAATTATAGGAGATAGTCGCTTATTCCTTGTTGATAGATGTTTTTAGTGGCTGGGGAGAATCATTTTATGCTTACTGTCGTGAAACGAAGTGTAACCCACTACTTTGTTAATCACTATGTCGAGATACAGATTTGCTTCAACCAATCAACGATCAACGTTCACCAGTCTCTGAGACAGAATAAATTAACGGCCATCTTGTTCACGCAAGATGGCCGATGAAAACTGAATAAAATTAGGCTGTATGAGACCAGGTACAAAACCGGAGGAAACCAATCAACTTGCTCCGCCAGGAACCAATCGAAAGCTTTCCTCAAGTAGTTACTTGACTATATAATCGGGCGGATTTTATGCTAACCACGCAATCCCGAACTTGACGCCAGAGCTGAAGAGGAAGAAGCTGTCACTTTGATTGATAACTTACCTGAGGGCATCGACCTGCAACCTACTTCGCTAAGTCGCGTCAAAACCTGGCCAGTTTAAAATCCTAGGAGGGTTTAATTGTGGCCTAAAAACCTGAGGTCGTATGTTCGAGTCAATCCCGCTGCCTGGAACTCCGCAGGAGCATAGAGGTTGACCAGACTCTACATCTTTGGTCCCCCTCAGTCTTGGGTGGGCTAAAGGAACGATACTCTGCCGGTGGTGTGAAACAAACAAAGAAGAACAGACTTAAGAGAGATGAGTACACATTAGTACCATTTCTGTCGGCATTGTGAGCATAGAACTGTCAATGAAGAAAACGTGAATTAACATAGCAAGAGACAAAATTAATAGCATAGCTGAGAAGTGTTATATCCTTAATTAACAGCACAGCTGATCCATGTACTATAATTAATTAACAGCACAGCTGATATAAATTTTTTGTTCCTATAATTGGAAAACTTGGTGTAATATTTATTTACATATAAATATATATATATAAATATAAATATTTGTAAATCATATGTAAACTTACAAATTCATTACATTCCATTTTTCAACATTCACCCTTCAGCACAAGAGTAGATAGTGTATATACTAAATAAAAATAAGGAAATTGTATTTTGAACGACTTGTCAATTTTATCATTGTTAAGTAAAAATCTGTTTCCTTGTTGTTTATTAATATCACAGTTAGTTACACAGCGGAGGTGGCACTTTATGTCGGTCTCCTCTCTACTATTGTTTCGAGATCAGAACATTCACAGCCGTAACTAATTTGTGATACCAGTAGTTCTCTCCGACACTGGGACTTCACCATTTTCTGCAGAAATTCTATTTCTGTAATTTTCAGTACTATACTGATCCTACAGCCAAATAAAACCTCTCGCCACACTGGGGGCTCGTTCCTGGGATATTTCTGTATATCTTGAGCCATACTTAGTCTATTCATCCATCTACACTCTATCTTGTGCCACCCATAGATAACATAAGAAACATATTTTTGAGAAAAAAAAATTCTATAATAGGATTTTTTTATTGTTTTCTTAGGAGGAGTACCATTTAGTACTCAGTAAATAGTTGATGCTCACAAAGTTGCACGGAAATTATTTGTTCATTTAAATTAATTAAGTTTAATTACAATAATTTGGTTATAGTAGATATACATACCCTATCTAAGCAACGCCATGGCTGATCTAGTGAAGTTCAGGACTGCGATCATGCAGATGGGTAAGGAATTAAACATGACAGGTGATGCTCTTACTCAGTATGTCACAACAGAAGTGGACAAACACATGGATAGGGAAGAAAGAAAGTTGCAATTAGAGACTGAAGCAAGGAAATTAGAGGCTGATAGAGAAGCAAAGAAATTAGAGGCTGAAGAAAGGCGGTTGCAAGCGGAAGCTGAGAGAGAAGCCAAAAGACTGGAAGCTCAGAGAGAAGACAAAAGACTGGAAATTGAAGCCAAGAAATGGGAGGCTGAAAATGAGGCAAAGAAAATTGAAGCTGAGGAAAGGAAATTACAAGCAGAGAGAGACCATCAGTTGAGATTAAAAGAGCTTGAAATTCAGGCAAATACTGGCAATAATGGTGGTAGCTCACCTCACTCTGAGAGTAGCTCCAGCCAGAGCACCTCAAGTGGGGCCATGAATTTTCATCTGGACCCATTTGTTGAGAAAGAAGATGCAATCGAGTCGTACCTGGATAGATACGAAAGACTAGCCACTACCTATGGCTTAGTGAAAGAAAAATGGAGTCTTAAACTATCTCAGGGATTGAGAGGTGTGGCCTACGATGTGTATTTGAAGCTCTCAAGAGATGACCAGGAAGATTATGACATCCTGAAGCAGTCACTGCTTGTGAGATATGAAAAGAACTCAGAATCATATAGAAAGAAATTCCGAACAGCTAAATTTTTCCAGGAGAAAACTATCACCAATTCTCTGCTAGATTGGAAACCTATTTGGAAAAATGGAGTAGTTTAGGGAAGTGTCAGGATCTGAAAGAAATGATAATGATGGAGCAAGTGAAAGAGTCCATGCCTCAAGAAATGAGGAAGTTTATCATGGAACAAGGAGCAGAGAGATTGGAAGATATTGTAACTGTTGCTGAGAGATATCAAGCAGCTCAGGCAGAACTATTAGGAAATAAGAAGAAGCAGGGTGAAAACTTCAAATCATCGCAAAACTATACCAAATATGAACAAAAGGACCATACCACAAGGAACAAACAAAGATTTGACCAAAAGGACAAAAACCCTCTAAGATCGGATAAGACACCTTACCGGAAGGAAGGAAAGTGGTGTAAAACTTGTCTAATGAGTAACCACAATACTGCGGACTGCAGAAGGAAGAATCCTCCTCATCATGCTGCATGTCTTACAACAGGGAATCAGGGAAGGAAGGAAATGGCAGTAAGTCAGAAAGACTTCCATCATCCCCCTGTCTGTGAGGAAGTGACCGTGAATGGCACTCAAGTACTGTGTTTATATGACACAGGATTGGACTTTGATTCAGTTGTGTGCTCTTCTCTAGTGAGTCCTGACCAGATAACCACAGAAACAGTGGAAATCAGAGGACCGATCAAGGGAGCAAGAACCATGACACTACCCATAGCTCGAATCAACATAAGTTCTCGCTATGTGGAAGGAGAAATCAAAGCAGCAGTGATGGACGACCCTATTTACCCTTTGATTTTGGGGTGTAGATATGTTTTCCTTGGAGAACCTATAAAACCTGTAGTTATGGCAACAGTCCAAACCAGGGAAAGCTCCAGGAAAATGGAGGAGAATCCTATCAATACTCATCCAGAAGAGATGAAAAAGGCTCAAGCAGCAGACAGCACGTTGAAGCCTTGTTTTGGCAAATTGCCTAAAGCACATAACCCTCCAGAGAAAGGAGACTTGTATATGAAGAATGGCCTACTATACAGAAAAGCTGGAACAGGACCTAAAGGGCATGGACAGCTTGTAGTGCCAAAATCTTACAGGGAGAAGGTTATGACGCTAGGACATGCTATACCCTTCAGTGGACATATGGGAATAGGGGCCACTGGACAAAGGATAGCCTGTCACTACTTTTGGCCAGGAATTACAGAGGACATAAAAAGATATGTAAGATCCTGTCCAGAATGCCAAAGAGTAGCTCCTAAGCATAGGACTGCACCAGCAACACTGGGAGAAATGCCTATTATGGGAACCCCTTTTGAACGTGTTGCAGTAGATATTGTTGGACCCCTCACTAGGACCAAGAAGAGAAATGCTTACATCTTAACCTTGGTTGATACTTGCTCTATGTGGGGAGAAGCAGTGGCCATGTCAGCTATAGATTCAAAGCACGTGGCAGAGGCCCTGTTGACAATATTTACCCGATTAGGTTTCCCGCATCAGATATTGACTGACAATGGGTCTCAGTTTAAGGGAAAGCTAACATAAGAAGTATTCAGGATATTTCAAGCCAGGCACTATCATTGTAGTCCCTACCATGCCCAAGGAAACGGTCAAGTAGAGCGGTTCAATGGTACGCTAATTTCAATCCTTAGAAAGCTGGCGAGTGAAAAACCTGATACTTGGGATACATACTTACCCGCTGCACTATTTGCATATAGGGAAGTACCCCACAACTCAACTGGATTGGCTCCAGCTACATTGTGTTTTGGAAGACCAATAAAAGGTCCACTGGAAGCATTGCTGCGGACATGGACTGATGAAAAGGCAGAGGAAACAGTGACTTCCGCATACCAGTACGTCAACGAGTTGACATCTCGGTTGAAAGCAGGTTGGAAACTGGCCAATGATAACTTAAGACAGGCCAGGAGGAAGCATGCTGCGTACTACAACAAAAAAGCAAAGGATAGGGAACTGGAGGTGGGTGAAAAGGTGTTATTACTGTTGCCAAGCAGCAATAATAAATTGCAGATTGGATGGCAGGGACCCTATGTCATACTGGAGAAACTTTCCAGGACCAATTATAAGATTGACAAGAAAGGAAAGGAGAAGGTATATCATGTCAATCTTCTTAAAAAATACTATGACAAGGAATCATCAGAAGTGGCACATATCATGACCCTAGCCATAGCAACAGAAATGCACGGCGAACCACTTCACTCTATGGAGTATCCACTCACAACTACAGAGGATTATGTTCAAGTAAATATTAGTGAACATTTAACTGCAGAGCAGAAAAAGATGGTTCAGCAAGTGTTGGAAACCCATGCTGATGTGCTCACAGATAAGCCAGGTCGGACGAATCTGTTAGAGTACGACATGAAGGTTACCGACCCTACCCCAGTATGCATGAGAACATACCCTATACCCTATGCGAAAGCCCAAGCACTAAGGGAGGAAGTTGATTATCTGTTGAAGGAGAAAATTATCTCGAAGTCAGACTCTCCCTATAGCTCAAGTGTGGTGCTATTGAGAAAACCGAGTGGTGAACACAGGTTATGTATTGACTACCGGAAGCTTAATGCGATCACAGAATCTCAGGTGGACCCATTACCTGACACCAACCAGCTGTTCTCTACACTGAGTAAGGCTAGGTATTTATCGAAGGTAGATCTAAGCAAGGGATACTACCAAATACCAGTGAAACCAGAAGTTATGAAAATGCTGGCATTTAGTACATCGGACGGACACTACGAGTTTAATGTACTACCCTTTGGGCTGAAAAATGCTCCCAGTATCTTTTCAAGAATGATGAGGAAATTATTGGAACCTCTACAAAATCCCCATATCACTAACTTTATGGATGACATTCTTGTTGCTACAAACACATTTGAAGAGCATATAGTAGCGCTCTCCATGTTGTTTGACAGACTGAGAGAAACTGGATTGACTGCACGTCCAACCAAGTGCTATATCGGTTGTAAGGAGTTGGAATTCTTAGGTCACACTATTTCTACAGGTCATATGTCTCCTGACCCAAAGAATATAGAGAAGTTAAAGAAGGCACCCAGACCTCAAACGAAGAAAGATGTGAGATCATTCGTGTCATTATGTGGGTTCTATCAGAAGTACATACCCCATTTTAACTCTCTGTGTGCACCATTAACTAACTTAACGAAGAAGGGACAGCCTGACAAAATCCAATGGAATGCTGATTGTGAAAAAGCTTACACAGAGCTAAAAGCAAAACTCACCAGCAAACCCATCCTTACACTACCCGATATCACACAGGAATTTGTATTAAGAACGGACGCTAGCAGTATAGGTATTGGTGCAACTCTCTTGCAGAAATCAAAAGCCCAGCCGGAGGAACTTTTACCAGTCGCCTACGCCAGTAGGAAGCTGAATGCAGCTGAGTTGAACTACTCGACCATAGAGAAGGAATGTTTAGCTCTAATTTGGTCCATCAACAAATTTTCACCTTATCTGTATGGGACACACTTCATTGTCCAAAGCGATCACCAACCTTTAACATTCTTGGCTGCATCTAAAAAGCTAAATTCGAGATTGTTAAGGTGGAGTCTGCTTCTGGCGCCTTATTCCTTTACCGTGAATTACATTCCGGGAAGAGACAATGTAGGAGCTGATTTTTTAAGTCGACACCCTAGTACTCTGGAAGGACAGACGCAAAAGGATTAACCACAGCAGGGGTTTACACGTCAGCTATGACAAGTCACAGCTAGGAAAGGAGGGGGCTATGTCGTGAAACGAAGTGTAACCCACTACTTTGTTAATCACTATGTCGAGATACAGATTTGCTTCAACCAATCAACGATCAACGTTCACCAGTCTCTGAAACAGAATAAATTAACGGCCATCTTGTTCACGCAAGATGGCCGATGAAAACTGAATAAAATTAGGCTGTATGAGACCAGGTACAAAACCGGAGGAAACCAATCAACTTGCTCCGCCAGGAACCAACCGAAAGCTTTCCTCAAGTAGTTACTTGACTATATAATCGGGCGGATTTTATGCTAACCACGCAATCCCGAACTTGACGCCAGAGCTGAAGAGGAAGAAGCTGTCACTTTGATTGATAACTTACCTGAGGGCATCGACCTGCAACCTACTTCGCTAAGTCGCGTCAAAACCTGGCCAGTTTAAAATCTTAGGAGGGTTTAATTGTGTCCTAAAAAACCTGAGGTCGTATGTTCGAGTCAATCCCGCTGCCTGAAACTCCGCAGGAGCATAGAGGTTGACCAGACTCTACATCTTTGGTCCCCCTCAGTCTTGGGTGGGCTAAAGGAACGATACTCTGCCGGTGGTGTGAACCAAACAAAGAAGAACAGACTTAAGAGAGATGAGTACACATTAGTACCATTTCTGTCGGCATTGTGAGCATAGAACTGTCAATGAAGAAAACGTGAATTAACATAGCAAGAGACAAAATTAATAGCATAGCTGAGAAGTGTTATATCCTTAATTAACAGCACAGCTGATCCATGTACTATAATTAATTAACAGCACAGCTGATATAAATTTTTTGTTCCTATAATTGGAAAACTTGGTGTAATATTTATTTACATATAAATATATATATATATATAAATATAAATATTTGTAAATCATATGTAAACTTACAAATTCATTACATTCCATTTTTCAACATTCACCCTTCAGCACAAGAGTAGATAGTGTATATACTAAATAAAAATAAGGAAATTGTATTTTGAACGACTTGTCAATTTTATCATTGTTAAGTAAAAATCTGTTTCCTTGTTGTTTATTAATATCACAGTTAGTTACACAGCGGAGGTGGCACTTTATGTCGGTCTCCTCTCTACTGTTGTTTCGAGATCAGAACATTCACAGCCGTAACTAATTTGTGATACCAGTAGTTCTCTCCGACACTGGGACTTCACCATTTTCTGCAGAAATTCTAATTCTGTA
This sequence comes from Oreohelix idahoensis, assembly GCA_024509875.1. Taxonomy (NCBI): domain Eukaryota; kingdom Metazoa; phylum Mollusca; class Gastropoda; order Stylommatophora; family Oreohelicidae; genus Oreohelix; species Oreohelix idahoensis. The sequence goes on from JAMPIV010011317.1 coordinate 167,985, forward strand.
ATTTTCAGTACTATACTGATCCTACAGCCAAATAAAACCTCTCGCCACACTTACTTGTGTAGCTAGACTCTAGCCATAACTTTCACAGGAGCAGCCACCAGCCATAGAAAACATTTTACCTTATGACTCAGTCAAAACTGTATTATTGTAGCAAGAACATTGCATTTTCTTTGTACTCATTTTGTGGAATATTAATATATTTCCCCAAAGGGACATATGATTTATTTGTGTAATGTCAAATGCTGTAATCTGTTTATGTAAATTCATTAATGTTGTAAGATGAATAAGCATATTCATTTAACTGTAACTAAAGGTTAGGTTTCCTGTATGTTGAGATTGGGAGAAGAGGAGTAGATTGTTGCTGTCAGAACAATTACTGACAGGTACCTGGGTGTGCAAAAGATATTAAGCCTATGCGGGCGCGTGTTGATAATTGATATTTTTAAGGAACAGGAGACATGGTTAAAGACAGCCCTAAACTATCATAGCAATAACTACAATAAATTTAATCCCATAGTGGAGCGAAACTTTCTGTATAAAGTTAGTGTGATTTATTATTTGCTTGAGGTAAAGGGTGTCTCTTTTTGGTCTCAGTTTCAGGGGATACCGAATTGCTAGTCTAGTTTCCAGTCAGACGAAGAATGTCACCGTCTCTTCGTTCTAGAGGGATTCTGAGGATATCTAGCCCCACGAGTGTCACAGCCATACCTGAAACAACAACCCTTTGTCAACGCCATTTCCCTCTCACGGGAGTTCAGCTCACGCATTGGGAAATGAGCCAACGCAACAATCTGAAACGTCTATTGCAGTAGTAGTTCCCTACTCGCCTATTGGATTACCAGTCAGGGCATTGCGGCTTCCAAAATCTCAAAACAGCACAGCATGTCTATAGCAGAATTCAATTCACCAGTCTCTGTGTGCCTAAACGGGGCACTCAGCCAAGCCACAGTCAACCAGCCAAAACCGGATTTTAAGCCAATTCTAGCGCCTGATAAGAGCGCCTTGGGATCAGTTGTCCTCAAGTGACTTCGTCCTATGGTTATTTCTGGATTATGTAGAACCTCGCACTTAGGAGTAGCCAGCCAAAGATAGACAGGGTTCCAGCCCACTCACGCGATAAGAGGTCACCAAGGTCAGCACCAACAAGCGCCAGTATGGGAGAGTCACCAACGTTTAGTACCAACAAGGACAGTTTTGTAGGCTTAGTCCCTCACGAAGGATCTACATATAAGACACTGTCTGGACTATTTCATCTGGTCCCCGAAAGCGGAAGGACTGACACGCAGTTTATTCATTTTGGTAAACAGGAGGTAAATAGAGTCCCCCAGCCCACCTCGCGCCAGTAGGGGAGAGTCACCAACGTTTAGTACCAACAAGGACAGTTTTGTAGGCTTAGTCCCTCACGAAGGATCTACATATAAGACACTGTCTGGACTATTTCATCTGGTCCCCGAAAACGGAAGGACTGCCACTCGATTATTTATCTCTCTGTGTTCTACAGGTTCATGTCGGTGGTCTGTGTGTGTGTTTGTTGGTGTATTTTGCGTATTTGATGACTATTGATGATTTTGATGACTATTGATGATTATTGAGATTGCTGATGATTTTTTGATGTCATTTATGATGTTATGATGAGATGCATTATTTTCATGCTTGTCTTCATTTAATAAAGTTTACTCATGTATTAACGCGCTGTTCACGACCCTTCCATCCATATTTACATATTTAGCTCTTTACTATAATCTCTATGTTTGATAAGAGAAAAGAGTGAGAGCAGGAGATGCTTAGACAGTAAAAGTGAGTTGAGGCTTGGAGAGAGAGATCACTTTGATAAATCTTCTTCCAGGTTGTCTCAAGTCCATCTCCTATTTACACCTTTCTGTGTGTGTAATCTATAACTCTGTCAGTCCACTATCCCTTGTCGATTTCACTACTATTGTCCAACTCGACAAATACTCTACACTTTACTCAACCACGACAATTAATGGGAGCCCGTCCGAGATTCTAGAACCCATCTAGTACGACATTTAATATGTGCTCGTTCCGAGGATGAATCTCTCACAAGATTCTATCTTGATTCTAGAGTTAAGTGTTCTGCAGATTATAGGAATTTCTTTCCCCTAGACATATCGAACTATTTCTTGTGGAGGAAGTCTGAACAGCGTTTTTTTCAGGAGTAGCTCTTTAATCTGAGATAAGAAGCTACAGATAGTCAGTTACTAGCTTGCATTTGTACCAAAGGAAGGTGTTCATTCGGATGATAGTAACCAATCCTCTCAATAGCTAAGTACTGACAGAAGTTGGATACGATTTTGGTTATGATTATAGGAAGTTCTAAGGACATGTAATGAACGTCTATGGAAAAGATAAATTACTGTCATTTTGTCCGTATTCCTCGAACTTTAAAAGGGTGGTGTGGGGGTCCCCCTGACACGTGACCAATAATTTATTTTACCATATGTTATTAACTTTTTTAATGTTCTGTTTTCCTAGACATTTTTTATTCTTATTTTCTTTCATTTTCACCTGTTCAAACCCCACCCGCGTTTGTTTACGTTCTGGCTTTCAGTAGAAATCCCCCACTGGTCAGAAACAGTCAGCGTAGCGGTAACGTAATGTTACATAAACGCCCCTGTGGTCCGAACAGGGGAATTTCTCTGGTCGCTTTAAAACGTTTGATCACGAGCGGCTAGTACCCTTTGAGGCCTGGGTAACGAGTTTGATCTGTTTCAGGGGGAGATAACAATCGCGGTCAGTTTGTGGGTTGCTTGCCCTTAGATGAGCAAAGAGCACATAATATTATGATTGTCTCTCTGGGGGAATTTTCGCAAAGTTGTTGCTTCTGAAACCTTTGTCTTACTCTCTTGATTACGCATTACGCCGATACCTCTGAAGAAATATGCAGGCCAGGTGTCCGGGGGGAGCGTCCTTGTAATCTATAAGAGTAGACGGGTTTATTAAGCCAACACACTCGTGAAGATATTCCTGGCCCGAGATGGACCATCATGAGATAAGGCAAACTTTAACACAGAACTAAAATGTTAAGGCCTTTCTCTAGTCATTTTCGGGGTGAGTTGACATATCTTATAATTATTATATTATATTCATGTTAGCTTTTATATCCGACAGGAAGGTGACTTCATCTAGTAATTTAATTCAGTGATAGTGTTGTGCCGTATTCAGCCTTAATTAAGTGGTGTTTAAGCTGTTTTTGGTTTATAATTGGTTAACTGATAGACTTACAAAAACAAACACTCACTAGGCAGAATCAGTTCACAGATGCTTATCATGGGTTAAGAATAGGCTAAATTAACTGTCATTTCTGTAAGATAACGTCAGAGGTGGATTATTCACTTAAACACTGAATTATAGGAGATAGTCGCTTATTCCTTGTTGATAGATGTTTTTAGTGGCTGGGGAGAATCATTTTATGCTTACTTGTATAGCTAGACTCTAGCCATAACTTTCACAGGAGCAGCCACCAGCCATAGAAAACATTTTACCTTATGACTCAGTCAAAACTGTATTATTGTAGCAAGAACATTGCATTTTCTTTGTACTCATTTTGTGGAATATTAATATATTTCCCCAAAGGGACATATGATTTATTTGTGTAATGTCAAATGCTGTAAGGATACCGAATTGCTAGTCTAGTTTCCAGTCAGACGAAGAATGTCACCGTCTCTTCGTTCTAGAGGGATTCTGAGGATATCTAGCCCCACGAGTGTCACAGCCATACCTGAAACAACAACCCTTTGTCAACGCCATTTCCCTCTCACGGGAGTTCAGCTCACGCATTGGGAAATGAGCCAACGCAACAATCTGAAACGTCTATTGCAGTAGTAGTTCCCTACTCGCCTATTGGATTACCAGTCAGGGCATTGCGGCTTCCAAAATCTCAAAACAGCACAGCATGTCTATAGCAGAATTCAATTCACCAGTCTCTGTGTGCCTAAACGGGGCACTCAGCCAAGCCACAGTCAACCAGCCAAAACCGGATTTTAAGCCAATTCTAGCGCCTGATAAGAGCGCCTTGGGATCAGTTGTCCTCAAGTGACTTCGTCCTATGGTTATTTCTGGATTATGTAGAACCTCGCACTTAGGAGTAGCCAGCCAAAGATAGACAGGGTTCCAGCCCACTCACGCGATAAGAGGTCACCAAGGTCAGCACCAACAAGGGAAGGTATGCAGTTTATCCTATCGCTTTGAAGGACATCTGCACGTAAGACTCTTTCCTGGAGCTAGTACAATTGGGTCCCACTAAAGCGGACAGGCTGCCGTTCAGTTTGTTTATTTGGTCAGCAGGAGATAAACATTGTCCCCCAGCCCACCTCGCACCAGTAGGGGAGAGTCACCAACGTTTAGTACCAACAAGGACAGTTTTGTAGGCTTAGTCCCTCACGAAGGATCTACATATAAGACACTGTCTGGACTATTTCATCTGGTCCCCGAAAACGGAAGGACTGCCACTCGATTATTTATCTCTCTGTGTTCTACAGGTTCATGTCGGTGGTCTGTGTGTGTGTTTGTTGGTGTATTTTGCGTATTTGATGACTATTGATGATTTTGATGACTATTGATGATTATTGAGATTGCTGATGATTTTTTGATGTCATTTATGATGTTATGATGAGATGCATTATTTTCATGCTTGTCTTCATTTAATAAAGTTTACTCATGTATTAACGCGCTGTTCACGACCCTTCCATCCATATTTACATATTTAGCTCTTTACTATAATCTCTATGTTTGATAAGAGAAAAGAGTGAGAGCAGGAGATGCTTAGACAGTAAAAGTGAGTTGAGGCTTGGAGAGAGAGATCACTTTGATAAATCTTCTTCCAGGTTGTCTCAAGTCCATCTCCTATTTACACCTTTCTGTGTGTGTAATCTATAACTCTGTCAGTCCACTATCCCTTGTCGATTTCACTACTATTGTCCAACTCGACAAATACTCTACACTTTACTCAACCACGACAATTAATGGGAGCCCGTCCGAGATTCTAGAACCCATCTAGTACGACATTTAATATGTGCTCGTTCCGAGGATGAATCTCTCACAAGATTCTATCTTGATTCTAGAGTTAAGTGTTCTGCAGATTATAGGAATTTCTTTCCCCTAGACATATCGAACTATTTCTTGTGGAGGAAGTCTGAACAGCGTTTTTTCTCCACAGCAATCATAAATATTTAGTTACATTTATTGTTCATGCTACACATGAGACAGCTGGTTAAGGTTGCTGGTATCATTGCTGAGTTTTGGGTTGACAATCTGACGACTATTGTTGAAAAAGTCAGGACATTTTTTTTTTAAGGTTTAATATTTTTTTCAGGAGTAGCTCTTTAATCTATTGTTGCATTTGTACCAAAGGAAGGTGTTCATTCGGATGATAGTAACCAATCCTCTCAATAGCTAAGTACTGACAGAAGTTGGATACGATTTTGGTTATGATTATAGGAAGTTCTAAGGACATGTAATGAACGTCTATGGAAAAGATAAATTACTGTCATTTTGTCCGTATTCCTCGAACTTTAAAAGGGTGGGGGGGGGGCCACCTGACACGTGACCAATAATTTATTTTACCATATGTTATTAACTTTTTTAATGTTCTGTTTTCCTAGACATTTTTTATTCTTATTTTCTTTCATTTTCACCTGTTCAAACCCCACCCGCGTTTGTTTACGTTCTGGCTTTCAGTAGAAATCCCCCACTGGTCAGAAACAGTCAGCGTAGCGGTAACGTAATGTTACATAAACGCCCCTGTGGTCCGAACAGGGGAATTTCTCTGGTCGCTTTAAAACGTTTGATCACGAGCGGCTAGTACCCTTTGAGGCCTGGGTAACGAGTTTGATCTGTTTCAGGGGGAGATAACAATCGCGGTCAGTTTGTGGGTTGCTTGCCCTTAGATGAGCAAAGAGCACATAATATTATGATTGTCTCTCTGGGGGAATTTTCGCAAAGTTGTTGCTTCTGAAACCTTTGTCTTACTCTCTTGATTACGCATTACGCCGATACCTCTGAAGAAATATGCAGGCCAGGTGTCCGGGGGGAGCGTCCTTGTAATCTATAAGAGTAGACGGGTTTATTAAGCCAACACACTCGTGAAGATATTCCTGGCCCGAGATGGACCATCATGAGATAAGGCAAACTTTAACACAGAACTAAAATGTTAAGGCCTTTCTCTAGTCATTTTCGGGGTGAGTTGACATATCTTATAATTATTATATTATATTCATGTTAGCTTTTATATCCGACAGGAAGGTGACTTCATCTAGTAATTTAATTCAGTGATAGTGTTGTGCCGTATTCAGCCTTAATTAAGTGGTGTTTAAGCTGTTTTTGGTTTATAATTGGTTAACTGATAGACTTACAAAAACAAACACTCACTAGGCAGAATCAGTTCACAGATGCTTATCATGGGTTAAGAATAGGCTAAATTAACTGTCATTTCTGTAAGATAACGTCAGAGGTGGATTATTCACTTAAACACTGAATTATAGGAGATAGTCGCTTATTCCTTGTTGATAGATGTTTTTAGTGGCTGGGGAGAATCATTTTATGCTTACTTGTGTAGCTAGACTCTAGCCATAACTTTCACAGGAGCAGCCACCAGCCATAGAAAACATTTTACCTTATGACTCAGTCAAAACTGTATTATTGTAGCAAGAACATTGCATTTTCTTTGTACTCATTTTGTGGAATATTAATATATTTCCCCAAAGGGACATATGATTTATTTGTGTAATGTCAAATGCTGTAATCTGTTTATGTAAATTCATTAATGTTGTAAGATGAATAAGCATGTTCATTTAACTGTAACTAAAGGTTAGGTTTCCTGTATGTTGAGATTGGGAGAAGAGGAGTAGATTGTTGCTGTCAGAACAATTACTGACAGGTACCTGGGTGTGCAAAAGATATTAAGCCTATGCGGGCGCGTGTTGATAATTGATATTTTTAAGGAACAGGAGACATGGTTAAAGACAGCCCTAAACTATCATAGCAATAACTACAATAAATTTAATCCCATAGTGGAGCGAAACTTTCTGTATAAATTTTGGTCTCAGTTTCAGGGGATACCGAATTGCTAGTCTAGTTTCCAGTCAGACGAAGAATGTCACCGTCTCTTCGTTCTAGAGGGATTCTGAGGATATCTAGCCCCACGAGTGTCACAGCCATACCTGAAACAACAACCCTTTGTCAACGCCATTTCCCTCTCACGGGAGTTCAGCTCACGCATTGGGAAATGAGCCAACGCAACAATCTGAAACGTCTATTGCAGTAGTAGTTCCCTACTCGCCTATTGGATTACCAGTCAGGGCATTGCGGCTTCCAAAATCTCAAAACAGCACAGCATGTCTATAGCAGAATTCAATTCACCAGTCTCTGTGTGCCTAAACGGGGCACTCAGCCAAGCCACAGTCAACCAGCCAAAACCGGATTTTAAGCCAATTCTAGCGCCTGATAAGAGCGCCTTGGGATCAGTTGTCCTCAAGTGACTTCGTCCTATGGTTATTTCTGGATTATGTAGAACCTCGCACTTAGGAGTAGCCAGCCAAAGATAGACAGGGTTCCAGCCCACTCACGCGATAAGAGGTCACCAAGGTCAGCACCAACAAGGGAAGGTATGCAGTTTATCCTATCGCTTTGAAGGACATCTGCACGTAAGACTCTTTCCTGGAGCTAGTACAATTGGGTCCCACTAAAGCGGACAGGCTGCCGTTCAGTTTGTTTATTTGGTCAGCAGGAGATAAACATTGTCCCCCAGCCCACCTCGCGCCAGTATGGGAGAGTCACCAACGTTTAGTACCAACAAGGACAGTTTTGTAGGCTTAGTCCCTCACGAAGGATCTACATATAAGACACTGTCTGGACTATTTCATCTGGTCCCCGAAAGCGGAAGGACTGACACGCAGTTTATTCATTTTGGTAAACAGGAGGTAAATAGAGTCCCCCAGCCCACCTCGCGCCAGTAGGGGAGAGTCACCAACGTTTAGTACCAACAAGGACAGTTTTGTAGGCTTAGTCCCTCACGAAGGATCTACATATAAGACACTGTCTGGACTATTTCATCTGGTCCCCGAAAACGGAAGGACTGCCACTCGATTATTTATCTCTCTGTGTTCTACAGGTTTATGTCGGTGTTCTGTGTGTGTGTTTGTTGGTGTATTTTGCGTATTTGATGACTATTGATGATTTTGATGACTATTGATGATTATTGAGATTGCTGATGATTTTTTTGATGTCATTTATGATGTTATGATGAGATGCATTATTTTCATGCTTGTCTTCATTTAATAAAGTTTACTCATTTATTAACGCGCTGTTCACGACCCTTCCATCCATATTTACATATTTAGCTCTTTACTATAATCTCTATGTTTGATAAGAGAAAAGAGTGAGAGCAGGAGATGCTTAGACAGTAAAAGTGAGTTGAGGCTTGGAGAGAGAGATCACTTTGATAAATCTTCTTCCAGGTTGTCTCAAGTCCATCTCCTATTTACACCTTTCTGTGTGTGTAATCTATAACTCTGTCAGTCCACTATCCCTTGTCGATTTCACTACTATCGTCCAACTCGACAAATACTCTACACTTTACTCAACCACGACACTATACCCGTATTTTCTCTCACTATTTGAATGCATGACTCAGGTTTCATGTTGTTATTTTGCTTGATCCACCATGGATAGAGATAACATTAAAACCCAGCTGGGAGCAGACATATAAATCTGCCTTACCTATGTGTAAACAAACACAGGAGCGGATTTCTCTCTCGTGCCAAGTTGGGCATCCATATTTCTCGTATTGACCATCCGGAGATAAACTGCAAAAATACTTTGGGTGTGGCAACATATTAGGTCACATTTTCGCGGGTGGACTCATGCTCGTAGCATTTATAATAACAAATTAAACTGAAAGATTTGTTGTGAATTACAGATATGAGTCATCTAAAAAGCGGTAGTGTCAGTACCTTATGTAGGAGAATTTTGAAATTGTTGGTTATATCTGAGAAGGAAGGAGAGAAAAGATATATACTAAAGTCAAATATTCAAATCTGCTTGGTTTAGCCAACAAGTATTAAACTAGACTACGTTTTATTGGCAACTTTTACTGCATAGAAAGCTGGGAGGGCGTGGGAGAAAGGTCCCAATTACTGTAGCATATTTTCAAACTTCAGCACTGTGTTTCATTGAGTCAAGACGATACCTTCAGACAAACCAGTACCGAAGGAATAAAGGATTTCAATAAAGAGGATTGGACCAAGTATTGAGGATCTTCTGAAATTAACCAGCAAGAAAACTCGACTTTAAAACAGGATAATAGTGGGATTATAATTAAAGTAATACTCGACTTTCTGTAAGACGGCCTCAAAATCTGTGACCAGGACATTATTCGGAAGTCTTCCTGTGCCAGACACCTGTAAAAAAAATTATAACTTGATACGCGGTAAGTTGTAACTGTGGTGGATTTGATGGTAAGAAATGTTGTTGTTATGTACTCTTAGTGTACTGAATGAGGTCAGCTGTGAAGGTCCCTGAATATAACAAATATTATGGCAAGTTTACAGGGTACCTTTCTGCTACCACCTTTATGATCTCATTCAGAATTATTCTTTGACTAAAATGTATGATGACTACGTTTGATGTCTAGGGTTATGAATATGTAGTGTAATGTTGCATTAATCAACTAAACATATAAACAACTATTTTATTATCCAACACAACACAACAGTACTACGACAATCACATACAAACTACACTTTAAAAGACTATCTTTAGTAAGTTAGTGGTTGCATTTTGGGTAAACGTTATTGTCCTGATTCTAGTGAAATCAAAAGAAGTATTTACATCAATTACATGACATAATGGATCTTCTGTCCATAATACAAATGTTATTATAATATAAGTGTGTAGTTGTAGTTTTCTAACTTTGGTTAATACTGGTATATAATGGTAGGTTGTTGGTTAACATCATATCCTATCGTTTATTTGCTTTTTCGTTTTACACTTGTGGAATGTTTTTCCAATATTCACAGTCTTTATTTTAAAACTAGAGGTTGAGCTTCCTGGTGCCGAACAGGCATTTATCTTCGAAGGATAACACCGGTAGATCTGTTCATATGCTCGCTGGACAATCTGTTTCCCTTCTTGAAAGGCAATGGCGGCCAGTATGTGCCCCGAAATATGCAAACAGTGTCAGGAATCGAACAGTTCCCACGAGCTTGGTACTACGTTAATGTCAGTACCAAAAAACCCTTTTAGTCCTTATTTCCCCAAAAGCTTTTTTTCAAAACATGCTATGAAAAAAATAAGCAGGCATGATTTTTTTCCGTCAGTCCTTCTTACAATACATAGTATTTTTGCCAATATCTTGGTTAATTATTATACTAGTGTGTAACTAACACCATATTATTGCTCAGGAAATCGTAAGGCATCGGAATATATAATTTTTATGGCCCTATGTATTATGGTTCATAATTCCATATTTTTTTCTATGTTAGTCGTTCAAATCTAAAAACTGCCACCTGTTTACTTCTTTTTACAACTATTTTCAAACTAAAAACGAGAATCGTCCGTAGTCCGATAGAATTATGCCATTTTTTATAAGAGCTAAGGCTGTCTGCGTGACCAAATTGACGAACATTTTTTAGTTTTAGTATCGTAATTTGAAAATCGCCCAAGGCTATGTCGCTGGAGTTGGCTTTTTGAAATCAACGCGAGACGGCGTACCCTAGGTTCTGTCTTTCCATCCCTCCCCTCCTTTTCTTTTATTCTTTCACTCTGTCGTCTTGGAAATACGACTTGAACTTGCAAAAGTGTTACATTTAATCTCAAGGACGAATAAGGAAAAGACAGTAGCCTCCATTCGGCTATTAGGCTTATCAAAACCCGCATACTGGCTGGCGTGGGGGAAGAAGACGCTGGACTCAATTTTTATTTTCTATCTTATTTTTGACTTATGCACTATAATATTATTTAATTTAGCTATTGTATTTAGAATATCGTCACAGTAACATACATTTTATCATTTTATATTTGACATATATAACTTGCTGGTGGTTGTACAGGTCATACGAGGCTGAAAACCTCAGCATATGAGAACGCGATATTCATGACCCACCGAAGCTAGCGCTGGTGGCTGCTTCATGCCGATTCTCTCACAGGGAACCAAAAGCAGAGATAGCTCCAGGCTCCAAGTAGAGCAGGGAGTGTATGATGATAACATCATGGTGTACATATTTATGATATTAACACTTTAATAAGTTTATATGTATATTTAAACATGTGTAAACCAGACAAAAGTCGTTTCCGCTGTCCAGTCACTTTTTTTCATCAAATTAACTGAGAGTAACGATGATTTTTCATTCAATCCACTGGGTTTATGATTTATGCTGAGGGAGAGTAAAATTGATGAGAAAAAGGTGCGGCGGAAGTGACAGTGGGAAGGTGCCTGACTAGTGTCAGGAAACCAATACTTAACAGAGACATTTGTTTCTTCTAAAGTTTGTAGTACAAGTTGGAGATACCAGTTTGTGGTACAAGTTAGAGTTACTAGTGTGAGATACCAGCTTGATACTAGTCTGTGGATCAAGAGCTTGTGGTCTATGCTAGATGCCTGCCCGGAAGATCCTTGCCTTGACCTTCGCAGCGGTTACCATGCAACTACTTCTGGGACGTGCCCTCATCACAGAAGTCTACAATTGACGGAGCAGTCACCAAACCAGTCCAACATCTGGCCAGTTAAGTTTCGATACCCGGCCATAGCAAAAGACACTCTCCTCAAAAATTCAAAGAACCACCTGCACTATTCTGTAAGGAAAAAAATCCCTATTTCCATTTTTAATTCCATTTTTTTTTTTATTTACTTGTGTTAAACAATAATTGATTGTTAAATGTGTAATTGTGTTTATAAATTGTAGTTGATTAAATTATTACAGAGAGAAGTGCACATGTATGAATCAGTTATCTTAAACATAAATACAACTGAGCTACTAAAGTAATATTTTACTGAATAATTCAGTTGGGGGCTCAGAAACGAGCTAATATATTTTTATATTCCTAGAAGGGGCTGGCAGATGCAAAGTTCACGACTGCTTTGATAAATTCAGCTTGTGCTTGATTTCTGAAATATCCTATGAAGACTGTCTAAAAATAGAAGCATCATTCTCCTAATTACAACTCTGCCAAGAGTAATCTTGAGCGACGGTAGATACCTTTAAAGACTTTCATTGTACATTCCAAATTTTGGCCATTGTTGAACCATCACTGCAGAGCAGAGGTGGCAATCCCGTGACAACGATTCATGAGTGTCACAGATGGAAATAGTGCCGCAGTAATCATCCACTTTTGCCCCTCCCCATCCAGAGTATACGTTTGCTTACATGAACGAAGGATTCACCAGTTTAATTAACACGGGGGCCATCTGGCAATCAAGCCCTATGTAAAACAGAGAGCGAAGCGTGGAGCATGGCGTAATAGATTCTTTGATCAGGGGAACACACGATATTCAGTGAGACGGACCTTGGATTGTAAAACTTTCAGGTGAAAATTGCATAGCTGATTTTCAGCAAGGCGGAGATGATGAAAGTAAAGAGGTGGTAAAATTTCCTTTGATTCAAGAAATCGAACGGCAAATTGGCTCGGGTCTGGCAGTGGTGTGACTTTCGCATTAAAGAACGATAGTACGGAACATATCAATATATACCATGTCTCTCCGATAGCCAAGATCAGTTGCCACAAATCTATCTGAATTCACTAGCTCGTTATCTTAAGATTTCTTGTACAGAGTGAAAATTAAAAGATTCCATGGAGTGTTTCGTTTTTCTGATTGCGGTAATTTATATACTAGATTTGAAGTGATTTAGTGTGTTTAAAGTTTTCAATATATATTTCACTGAGATTTTCTGTGCTAATTAAATAACTTATAGCTAACTTTCCAGCCGTAAAGTAAATTTAATTACTCGCTATTTTTCCAGTAAGAGATGTTTTAAATTGACTAGTACATATATTAAATAACTGTCTACTGACTGCATATATTATTTACTTCTATCCATTTTATATAATGTTTTTTTTAATGACTAGTGTTCATATCACGCGTTAACAGAATGATAGGATAAGCTAGACACGTATGTTTTAAATCTAATTTATAACAGTGGTGAAGAGGTCCTATTTTAACACGTGTTAGATATGATATTGATAATTTGGTTAAATGTTTATATTCTCTTTTATATAGGCTGGTCAAAACCTGAGTACTAGCGGCTTATTTTCTTATGGCCATATGAACTTATTATCATACGAATTTATAATATTATAAGCATCCAAGAATATTTAATATTGATGAGCTTCTTGCTGTGACCTGTGCGGTCCAATTTTCCTCATTTACCTGAGAGAAACCAGAATAGAACCATTGAATTATAATATTAACTGGGCCAGAACTATTACATACATATATATATATGTGTGTGTGTGTGTGTATATATATATAATATATATATATATATATATATATATATATATATATATATATATATATATATATATATATATATATATATATATATATATATATATATATCATCATCTTCAGCCAACTGTGGCAAGATATTATCAGCAACATTTGTGTAACTTAAACCTAGCGTTTCAGCCACCTGAGGCTAAACAACCTAGGAACTGTATATGTTCTATTTATTCTACATCGGCGATCACCACGCATGAACCTTACTCCAACCAACTGAAGGCATAGATAACTTATTGTATCCAGTACAAATTTAACACCGACTCTAGCGACTCCTGTGAAATTTTCATTCAGCAACTACGGAGAGTCTGGGGCTGGATTTGGCAAACTTAAATTTGACACTAAATATATATCTTACTTATTAGTGTATTTCCTTGGAATGCCTGCGACAACTACTGGGGTAAGTGTATCTGAAAGTGGCCACTGCGTGTATGTGAATTGAATGAACAGAGAAAGAAACTTATGTCTTTTTGTTAACATCATATACTTATATGGTTTCTTCTTTCTTTTTTTTTAAAACTCAATAATCTGATTAGTCACGGGATAGTTTACATTAGGAACCTACTCTTTTCCCATACTGACTATTTCATAACTTATTGTTAACCTTTGATCTTTTGGGTTAATTAACCTCTGTTGGGACCGTCCTTTCTTTTCCTTTACCAGAGGGGAGAACTTATTTGATTAATTTTCATTTTGTCTGTAAACCATAATCTAGTGATGTGTATGCTTATTGTTGTGATATTTTATTGATAATAAACTTTATTAAACCTTTAGTTATCGTGTCGGTCAACCCTTATCCACTACATGTTATTCATAGTTTGTTTTCACGTTCGTGCGTATTTGTCACAGAATTTTGTGCATTTGAGTGTAGTGTAACTTGTATTTTCGTACAAGGAGAGAAAGTGCGTCTGATTTAAATATCGTCGTCCAGATAGGCTGGATTAGATAAATTATTCTATCCAGAGACTGTCCTTTCTCTTACACGATCACCTCGTGATAAAACTATATCTTACCCCTTACTTTCACATTGTCATTACTATCACCTCTGCTCAGACAGGGCTATAAACATCTATTACCTATCTGATAGATCATACACGACAATAAGCACTAACATTAACCATTGTGATTTACTTGCTTCTAAAAGCGCTGAAATCAGATGCCAGTTTATGGACACTGGTAGTTGTGTGTTTCTTATCTCCGTTTGTTAACCTTCAACCCGACGCGATGTGCAGGTTCCTTCTAAAATGTAAAAAGTGTGAAAAACAAGAGTTCCACAGTTAGAATATTTACAAGCATGGTACGCTTACCTTTACTGTAAGTCAGGGGTTCCCAACCGTTTTATGCCCCGCACTCCTAGGAAATGTTTGATTAATGTTCGCACCCCCTACAAAAGTAATATCACATTTGAAGATGAATAAATCAAATTGAGACTCTTGACCTTAGGCTTCTTTGTTGCATCCCCTGAAATGCCATCTAGCACCCCCTGGTTGGGAACCCCTGCTGTAAGTGGTACTTGCATTAAAAATAAACCTACGCAAAGAAATACATAATATAGTAAAACATTGTATAACCAGAAATATTTGTGTGTGCCAGGTAGTAAAATTATATTGGGAATATAATTAAATGATAACAGATAATGACAATGTTATGTCGATACTGACTCTGTTACATGGAAGTAAATCATGGACCATAAACGAGCGAAAATGTACTGAATATCACATGGATGCTATTTTAATTACGAAATTACTTTTTTAATACGAGTTTTGCACACCACGCTCAACTTAGACAGAAGGTCCCTCGATTATGTTTAGAGTATGTCCAAATATAAATCCCCATGTGGTCTGGCATATAACTAACTATACCCCACTTGGGAAAGAATTTTAAAATTCCATGGACAAAGAAAACAACTAAATGAAGATATCCTTTGGAAAGCTTAGGTACACCTGACGTTTATTACTCTCACTGAAAGGAAATTACCAGACTATATTTGTCAAGAAGGGGAGGGAGGGGCACAATATGAGAAGAAAACTGACACAAATTGGTGACCACAGGCAAAATGTACTGCATAAACTAACAGATAACGACATAGACAGAAGATGCTGAACACTTTCCCATCACGAAACGAAGAAAAAACCACAATAGAACTCATGATTATGGAGCCGGAATTTTGTGAATGGACATGAATGTCTGTCTTGGTGGCTTGACACCTGAAGAAGTATTGGGACTATGCTACTGGCAATAGCTACAGAAACATCCGTGGTCGTATAGATGTCCTCTTGTACAGGTTGCCTTCTCTCGTACAGCTTGGGTTCACAACTTGCCTTCTGTTGTACAGCTTGGGTTCACAGATTGTCTTATCATGTGTAGCTTGGGTTCACAAATTGTTTTCTCACGTGCAGCAATCTAGTCAGCATCAGTGTTTGATTGTAGCCCGAGCGCCGGATTCTCGCAACGGCTTTCTGAGCAACAATCAAAATATGAGCCGACCAATGACTCTCAGCTACATAAAAGGTTGTGGTTGATGTTTAGGTTGACTTGGTGGTGTTGTTGTTAGCGACTGTGAGGGAAAGCGATTGGGGCGGTGATGCTGATGATGTTGCTGTCGTGAAGGTGGTGATAGTCGTGAAGGTGGTGATAGTCGTGAAGGTTATGTTGAAAATGATATTGATTATGGTGATGATGATGGCGATGTAAATGATGATGCTGATGATGACGACGACGATGATCATGATCATGATAGTTGTTGTGGTGATGAGGGTGATGATGATGAGCCCAGTGTAATCTCTGAGGAGCGATGAGGGAAATGATAGTTACGATGTGATGACGATGACTTTATTGAGAGAGTCGAAACGTTGATGCTTTAAAAATGTAAGCATTTAAATATTTAAATTGACAACGATCACAACAAACAGTCATACACAGGTAAACATGAAACGGTAATAATTAAGCTAAAGGTAGTCTCTTAACAGGAACTACCTTGAGGGAGAAGTCTTAGAGGTAACCATACTAGGTCCATTTTTTTTTTTTTATGATGTGGATGTAACCAGTTTTTAGTTTCCCTAAAACTCAAGAGCAGAGTCAGGTACCTGTTAATAGCTGGGTAAACTGGAACATGATACTACCAGGTTTCAATCCTGGAACTGTGTCGCGACAGGAAAGGGCTCTAACCGACTGGTCAATCGGACGGTTTGTGTAAGTATGACATGAACTAAATAGAGCGCAATCAAGGAAAAGATCGCATGGTAGACAGAACACAGTTGATCAAAGTGAATCATTGAAGTAACACAGAAAATGTAAGAGGTGAGTTAGATTTATACCTCGTTCTGGATCCTGCGTTAAAAATCTGACCATGTTATAGCCTCTCCCCTGTCCCTGTTACTGGCGCCATGGACTTAGTGGGACTGGACAAGAGATTGATTGGAACATTACTTTCTGGTGTAGCATTGTTGTTGGACCTTCTAACGTTGCATTGATGTGGCACCTTGTGATGTAGCATTGTTGACGGACCTTCTAATGTTGCATTGATGTGGCACCTTGTGATGTAGCATTGTTGTTGGACCTTCTAATGTTGCATTGATGTGGTACCTTGTGATGTAGCATTGTTGTTGGACCTTCTAATGTTGCATTGATGTGGTACCTTGTGATGTAGCATTGTTGTTGGACCTTCTAATGTTGCATTGATTTGGTACCTTGTGATGTAGCATTGTTGTTGGACCTTCTAATGTTGCATTGATGTGGTACCTTGTGATGTAGCATTGTTGATGGACCTTCTAACGTTGCATTGATGTGGCACATTGTGATGTAGCATTGTTATTGGACCTTCTAATGTTGTATTTATGTGGCACCTTGTGATGTAGCATTGTTGACGGACCTTCTAATGTTGCATTGATGTGGCACCTTGTGATGTAGCATTGTTGTTGGACCTTCTAACGTTGCATTGATGTGGCACCTTGTGATGTAGCATTGTTATTGGACCTTCTAATGTTGTATTTATGTGGCACCTTGTGATGTAGCATTGTTGACGGACCTTCTAATGTTGCATTGATGTGGCACCTTGTGATGTAGCATTGTTGACGGACCTTCTAATGTTGCATTGATGTGGCACCTTGTGATGTAGCATTGTTGTTGGACCTTCTAATGTTGCATTGTTGACGGAGATGCTGCTGTAGCATTGTTGTGGGTCTTCACGTCTGATACTGGTTGCTTGTGTTGCCTTTGCAAATAAGATTATTTCTGTTGCAAGTTACAAATAAAATGAAAATCTCCGTGACGTTCTCAGTGATCTCTGTGACCTTCTCAGTGATCTTTGTGACGTTTTCAGTGATCTCTGTGACGTTCTCAGTGATCTCTGTGACATTCTCAGTGATCTCTGTGACGTTCACATTGATCTCTGTGACGTTCTCAGTGATCTCTGTGACGTTCTCAGTGATCTCTGTGACATTCTCAGTGATCTATGTGACGTTCCCAGTGATCTCTGTGATGTTCCCAGCGATCTCTGTGACGTTCTCCGTGATCTCTGTGACGTTCTCAGTGATCTCTATGACGTTCTCAATGATTTATGTGACGTTCTCAGTGATCTCTGTGACGTTATCAATGATCTATGTGACGTTCTCAGTGATCTCTGTGACGTTCTCAATGATCTCTGTGACGTTCTCAGTGATCTCTGTGACGTTCTCAGTGATCTCTGTGACGTTCTCAGTGATCTCTGTGACGTTCTCAGTGATCTCTGTGACGTTCTCAGTGATCTCTGTGACGTTCTCATTGATCTCTGTGACGTTCTCAGTGATCTCTGTGACGTTCTCAATGATCTCTGTGAAGACAAAGAAAGAATAAGACGACTGGATCATCAGGCATGTCGTACTAGGCGACAAATATGAGACTTGCGTGGTTCTGGTAAACCTCATCATGTAAAACATTACTACAGAAATTAAGAACGCAAGAGCTTGTTAGTGCTTCGTTGCAGACTTCCTGGCAGAGGACCACCTACAGTGCTGGTCCCATGCTCCGTAGGGAGCCAAAAGGGAAGTGTTGATAATGCCTGACAAAAAAACCCCAATGGTCGTGTCCATGTGTTCTTACTTATGTCGGTCGTGCTGTTCAGTCGCCATAGTGACAGGAACGAACAAACGAATAAAATTCATTGTCAACGAGCTGAAAATTGGGCGTGCACACGTCTAACTTACTGCCGTTTATTTCTCTCATCTTTCTTTCTTTTTTTTTTTTTCTTTTTTTTTTGTGTTTAAACAACAAAGTTGAAGTCAAAGGTACTCCACTCTTACATAAGGACACTCTCATCTGTTATACTGTATCCATACATTCTCATATACATTTTAAGTATTAACTTTCACCGATGACATATTGTAAATGTAACATAACAATAACAAAATAACAACACAAAAGTGACAGACTTTCATAGATGGGTGCTTATGTGCAATAGAAGGATTAACATAGTATGACAAGATCACCACTATAGAACTGATGACCAGACAAGTGCCAGTGTAACAGGAGATGAGAGGAAGACGGTGGAGATGGATAGGACACACATTAAGGACACCTGTTCTTGACAGCATTACAATGCGGTTCCTGGTCTGGAATCCTCGGGTTGATAGGTAAATGTAGACCAAAAACATATAGAGATGAGAAATTGAGGCAGCAATGAAAGTGATTTAGAAAACATGTAAGGATATTGAGCGGACGTCACGGGACATGAAGACTTGGCGTGAATTTGTTGACGGCATGTACTCCTCAGGGAACTAAGGCATACTGAGTAAAATGAATGGTACTTCGCAGACACTACAATTCTCATGTTGTGACGTTCTGCATGTGCCATTTTACAAGAATCGTGTTCGTTGTTGGCTTTCATCTGGAGGTACTTAACTGAAGACAGAAAAGGTCAATTGTGCCTATTTCAACATGTCGTAAAAGGCCACTAATGAAGACTGAGCATTACACTAGTGAATGGCGTAACTATGTGTACGGCGCTTTGGGGATACATTTAATGGTGCTTCCTTATATAATGTCCTGACAAACTATACTCAGTGTACGACAAAACTTGTACAAAAATGTAACTACTAACGTCATCGTCATTATCATCATCAGGAGCATAGATCTTCATCACATGTATGCCAGGTCCTCCTGGCCCGTACCATCCGCTCAAGATCATTCCGAGTCTTCTTTATCTCTTTCATTTCTCTCTGTGGAAACAGGTCAAGATAACAGGTAAAGATAACAGGTAAAGATAACAGGTAACGATATGACTTTAACACACGAACGTTAAAAAGATATATCCAAATGCGAGGGTCAATGACGACCTCTACTTTCCAGGCCCAGTCGGTTCCGAGATTTCCGGGGCGTTTCGATGCACCCAGGCAGTAGTTACGCCACTGACACTAAAAACTTTGTCAAGAAAAAAAATGTGCAAATAAGCTTTTATCAACAGGTTTCCTCAATGTGTGTCCTTCCCTCAGCAACGTCTTCTTCTCCTCTCTTGTTCCGCTGGGTCTTGTCTTCAGTAACAATCACCGTGTCTGACCGGGATCAGAATGTTGATAAAATAATTTGTAACGCTGTAATCTACCAAACATGTCGTAAATGGCGATTAAGCAGGTTTGGCAGGGAGCCGGCTTCCCCTCCCTGTAGAAATTATAAGCTAACAAAACATCAACAAGTATTGACAAGTCAAATGAAGGTAATAATTTAATTACTCAACTGTCAAAGAAAAAAATGTACCGGTAACATGACAAAAATAAAATAATTTCTTTAATATGAAAGAAACAATTACGACAAGGGCCCAGAAAAGAAGATGTTTTACAGTGTTTGTGTGAATGTGTTATTACTAAATTGTTGTTTATTGCTAATGTTATATCAGACTTTATTACACGTGTCTGCCTAAAGTCTTCACTTCCTTCAACCACAGAAATTACCTTCAGACAATAATTTCTAAAATCAAACAAACAAACACAAATATTGTTACTCACCGCTCATCGACATCAACTTGTATATTAACCTCAGCGTCCGAACAGTCCACAGAGCTGTGGTTAAAGACAAAGATAACAAACCAGAATAGATTTAGATATAGCCATAAACTCGCCGCCATATTTGCTGAACACGCCACAGCTTTCACATTACTGACGACACGTGACACGAGCCTCCTGCAATAAAAGCAACTCGTCCAATGACTCATCACCTATAACTGTATACATCTGTCTCCACTACTCACCTCGCCATCCAATTCATTTCATTTTTCCCCCCGTCCATCCAATATGCTGCAGTCATAACTAAAACATTAAACCAATCATAACGACTAAGACATACAGGGGTTTTTAGGACATGTGCCTGGCTTCTCAAGTTGGTCTTAAAAGCCAGTATGGATCTCATATGTTTTTTTCCCCTTGTAAGGGCACGATCCGAGTTAATATATAAGCACAGCTGTACACGAGCGAGCACGAGGTTTCACATTAGAAAACTGCGTGGATGAAAGTTAAATCTGCGATATGTGAGTACACATGATCAAAGAGGATGGGATGTGGGTAGAAAATATGAGGAGACGAGTGTGAGTAGAGAAAGAAATAGAGGAGTAGGGTGTAGAGTGGAGTGTAGATAGAGAAAGAGAGAGTGGAGCGTGGAAGAGCAAGAGAGAGTAGAGTGTGGGTACAGAAAGAAAAAGCGGAGTGTGGGTAGAGGAAGAGATAGAGCAGCAGAATGTGGGTAGATAATGAAAGAGAGGAGCGGATTGTGGGTAGAGAAAAAAAGAGAGCAATGGAGAGTAAATGAAGAGAGAAAGTGAGAGAGGAGTTTGGGTAGACACAAGGAGAGGGGCGGAGTGTGGATGGACAACGACAAGGTGGTGTATGATATGGGTGGATTGACACAAAGAGGAGTGGAGTGCGGCTAGAAAGAGAAGGTGGCTATGTAAAGAGAGAGAGAGAAACAGGAGAATGATGTGAGTAAAATTAGAAACAGAGAAATAGACTGGATAGAGAGATAAAGAGAGTAGGAATGTGAGTAAAGATAGAGAGAAGAGTAGTGAGGGTATCGAGAGAAAGGAAAGAGGGCTGTGGGGTACAGAGAAAAAGACATGGGAAAGTGTGGGTAGCGAGAAAGGTAGCAGACGATTGTATGTAAAGATAGACATTAATAACATATAAGGAAGGGAAACCCGAGGCCTGTAAACAGTAAATTAATATTAGACAAACATAAAGGTATGTTTTCAGGCACTCGTAAGAAATAAAGAAGTAGAACACTTAGACAACAGAAAAACAACAGACGTGAGTGGCTTACCCAGGGTTCGAACCCCGTACCTTCCGTACGACAACACCGCCTAGCTATATGTCATTAATAGGCTGAGGTGCCCATTGTAAACTTCCGGTGTTATCTTGTGTTTCGCACTGATGACCTGTCAGTAAAGCATCCTTTTTGGGGATGCCTAGCTGGCCGTGAGGTTAGTGTGATTCGCTTGTATAGCTAGGCGGTGTTGTCGTACGGAAGGTACGGGGTTCGAACCCTAGGTAAGCCACTCACGTCTGTTGTTTTTCTGTTGTCTAAGTGTTCTACTTCTTTATTTCTTACGAGTGCCTGAAAACATACCTTTATGTTTGTCTAATATTAATTTATGTAAAGATAGAAATGGCGAAGGAAAGTATGATAGACTGAGGATGTGAGTGTTGATAAAGAGAAAGAACGAACGAACGAACTATATTTTCAAAGGGTTAAGAATTGGGCACACAGGCCCGTCTGACATTCTGCCCTTCCTTTCTCTCGTCTTTTATACTGAATTCATTTATTCTCACGTGCATTTTACATATCACTTTCAAGGAATTCAACGTTGTAAAGTAAAATAATATAGCACACTCATATTAACATGAACTACTTATAAGCATGACATAAAATATGTTGAACAGAGAGAGAGAGAGAGAGAGAGAGAATGAGAGAGAGACAGTGAGAGAGTGAGGGAATGTGAATGTAGAAAGAGAGAAAACGTGAGTAGAAAGAGAAAGAACATGTGAGCGTGGATAAAAAGAAAGACAGGAGAAAAATGTGGGTTGACACAGAGAGTAGGGAGTGTGGGTAGAGAGAAAACGGTAGAAGGATAGCGTGGGAAGGTATAGAGAAAGATATGAGGGGATTGTGGCTGGAGGGAGAGGAGGTGAGGGTGCCTAGAGAGAGAGGCAGCGAGAGAGAGAGAGAGAGAGAGAGAGAGAGAGAGAGAGAGAGAGAGAGAGAGAGAGAGAGAGAGAGAGAGAGAGAGAGAGAGAGAGAGAGAGAGAGAGAGAGAGAGAGAGCTAGTTCAGTCTTGGAGGACTATACAATAATGTGTGTATAAAAAACGTATAAGTATTTCACAAGTTTATTTTCACACACCTTTAACAGGTTAGTAAGTTTACTCTCACCTGTGTGTTCACACCTGCTCTTAATATTTTTTTTCTCACAAGCTATAGTGCTGCAGCATTCCGGGGGAGGTCTGTGGAGAGATGAAAGTGTGGATTTAGTTTTATATAAATGAGTGTGGGGGAGGGACGATAATGTGGGTGATAAGAGAGGCTCGATATGGGTGATAAAGAGATGAATACAGATTACTGAGGCTCAGTTTGGGTTAAAAAGAATATCAGTAAATGTTGACATATTCCGTAAATTTTATGGCAATGGCAAGATAACCAACGTGGAACTGATAGAAACATCCAGACGAATACAAGTGGTTGAAGAGTTGAGGGGAAGAATCTGACGTTGGATAGGACACACACACACACACACACACACACACACTGAGGAAATATGTTATAGCACTACAAGGCAATCCTTTTTCTGGTATCTCCCTGATAAGACAAATATAGGGCGATTCTTTTTTTAAACACGTACATACGGGAATTAAATATAAACATGTAAGGATAAAGATGACGTGGACAGATCTGTGAACGGACGGAACAGGACATGGAGACTTGGCTTGTGTTTGTTGTGGTCACGTGACAGGGAGACTTGGCTTGTGTTTGTTGTGGTCACGTGACATGGAGACTTGGCTTGTGTTTGTTCAAGTCCTGTTCTCCACGGGGAGCTGAATGGTTATGGAGGAATTAATGACTGAATGAATGAGTGAATTAATGACTGAATGAATTAATGACTGAATGAATGAGTGAATTAATGACTGAATGAATGAGTGAATTAACGACTGAATGAATGATTAAATTAATGACTGAATGAATGAGTGAATTAATGAATGAATGAGTGAATTAATGACTGAATGAATGAGTGAATTGATGAATGAGTGAATTAATGATTGAATGAATGTGTGAATTAATGATTGAATGAAAGTGTGAATTAATGATTGAATGAACGTGTGAATTAATGACTGAATGAATGTGTGAATTAATGATTGAATGAATGTGTGAATTAATGATCTAATGAATGTGTGAATTAATTATTGAATGAATGAGTGGATTAATGACTGAATGAATGAGTGAATTAATGAATGAGTGAATTATTAATTGAATGAATGAGTGAATTAATGATTGAATGAATGAGTGAATTAATGATTGAATGAATGAGTGAATTAATGATTGAATGAATTAGTGAATTACTAAGTGAATGGGTGAGCGAATGAATAAAAGAGTGAGTGAATTAATGACTGAATGAATGAGTGAATTAATGACTGAATGAATGAGTGAATTAATGACTGAATGAATGAGTGAATTAATGAATAAATGGGTGAATTAATGGTTAAATGAATGAGTGAATTAATGATTGAATGAATGAGGGAATTAATGATTGAATGAATGAGTGAATTCATGACTGAATGAATGAGTGAATTAACGATTGAATGAATGAGTGAATTCATGACTGAATGAATGAGTGAATTAATGAATAAATGAATGAATTAATGATTGAATGAATGAGTGAATTAATGATTGAATGAATGAGTGAATTAATGAATGAGTGAATTAATAAATGAAGGAATGAATGAGTGAATTAATGACTGAATGAATGAGTGAATTAATGACTGAATGAATGAGTGAATTAATGACTGAATAAATGAGTGAATTAATGAATGAGTGAATTAATGACTGAATGAATGAGTGAATTAATGATTGAATGAATGTGTGAATTAATGATTGAATGAATGAGTGGATTAATGACTAAATGAATGAGTGAATTAATGAATGAATGAGTGAATTAATGAATGAATGAGTGAATTAATGATTGAATGAATGAGTGAATTAATTAATTAATTAATTAGTGAATTATTGACTGAATGAATGCGTGAATTAATGAATGAGTGAATTATTGACTGAATGAATGAGTGAATTAATGACTGAGTGAATTAATGACTGAATGAATGTGTGAATTAATGATTGAATGAATGTGTGAATTAATGATTGAAAGAATGAGTGGATTAATGACTGAATGAATGAGTGAATTAATGAATGAATGAGTGAATTAATGAATGAATGATTGAATTAATGATTGAATGAATGAGTGAATTAATTAATGAATGAATGAGTAAATTATTGAATGAATGAGTGAATTAATGACTGAATGAATGAGTGAATTATTGAATGAATGAGTGAATTAATTAATGAATGAATGAGTGAATTATTGAATGAATGAGTGAATTAATGACTGAATGAATGAATTACTAAATGAATGAGTGAATGAATGAATGAGTGAGTGAGTGAATTAATGACTGAATGAATGAGTGAATTCATGACTGAATGAATGAGTGAATTAATGAATGAATTAATGACTTAATGAATGAGTGAATGAATGAATGAATGAATGAATTAATTAATGACTGAATGAATGAGTGAATTAATGACTGAATGAATGAGTGAATGAATAAATGAATGAGTGAGTGAATTAATGACTGAATGAGTGATTGAATTAATGACTGAGTGAGTGAGTGAATTAATGACTGAGTGAATGACTGAATGAATGAGTGATTGAAAAAAATGAATGAATGTTCTGCATTTATTTCTGTAAATACAGACTGTTTGATACACAAATTTGTTATTGAATGAACGCCGACTGGCATAGTGGTTAGAGTGTTTGCCTCCGTAGGAAGTTACCGGGTTCGAAACAAGGTAGCGTCACGCTCTAGTTTACCAAACTATAAAGGGCGCCTATCTCTGCCCTTGAGTTAAGAAAGAAAAAAACGGTGAAGACTGGAGCCGGTCACCTCCACCTCATAAATCTGAGGCATAGTAAAGGTTAAGTCTATAACACTTCACTCCCCTACGACATTAACTGCTATAGAACTATCTTTACCTTGATGTTTCAGACTGCGATGTGTGTATTCCCAAATGCTTTTTTAATATTCCAATCTTCAGTGCAGCACAAAAATGTGACATGTTTAGAGTTAATATATCTGTTATCACATGATCTCTGGGCACGGTTGTCACATCTGTTGCCATATCCACTGACAACATGAGAACACAACATATTGGAGACAGCCACACGCAATGTAAAAACAAAGAAGCTTTCGTAATCATCATCACGTGCCGTACCAACGGGCGTTGGTGATCATGTCCTTTCATTTCATATGTCTCTTGAATCAACTGTATTTTCGTTGTCTTCCCGCGCTATTTTGTCAAAATCTCGAGATTTCTCTCTTTGTTGCCTCCCTTTCTCTTTTTAAAATGAATTTACAGGTTGTTACCAGTTTCTGTCGCCCATGTGGAACCGGGGCGTGAAAGGAGAGCAAAGAATAGTAACACGATGCCCTAATACGCATGCCGTGCATTGGCGGATCCAAGGGGGTGGCGACGGGGCTATAGTTCCTCCTTTGGGACTTTGATGACCTTTATTTCGTATCAACCGATCCAGTATCATGGGACTTAAATGTAAGTAATCGTTAGGTCGTACGATGGACGAATTAAAACATGTCTGGTATTGGACAATAGTAAGTGCCCTAAAGGTTACGAACGTAGTTTGCAAGTAATTCTACGTGGTGAGACAATGAAAGGAAATAAAGGGAGCCGCCATATAGCAATGAAAGAAAAGACGGCGCCAGGCAGGCGACACAAGGGGACTTCAATCGAGCCGGAAAAACAGATAACTTTGTGACAAAAGGCAGATAATTTCTGCATCGGGCGGTAAATGCCAAATTTAAAAATGTTATGCTATAATATAAAATATGTATGAATTGTTATCAAATGTTTTCTCTTTGCAGTTGCACCTTACTTTTATGTAATTATGTTATAAATGGCCGTCCATGATGTTTCATTCTTGTCTTCTTGAGACCAACATTTCTACATAAATTGTTATTCTTCTTTAAATAATATGCTTCATGGCGTAAGTGATCATGCCACTCTACAATTTCCTGTCTCAAGTACTGTTTATATATTATATCACGGACTTCTTTGCACGCCATTATGTCAAACTGTCCAGTATCGTCCCGTTTGTCGTCCTCTGTCACCTTTTCTTTTAATGTTCTCTGTTCTCACGATATATATCAGCTTTTTTTCTCATAATATGACCATAGAAAGTGACTGCTTCCTTCTAATGATGGTAATAAGTTTCCTTTGCACACTAGCATACAGAGTTGCACACTAGCATACAGAGTTGCACACTAGCATACAGAGTTGCACACTAGCATACAGAGTTGCACACTAGCATACAGAGACTTTACTGTTTACTAAAAGGCAAAAACCAACCATGCTATAGATGACGTAGCTAAGTCTAAACTAAAAAAAAAAAAAACAATGAACAACAGCCCGGAAGTGAGTTTTACACATGAACAATACAAACAGGTGCGTCTATTGTTCTGTCCTATTGTATGGCTCTGAATCATAGAGAACAACAAAAACGAAAACCAAGAAGTTAGGGACAATTTTAAAAAATGGATAGTTGTTGTAGGAAATAAGGATTTAAATGGTAAGACAAGATGGCTAATGTGGAGATGAAGACAACAACCAAACAAGCACCAGTGGAGCAACAGGCGAGAAGAACACACTAGCGTTAATAGGGACACACATTGAAGAAACTCGTTCTGACTGACTTACAAGGCAGTCTGTGTCCGGGAATTCCCAGGGTAAGTGAGTTAGACGGTGACCAAAAAATATAGAGAGAAGGAAACTGGAGATATAAATGGAAGGAATGAAGAAGGCAAGGAAAGACTTTGGACGGATGGCACAGGACATGAAGTCTTGGCATGTTTTTGTTGAAGGCATGTTCTTATTAGGGTGCTGAGGGGTATTACTGATGATGATGATGGTGGTGATGGTGATGATGATAATGATGGTGGGGATTGTGATGATGATGTGATGGGGATGATGATGATAATAATAATAGTGGTGGTGATGATGATGATAATGATGATGATTAATTTCAATAACATTTTACAAGTCTATAAATTGTCAATTATAATTATTCTGAGGTCCGCCGGTTTTTCACTAACAGAAATATTAAAACTAAACTAGAAGACACACGAGAGTAACCAGAAGAAAGTAACACATCCATTGTAGTTATGATATGGTGACACATACGAATATTGTTTGATCATTACCTCAGCAAGATTTACTATCTTGTAATCGTTGGGTTTTTTTCACCTCAAACTTCTTTTATTTATTTAGATCAGTTAGCCACTTACATTTTGTGCCGTTCGGTTGCGCCCTGAACTCGACGAAGACTTTCTGGTCGCAACGATGGCTGTGTTGTGTCTCGTCAGTTAGCTGTTTAATTATCATTCAACGCTTTGTACAACTCCCATCATTCTCTGTTAGGTAAATGTCTGAACTAATTACAGATCCTGAACTAATCAGCGTATGTTTTGTTTCACTTAATAAACACACTTATATCTTGTTCTAGGTGTGATATTGATTTTTCTGCCCTTTGCGATAGGAGGCAAGTTCTTTTTATTTGTTTGTTTTTTAATATCCAAGTCTCTTGTTTCAACGTTACGTTTGTTTTGTATCAAGGCAACAATTCAAAGCGAACCTTTTGGCATGGGCGTGGATTTCGCTTAAAGAAAGGCAGGGATTCAATGTTATTTTTTCCACACAAATGATCCTCTCCTGCTCAGTGGATTGAATAAGGTATCCCGGACCGCACCTTCCCCGCCCCACCCCCAATCAACGGTGTCCCTTGGTACAGGATACTAAAATGTGTAGTTAACTGGTTTGGACAGAGTTTTGTTATCCTGAAGACAACAATTGCACAGTATATTTTCACATTCCAAGTCTGTTTATATCTTGATTTATATTTC
The DNA here is from genome assembly GCA_024509875.1 of Oreohelix idahoensis. Taxonomy (NCBI): domain Eukaryota; kingdom Metazoa; phylum Mollusca; class Gastropoda; order Stylommatophora; family Oreohelicidae; genus Oreohelix; species Oreohelix idahoensis. The sequence goes on from JAMPIV010011317.1 coordinate 196,691, forward strand.
CAGAATTCGAGAAACTTTATTCCCTGCGGGTTGTTCCTTGATTTATATTCTTATTTGACTTCCTGCAACTAGCTACGCTAATAAATACTGAAGACGCCGGTTATCGTGTCGATTTTTCCCCTCCCTCCACCAACCCTCCTTCTTAAATACGTTTTCTACGCCACTGCCAAGGCATAAGAAATAAGACCTTACGCATGTATGTTCATTTGTGTTTGTAGATATGAATAAGAATGTAGTTTGTGCGCATGCTCATATCTCCGTATGTTTATCTCGCGTAACTCCAGGTTCGATAATGTGTACGAAGAATATGCTAATTACACTGACTAACAAAAGAAAACTTTTTTTTTCTTTCTCTAACATTTCTATGTTTTTCTGGTCAATTTTAGTGCGCTGTTTTTAAATCTGCAAACCGTTTTTCTCTATCAGGTCGGGATCTCTAGAAATACGCAATTGAAGTTTTTTAACAACGCATACAGTATTACAACATCATTCGTACAAGAAGTATAACAGTTATGTAGGCTTGAATTTCTTTGCAGTCGACTTTCGTCGGTGAATGGCATGTGGTACATCGCGATGAAGCATCCAACAATAATCGGCAAGCATGGTCACACTCCACCGTCCTTGATAACGTGACTCCATTACGGCGATATCTTGATGGAATCGTTCTCCATGTTCATCGCTGACTTCGCCAAGGTTGTCAGGGAAAAAGTCAAGATGCGAATCGAGCAAATGGATTTTGAGGGACATGTTACAGCCCATAATTCTGTATGCATCTATGCACTGCTTAACAATATGCAACATAGTCAACAGATTTGTGATTTCCCAGAAAGTTATCGACTATCGATTTGAATGCCATCCATGCGCGAAGTTCACTACCATGTAACAAGTTCTCGAATTGTTTGTCTGCAATAACTTTCCTAATCTGAGGTCCTACAAAGATACCTTCCTTTATCTTTGCATCGCTAACTTGCGGAAACTTTTCTCGAAGATAAGTGAAAGCTTTGCTCGTTTTATCTAACGCTTTTACAAAATTCTTCATGAGCCCCAACTTTATATGTAACAGTGGTAAAATGAAGCTGTCTTTGTTAACTAATGGCTCGTGTATTACATTTTTATGCCTGAGCTGCATACGATCCCGGATAGGCCACACCTTTCTTGCATAATGTTCCTGTCTGTTGCGGCTGTCCCATTCACATCGGAAGCAACAAAATTTAGTATACCCAGTCTGCATGCCCGTGAGAATTGCAATGACCTTAGGTCTCCACAAATCCGCCATTGGTAGTCATTGTACTTTATTTTTTCCAAACGTATAGCCATATTGTCATAAGTTTCTTTCATATGAACAGAGTAGGCGACTGGAATTGATGAAAATAAATTTATGGTATGCAATAACACGGCTTTTAGACTAGTCTTGGAAGAATCGATGAAAAATCGCCATTCGTTGACTATGTGCTCATGACCGTTTACATCTTTGCAATAGCAAATGTCATCATCCATCTCAAAGTATTGAACAAGTTCTCTGTGTCTATGACAAAATTTAGATATCGGAGTATTGGGCGCTAAAAGATTCCATTCTTTGAGTCGCGAACCGAGTAATTCCGCTTGTCCTTTGGTAAGAGCGAGATCACGTATTAGATCTGAAAGTCCTGAATGGTTAATTAAGTAAACACCATCGTTCACCGGTATGTAATCTGAGTCAGAATTAGTTTCTAAAGCAGGTAAACTATCACTTTCTGATGGTTCATTCACGTCCAACGGATATTGTTCTGGTGGTACTTGGATCGGACACGTGATTGGATCATGAGGCACTGGTTTCGAAACCAATTCAATATTTGAATAAACCACAGACTTTCTAGTTTTAAAAGTGAAACCATGGATATTTGTCAAGCAGAAGTAACAATCAGTAGTGTGATTTTTATGTTCACGCCATATTACTGGCACTCCAAAAGGCATCGACTTATGCTTCGGCGATTTTCGTAACCAACCTGCCAATGTATCGAACAAACTGCATTTGGTTTCCAAGATTTATTTGCATCATCAACTTTCGAATCGAAATAAAGTTCATATGCTTTCTTTAGTAATGGTGTAAAGTTTTTCTGGTCAACACGATCGGTAAAATATCCGCACACGTAACAGAACAGATCAGCCGAATTTCTACAACTTCTAGAAGCCATATTTTGCTCAGAATTATTTCAAAATACAGTAACTATTTGAAAAATCACGTAACATATGTCATGCATCTTTTAGCAGTATAAAAAGTAGAATTATGTTGCTTTTTATTAATTTTTAATAAGTTATATAGTAAAAATGAAACGGAGCAAATAACGGTTTCCCAAAAATATATTTATTCACAAATATCTTAAGAACCCGACGTGATAGAGATAAACGGATTTCAGATTTGAAATCAGCGCAAGAAACTGACCTAAGAACACTTATTCTTATATAAGAAAGAAAAATGTTGTTTGTCAGTGTTATGAGCTACCACGTGTGTCGGAACAGACCACCAAGGGGGGTTGTGCATGGAACTAGAAAACTCAACAGGTAAAATAACTCATACAGCAAAGGTTCTTAACCAGTGATCAGTGTACCACTTGGGGGGTCCGTGGATTGGCTTCAGGGAGGCCGTCAGCGATTTCGCTTATTTACAGTTTATAACAATCAAAAAGATCGTTCAAGTTCGTTTTAAAACGGCATTTAAGTGATAGACAGACATGATAGATAGATAGATAAATAGATAGATAGATAGATAGATAGATAGATAGATAGATAGATAGATAGATAGATAGATAGATAGATAGATAGATAGATAGATAGATAGATAGATAGATAGATAGATAGATAGATAGATAGATAGATAGATAGTCCCATTACAGAAAGCCTGCACTAAACATCTTACCGTTGTGGTTTGTGTGACAATGTGTTTGACATGATGACGTCACTAGCCCCATGCGCCATCTTATATTAATTGTCTTTCTACGACATGCCTGATGGTGCAGTAGGCATATACTGTCATTATAGCTTCGGTGATCTCCGTGAACTTTACGGAGCTCAGCGCCCATTACTTTCCCATAATCCTTTTTCTGCGTCCCACGTGACTAGTATGTGAACTATGACCCATAAAAAAAACAAGTTCCAATTACCCAGTAGAGGGCACAATGTCACGGTGGTCTGCTGTAGTGACGATATTACCTGAGGTTCTTGGCGTCAGTTCATTCAGTCTGTCAGATATCACTTTATATAACCGGAAGTTTGTTCTTTAATACGGGTGGGGAAAAAATGGCTTAGGTTTATGGAGGATCTTGCTGAAGTAAACGACAATTTTAAGCCACTGGACTACTTCAGTGGTTCTCAAACTTTTATGAACGGGTTAACATCTCCGAGTGCCCCCGTGTAGTACCTGAGAGGTGTCTCTGATGGGACAACAGAACAATATTACTACTGCTGCATTAGATGTGCTGTATACTGTGACTAAAATGACGCTGTGTATGTGGTTGGCAAGCTCATCATGTTAATCAAGTAGATACAGAAATCACCACTGCAAGAGAATGTGAATGTTTGGTGCCGGGCTTCCTTGATGTATGTCGTAGCACCATGCTCTATAAGGAGTGACAAAGAAAATGGTGATGACTCTACAAATAATGCTAGGATTCCGCACACTCATCTGCCTAAAAGTGCCTTACAAATAGAACATATCCACTACTGCTACCTGACATGTAAGAGGTGACAGAGATGAGGCTGTGTATATAGCTAGTAAATTTATCGTGTACAAAAATGCTTTCCTTCGTTGGTGCTTGTGCAGAATATAACGGTTAAAATGGTGTGACAACAACACTGTGTGTGCAACTATTGGACAGAAGTAGGCAAACATGAATGAAACAAGAAGGAACGAAGTTAGCTTTAGATTTGACAAGATGGAGGACACTGCTGATAGCATAACGAGGCAATCCTTGTTCTGGAATCATCGGGGTAGACAAAAATAGAGGAAGGCCGCAAATCTCATGGAGAAGGGAACTGGAGACAGGAAAGGGATACAGAAGGCATGGACAGACGTTCACTTGATGACAAAGAATATGAAGGCTTGGCATGATTATGCTTAAGGCCTATGCTAAATGAAATATTGAAGGGGGATGAATGAATTAATGAATTAAGTGTTAATTAATTAATTCACTCATTCATTCATGGCCCACATTTTAAAACGACACAAAGAACATTCCAATAGTTCGATATGCAAGTGATCATCATTATGTTTTCTCTTTTAAATGTGTTGCTCCTACTGCAGTATGGAGCTGGTAGATATGACATCTATCTAACCTCATAATAATCGCCTCTTACTGTATACACGGGCAAACAGCAGTACTATTATTTGTTTTTCCCCCCACAGAGAACTCCCGGCAACCACACTGCACATTCAAATTGAAAACATCGTTTCCCTGAACAGAATATTCGGGAAGGTGAACTAAAATTGTTCGTGCTGTAAATCTTGATTGGGCAAAGGGCAAATAAAGGCCTATGTTACGACCACAAACACTTCATCAGGGACAAATGGTTAAAAAAAATGAGAGAAAACAACATGGAAACAATCTAAATGGAATATAAATACGTATGTAATAAGAAAATAAATCGCTAAGGAAGATCGCGCGTTGACGAATCCAAGCCCCGATACATTTTTCTTGGAAAAAAAAAATTAAAACAGTATAGAAATCCAGTCTACGTATTACCCATGACGAAAATCAACTCCATACTAAATGTTTTCAACATCAAACTATATGGAAGCCAGGCATACATGATTTCCTTGGCAAAAATTAATTTTTTTTTCAGAATACGTTACGTTACAAGAGGAACAAATGCGATTTTGTTGAGCTAAAATTAGTTGTTCCGCGAAATAAAAGTGGCTTTTATTTTCGCCGTTGACTGATGGTAATCTGATCTAGTCTAATTTAATCTAATCTATCCTAATCTAGTCTAATTTAATCTAATCTTATCTAATTGAATATAATCTTGTCTATTTATTATAAAATAATCTAATCTAATCAGGGTTTCTATAGATCACGGCTCCTGTGATAAACCCTCTGTGTATGGGAAGGAGCGGAGCTCCTGACCGGGTTGGAAGGAAAGTCCTCAGGTTCCCCAGCCTCGCAATGACATGTCATTGGGCCGAAGGGCTGAAAGCCCAAGTGCCGCTGGTTAAGAAAAAAAAAAAAAAAGATCAACTAATTTTACACAGCATATTAGGGTTCCTGGTGTTCCATTTTGTTTATCTATAAGTATATTAACTCGGTGGTTAAGAAAAAGTATACTCAGCCTGGTCTGGTAAATTTTGTGAACGCGTTAAACTACGGCAACAATAAATATTTACTTACCTGACTATACCAACGTAATAAAATGTGCGTGTGCGCTATCGTTAATCTCGTTAAATGTAACGACCTGCTCGCCTTAAGCACGCGAGGATTTCTCGTTCATACAAGACGCGCGCACATCACAGTTCGTGTGTTTAAAGGACATTTAAAATCTGATTCCTTTACGGAAATAGGATTAAGAAGTTTGAAAAAAAAAATGTTCTTTATCAACTAACTATGAAAAATAACGGCGGGTGCAGATGAAATTTTAACACCGACACCGGATGTTGGATCATTCAAAATGTGTTGGTATTTCCGTTCTATTTTTACAGTTAAACAAAAATTATGTCCATAGGCGTAACCTTAGCGTGTTCTTTTTTTAAACTTTCAAACGCACCCTCACCTCTGACATAAAATTATTCTTTTAATGCCTTAGACAGAAGTTATGTAATATTAAATTCCTGATGGTAAAGAATAAGTCTTTCTTGACTTGTTTATGATAAACAAATGGAATAAAAGGCGAGAAGAAGTCGCTGGCGATGGATAGGACACACATGAAGGTAAAGAAAACCAGTTGATAGCATTACAAGGAAGTCCTTGTTCTGGAATCGCCAAAATAAAAGAAATTGACGAATTTTAAAAAAATCACATTGGAGACGGTAATAAGGCGTGTGCATGAAGGGAATAAAAAAAGACTTAGAAAGTTTGTTTTTTTTAATGGGTAGCACAAGACCGGAAAGCGTGGCATATATTTGTTGAAACTCAGGGCTCTATGTGGGAGCTGACACGTCATGAGTGAATGAATCACTTACAGTTTTACAATACTCAGCCTTTATTTCAAATAGAAATAGCTTTGTTGAGATGGGGGTGGCGGGGAGTACTGTAGAAATTGCATACTGTATGACCATATGATATAAACACATGGCACGATTTACAAAAATATTGTTCAGTGTTTTTAATTTGATCCTCGCCAGTTTTTTTTTTCTCTCTAATCAATCAGACAAGCTGTTCCAACGATCCTTTCAATCTTTCCTCCCAAAGCCGTATTTATTTCATCGCTCAGAATTTGATCTTTTTTTTATAGAAGTTTAAATTTCTCTTCCTGGTTGCTTTTTATTTCAGTTTGTTTATCCATACGTGTCAATTTTATCAAAATGTCACAACAAATAATAGTCGTTTGTAAACGAATTATGACCAAATTATCTGGAGTAAATTAATTTTTGGCTTTTAGGAGGCGCTAAATCTGCACAGATGCTGCCGGGTTACATTAACTATTATTTCCATTTTTTTTTTTTTAAATACACACACAACTATTGGTCTTCCAATCAACACAATTAAGAGTTATCCTTTCAAATTTACAAGGACCAAAAAAACCCAACAGCAGATGTGCCAATCAGAAACAGCTCACGGGTCAATGAAAAGTAATGGGGATTTCTTTTATGACATGTAAGGCAGCAATGAGCAACCGATTCGGAAACTGATTACAGCGTTTGCCTCTCGCGAGAAAGTTACCGGGTTTAAAACCTGGTAGCTCCAGTCTACCCGGATGTAAATGGGTATCTAATTCTGATCTAGAGTTAGGGAAGGCAAAGGCTGTGAGGAAGAGAACACGTCACACCACTTTATAAAGCCGGACATAGTATAGTGAAGACTCTAATAAATCCCTTCTCTACGGCAGGAATATATGAATATTTATAATTTATTTATTGATAATCTCTAAAAGTAAGTGGCAAGTTAAGCGTTCCGCATAGAATATGAGTCTCTTAGAGTTACTTCCCTTTCGTGAACAGGTATCGCAGTGCGTTATAAGCGAGTATCGAACGAATAATTTCTTTTATCACTACTAATTTCTTCCACAGTGCGCTTCAAAAATGTTGTTAAGAAAGTTCCGTTCCAAGTTTAGGAAGAAAATGTTGCTCCAATTTGTTATAAATACGTATGTATCTTTCCATACAGAGTGTGTAATTACGGTATCATAGGGAGATACAAATAGCTAAACGCTGACCATTGCTTTCTTTGAAAATCTCCAAGTAGACTTCTCAGAGTGGACGAAGAAGAAGATGACGAAGAAGAAGAAGAACTAGAATGTTTGGCGGGTTATTGAACAAAAAAGCACATAGAACACAGCCTGTGTGAAGTGAATAAAAGTCTGCACAAGTAAAAATACACAAAATTCATTGAAGTTCCACAGAAAACCTTCATCATGTTTAGGAACTACTACATGTGAACATATATTTGTTCTCATGAACAAAACACTAACAACGTGCCTCACTTTATGACGACCATTTGGAAGACTTTATAAAAATGTGAAGAATTTTACAAGCTTGTTGCTAGAAGGAGATGTAATATCTTTCCTTAAATAAAAGGGCATGTTTGTCTTATTGTGGTACAACAGATAAATTTTAGTTTACTGTGATTAATAAATAATAATGTTAATTATGAATCTATTTAACTAATTACCTTTTGTATCATGTCCCCCCCCCCCCCCCCCAACACACACACACACAAACGTACACTTGCGGCAACATTTATTTCGGGGTAATATGGTCCTCACCCTTTCACGAATTGTGCAAGCCTGTTTTAAATTTGTTTTTTTTTTTTTTTTCCTTATTTTAAACATTATTTTTTTTTTCATAGAATCATTATCCGTACATTTTACATGTATTATTCTATCCGATGTATCGATACTTGCACTACGATATATGTCCAGGAAACACCGTGAAAGAGAAATAACTCCATGAGAATATTCTGTGCGGACTGCTTAGCCACTTTGGGAGATTACCCTTTTGTTTTATTTAATTTTTATTTATTTATTTGGTAGTGAAACATAACCGCTGTTAATAATTAACAAAAGAAGAAAACAAAATATTTCATAAAGAAAACAAAAAGAAAACCGACCGGAATTATTATGAACCGGACACGAAGATATGTTTGGCGCTCTCACATAGTAATGAAAGACGAAACAGGAACACATCCTTCTCCGTGGTAAACACTGTGAACCAGACATTGTACTCGTACAAATATACAACAACAGAAGTAGATATATATAACGCAGTTATGCTCAGCATCATTCCACAGACGACCCCACATATTAGAATATATTTACAAACGCTTTTGGCAGAATATAGACACCTGGTATGGATTTGAACAAAAAAAAAGCCCTCTATGAGCAAACAGATTTTAATGCAAAACTTTTTCTACATATATTTTACTCAAAAAAAACAAATCACTTAAGTCAGCCAACGTAAGTTTCAGTAAAGATAAATACTATTCCTTTTTGCACATCTTCTTCTTCTTTGATCCTTAGCCGCCGACCGTCAAAGCAGTCAGTGGCCATTACGCCTGGTGGCGTCTTGTAGGGCAACAACAAATTGATTCCACTTTGCTCGGTCGGCGGCCACCCCTCGTACAGTGCCCCAACTCTGGTTCATTCATGAACCAGAGTTTTTGCACATACTACAGCATTATTTCATAGAAAAAAGGTATTAGTAGTGGACGTGCATACATTTGTATAAATAAGTGTGAGTGTCTGGATGTAAGTATATGCATGAATGCATATGTATGTGTGTGTATGTATGTAGCGGCAGATTTCATGTAATTTTTTTTTCCTTTTTCTTTTTTATGTCCCCTTTTAAATGCATTGACTATTCACACATTGGAAGATCTCATTCTTATTCTAATGTTATGTATTTCAGTCTGCTCTCATTCTTAAAGCGTGTAAATTAAACTGCGCGGCTAGGCGCGTGCATTGTATGCAATGACAAATAACAAAAATTTAAAATCTTAGCCTTTTTATTTATTTAATTTCTTTTATTTATTTAATTTCTTTTATTCAGCTTTTTTGAGTTTGCAAATGATGTGATTACACGCGAGTGGTCATTTGTACTATACAATGTTCTCTCCTTGTATTCCATGTAAAACTCACCTTTTTCTTTGTAAATTGGACAGAAATAAAAATAAAAGTTGAAATTAAAAAAAAAAAGTTGCAAAAAATAAAAAATAACTTCTTAATTCCCCACTGTGGTATCACTAGCATTACAAGGTAGTCCATGTTCTGGAATCCACAGGGAAAGAGAGGCAGAGGTAGACCAAAAAACACATGGAGAAGAGAACTGGAAACAGAGGTGAAAATGATGAGGAAAACATGGAAAGAGCTTGAGCGGATGGCACGGGACAGGAAGACTTGGCTTGTGTTTGTTGAAGGCCTATGCTCCTTGGGGAGCTAAAGGGTATTGATTGATTGATTGTGGTTTCACTACTCCTGCACGTAGTTGTCCACTATCGCCCTTAGATCCATCAGTGTATCCTCTCAAGATCCGCCTCTGTTTATAAGGTGTTATGGCTCTGCTAGGGGTATTAACTAATTAACCAACAAGAACTATAACTGAACTTAAATAATTAAAGTAAGTCTATTGGTTAAATTTACAGTTTATTTTGTACAAGTTTTCTTTTCGACAGTTATGAAATTTCACTGGAACTCAAATTGATTTGATAATAAAATAAGGATCAATTGTTATTAATTCACAAATATATACATCCAGTCTTCAGAATTTATTAGGACAGTTCTCCTTTCCTTTGTGATCTTGATCTAGGTGTAGACTGTCTTTAATTGTATCAGTAGGAATTATTCACAGTTAACAACAGTTAAAGTCATTCACTGATTTTGGATATGCCTATACTAATTGCACAGGATTCTCATCATTAAATGTCTGACTTTTAGTTTTGTGGTAAAAATTTGTGTTCTCTGTTCAGCAGCCATCTGGTGGCCACTTATGTTCAATGTCTTTTCCTGGAGTCTGTAACAGCAGTGTCCTGGAGAGAAACCGTCAGATGAGGTTCTACCAGTAGTAAAGGTGACTATGTTGATGTACCTCTGCACTTTATAGGGCGCTGACAACAATAGTTCCTCCAGTTGAGTATGGCTTCTTAGAGGTACAATTTTTGATACAGGATGTGACCCTCAAGTACATACAGAGAGCTGCTAATGGCTATTCAGTCTGCTCTCAGATGCAGAAGGCAACGGAGTCTCATTGACAGAACTGGCGCTCTCGCTTTAGTTTGAATTTTTGTGGCCAGCTTTTGACTTGCTAGACTTCCTTATATAGGGCATGGCCGAATGAATCAGTGTGGTGGGTCGATATTACTTATCTATATATTTATGTAGCAGATGTGAAGTCAGCTATGCAAGCTCCTGAGGAAGTTTACCTTTTAACTATATGTCAGGAAACCTGTCTTGCTTCCACCAATGACTACCACCCGCTATGTATGTTATCCCCAATTTATATGTTATAATGTATGGATGTTGTGTAGCTACGTGTCTAGGGTATATGCAATGTATGTGCAGAAAATAACAACAACCACACTTTAAGGTTAATAAACAATTAAGTAAACAACTCCCTATTGAATTTTGGTCTGAACAATTTTTTACAAATGTATTAAGTATAATTGAGTTGATTCATAAAAGATTAAACGTCAAGATATATTTACACACAAATTAGTTTAACTATTAGAGTCTATTATTTCCTGAACTAGGAAGTGTTCTTCGTGTAATACTTTTTGTCCAAAATTAAGCACATATTTGGGAAATCAATATTGTCATCATTTTATTTAATCTGGTTGATATAGTAACTGGTGGAGAATATTTCAGTGAATTCACAAGGCCCCAAAACACAGGGCTTATCTTAAGATATTTGTAGAAAATTCTGCGATGTCCTGGTTATACGTCTTCCTCCTCACAGCACTGCTCAGCTTTCAGGATTCAAGATAAGGTAGGGCCCTCAAATCATATGGCCTCGAACAGGTACCAGGGTTGAATAACAACGTGACTGGCTCACTTCAGTTTCACACCCAGAAACTCGAAATATCGAATTTTTTCACTATGTAAGTTAATTACAGGCCATAAATGGTCACACAAGATCTCCTGCTGAATAACAGAACAGCGAAGGCATCTGATCACACTTGTCTGTAAACGTTATTAACTTTACATGTGAAAGTTTAAATTGAAAGTGGCAAGGAACGCTCGTCTTTCTGAGTATTTATTTCACTTTCTTAGTTATGCTCAGCAACCAATCAGGTGACTTCCGTTTCTACGCGTCTATTTTCAAAAAGTTAACCTACAATTTTCAAATCAGGAGACACCCCTTTCTATTGCCTCAATATGGCTAGCTTCAGTAAAGAAGCCCCATGCACGTCTATATATGTCTTCTTTCTACCATATCGCTAGTATTATCTAAGTCATGTTAATCCAGAACGAAAATATTTACTTAGTCTACCGTTCGTCATCTAATGTATAAGGTTTCACACTTCTGGCTATTATTTTTACCATTTTCGTCTTTCCTTTATATTTATTCAAATAACATATCTTTCTTTCTACATTAAGATAATATATTTAGACTAAAGAATATTATATATTTAACAACTAATTAGTAGCATTTTAATCTTCATTTTTAGTCTTTATTTTTCCTTTCGTTCGTTTTGGCCATTTAGTTTCAGTTTAGAAATTCAAACGAGCTCTATATGCATTTCCCCCGTTCTCTCCCTTGTCTTTTCCAAGAAATACACCATTTCTAAGTATACTACCATTCACGCGTGCGTTTTGGGTAAGGCTTGCAAGTCTGTAACGTCACATTGGCATTTTCAACTATCGGCGTTTTACGCGTTAACCCTTTAGGAACCGAGAAATAAAACTAGTCTTACAACTGGGGGGAATTTTGCGAGACCATATGTGGGCGTGTTGTACATACAGATTGTATTTTACGACATAATGTCCCCCGTTAGAAAAGCTTGCAATGGTAATGCAACTTTCAATATCTGTATGACAACCACGATCCACCTGCTTTTCTCTGCCTTAAAGTGATCATGGATTTATTGCAGTGGGGTCTTTCAAAGTAAGCACAACTCAAGAAAGCTGCCCCAGACCTCTGCAATCCAAGAGTCTAATTCAGCTGCAGATATTACTGTCTGTCCTATGCTGATATAAATCAAGTTTCACCATTCCTCTTCACTGAGTCTGTCCCAGGACATGTCCAGAGAGTATTAGACGTCCCTCAAGTTTGCAATAGTTATGAAGGATAGTCTATAATTGGTGCTGGCAGAGTAATATAGAGGTTCCAGTAATGTCATTATCCGCCTGGCTAAACACTCGGAGTAGTTTCCATCCAAAAGCATCATTCAAAGTCAATGTGCTCCCTCCGAAGTGCACACAGCCTCCCATTGGCCTGAGCTCAGGCTTGACTGAATTTGGAACATCCTTTACTATTTTCCATATATAATTCTATAATGTGCCACTCAAATGGAGGCCATATTCACCACTGTAAACTTATCCTTACTATAATTTTGGTGAATTAATCTGAAATGTGGGGAATGAGTTTCTGCATCAGAAATCAATCCGTCCTTAGCATTGTTATGTAATATGTGTGATCTCAATCCACTGTCCGTCCAATACTTCCAAATGGATTGTATAGGCGCGGTCAACTACCTCTGTTACCGGGCCTTTATACTGCTAAATTAATAGCCATATTGTGAGGTGAGAGTGACATTAGGCCAACTGCCCAACCTTCCGCTCCCCACTCTCCTCGAATGATCACTTAGTTTTGGGTTCAATTCTGGCTGATTATCATCAATGCTAATGTTTGCCAGTTCCCGGACTGCGGCTTCAAACTGAGTCTGGGATGACTGGGTTTTGATTATGTTTTCTCTGGGTGCCATATGCAGAGATGCTAATGTGAATATTTTTGGGGAAGACTGTTTTTGGAAAGGGGTTTTCCTATCCACTGTGTCTACCCTATCTTGTTTATTTATACTTTTACTTTCCTTCTTATTTTTAGGCCCATATTTTTTTTCACGCTGCTTTCTTAGCAGGGGCGTATTATTTTTCCACCCTGTGGAGTTTACCTTGCAGCACTGGTCGCAGGCGTCAACAAATTTATCAATGTCTTCAGCTATACCTGGCCAGAAATATGCTACAGATGTCCTTTGACGTGTCGTACCCATCTTCTGGTGTACACCGTCTGGTAGAACATGTGCTTGTGCCACCACGTTTTCCCTATAACTCCTGGGCAACACTAGCTGTCCCTCCCTGTTGGATCCTGCTCTAGCTTTCCTGTAGAGCAGTCCCTCTTTCATATAAAATTGTCCCTTTCTAGGGTGTGTATGGCTGTTTGGCAGTTTGCCAAAGCAAGGTTTTAATGATTTATCCTTTTCCTGGGCCTGTCTCATCTGCTTTGGATGAATAGTTAGTGGTGGTGTGTCCTCCTTTCTAGGGGTCGACCTGACCTGAAGTGTGGTCATTACAACAGGTTTTACCGGGCTTCCTAGAAACACATATTTCTTTCCTAACACCAGCGGGTAATTAGGGTCTTCACACACGGCTGCTCTAATCACTCCTTCCACGTACCTTGTCTTAACATTGATCTCGGCTACTGGAAGTGTCATGGTGGCTGTTCCCATGAGGGCCCCTTGTATCTCCACTTTCTCTGTGGTATACTGGTCAGGGTGCACCAGGGTTGCACTCACGACTGAGTCATATTCCAATCCGGAATCATAAAGGCACCTTACGGTGGCCCCATTACATAACACTTCTTCACAGGTGGGGGGATGTTGAAGATTAATATGATTCTGTCAGTTTCTTCCTCCCCTTGTCCACTGTGATCATGCATGCCGCGCGATATGGAGGAACTTTCCTACCACAGTCAATAGTATTATGATTTTGCATCCTACAAATTTGGCACCATTTCCTTTCTGGGTGGAAGGGTTTTATTTCATTATATTGCGGGTTTCTGTCACGTTGTTCGTACCTGGGCCTATCATAGTTTTGGTTTATTCTTGGGTTATGATCCCTAGTATCAAATTGGTTTTGATTGCCTTTATTATGTTCTAATTGCTTCTTCCTAGCTCCAGCCAACTCTGACTGGGCTGCTAGATATCTTTCAGCTACCCTTAAAATATCCACCAGTCTCTCTGCACCCTGTTCTGTGAGAAACTTTCTCAAGTCTGGAGCCATGGACTCTCTAACCTGCTCCATCATAACCATTTCCTTTAAATCTTGGGTTTTCCCCAGAGCAGTCCATTTCTCCAAATAGGTCTCTAGTCGGGCCGAGAACTGGTGGTAGGTCTCCCCCGTGAGTAATTTAGCCTGTCTAAATTTCTTCCTATAAAATTCACAGTTTTTCTCGTATCTGACCAATAGTGCATGTTTAAGAATGTCATAATCGTCTTGGTCATCTTTACTGAGCTTGGAAAATACTTCATAAGAATTTCCCCTAAGTCCCTGGGATACTTTAAGGCTCCACTTATCCTTCTCCAACCCATATGTTGTAGCTAAACTTTCAAAACGGCTAAGGAAGGACTCAATATCATCGTCTTTCTCAATAAAAGGATCCAAATGAAACCCCATGGCTGATGAGGAGGCCCCCTGGCTTGCAGCTGAGTCGGAAGTGGATGGGCTAGTTCCATTTTCAGGAGCATGGCCTTGTAACTCTAACTCTCTTAGTCGTAACTCATGCTCCCGCTGTAACCTTTTATCTTCTGCTTCCCTTTCAGCAGCCAGTCTTTTGTCTTCCCTTTTCGCCTCCAACCTCTTTTCCTCCAACTGCAGCCTCTTAATCTCAGCCTCCCGATCAGCCTCTAATTTCTTAAGTTCTCTAGCATCTTCTAACATAATTCGTTTCTCCTCCGCAAATCTATCAGCCTCTCATTTCTTAGCCTCCCTAGCATCTTCCCTTTCTCTGGCTATATATTTATCAACCTCTGCTGTAACATAATCAATTAAAATCTGTCCCTCCATACCCATTTCCTTCGCAGTCTGCACAGCAGAAGATCTGTACTTGGCCAATTCTGCCATCTTAATATTCTAACCAATGTGATTTAAATAAACCAAAATATCTAATTAATATCTAATTAACAGGACAACACAGAGCAATGTCAATTCACCAAAACCTCCACTTATTTACTTATTATATAACTTTGGAAATCCCGGACGAGCCAATCCCACTATATGTGGTGGGTCGATATTACTTATCTATATATTTATGTAGCAGATGTGAAGTCAGCTATGCAAGCTCCTGAGGAAGTTTACCTTTTAACTATATGTCAGGAAACCTGTCTTGCTTCCACCAATGACTACCACCCGCTATGTATGTTATCCCCAATTTATATGTTATAATGTATGGATGTTGTGTAGCTACGTGTCTAGGGTATATGCAATGTATGTGCAGAAAATAACAACAACCACACTTTAAGGTTAATAAACAATTAAGTAAACAACTCCCTATTGAATTTTGGTCTGAACAATTTTTTACAAATGTATTAAGTATAATTGAGTTGATTCATAAAAGATTAAACGTCAAGATATATTTACACACAAATTAGTTTAACTATTAGAGTCTATTATTTTATTTAATCTGGTTGATATAGTAACTGGTGGAGAATATTTCAGTGAATTCACAAGGCCCCAAAACACAGGGCTTATCTTAAGATATTTGTAGAAAATTCTGCGATGTCCTGGTTATACGTCTTCCTCCTCACAGCACTGCTCAGCTTTCAGGATTCAAGATAAGGTAGGGCCCTCAAATCATATGGCCTCGAACAGGTACCAGGGTTGAACAACAACGTGACTGGCTCACTTCAGTTTCACACCCAGAAACTCGAAATATCGAATTTTTTCACTATGTAAGTTAATTACAGGCCATAAATGGTCACACAAGATCTCCTGCTGAATAACAGAACAGCGAAGGCATCTGATCACACTTGTCTGTAAACGTTATTAACTTTACATGTGAAAGTTTAAATTGAAAGTGGCAAGGAACGCTCGTCTTTCTGAGTATTTATTTCACTTTCTTAGTTATGCTCAGCAACCAATCAGGTGACTTCCGTTCCTACGCGTCTATTTTCAAAAAGTTAACCTACAATTTTCAAATCAGGAGACACCCCTTTCTATTGCCTCAATATGGCTAGCTTCAGTAAAGAAGCCCCATGCACGTCTATATATGTCTTCTTTCTACCATATCGCTAGTATTATCTAAGTCATGTTAATCCAGAACGAAAATATTTACTTAGTCTACCGTTCGTCATCTAATGTATAAGGTTTCACACTTCTGGCTATTATTTTTACCATTTTCGTCTTTCCTTTATATTTATTCAAATAATATATCTTTCTTTCTACATTAAGATAATATATTTAGACTAAAGAATATTATATATTTAACAACTAATTAGTAGCATTTTAATCTTCATTTTTAGTCTTTATTTTTCCTTTCGTTCGTTTTGGCCATTTAGTTTCAGTTTAGAAATTCAAACGAGCTCTATGCATTTCCCCCGTTCTCTCCCTTGTCTTTTCCAAGAAATACACCATTTCTAAGTATACTACCATTCACCCGTGCGTTTTGGGTAAGGCTTGCAAGTCTGTAACGTCACATTGGCATTTTCAACTATCGGCGTTTTACGCGTTAACCCTTTAGGAACCGAGAAATAAAACTAGTCTTACAACTGGGGGGAATTTTGCGAGACCATATGTGGGCGTGTTGTACATACAGATTGTATTTTACGACAATCAGAGGCATTAAGACTGAAGTATGTTCGCGAGCTCAAATGCAGTCAGAATTTTGTCAAGTTGTGCATTTATGGACAATTACAAATATTCAAATAATCTTTAATCCTGGACCAATTTCCTTTATCTTAGGCTTAACATACGTCCTGGCTTATTCTTTTTCTATCTAGATAAGTTGTCTTTTACTTTACTTCGTCCATCTTTTCATAGGCGCAGCCTAAACAGCAAAATTTACGTCTTGCCTGATGTATCGATGTATTCGACTCAGAATTTCTCCATTAGTATAACACTTTTCGTGGAAATCTTTGCACTTATAAAGGAACAGTCCCATTATCAAATTTCTGACCTCTTCCGTGCAGTACTTTGCTCATAATCCTATAATTTATTTCCAAACCCAACTCGGTCACACAGATTTGGAGTCCGGCCATGTTAGATGCCCAATAATTTTGTAAACATACGTGAATAAGGATGCCGTTTCATTGGTCCGTCTAGAATACAACTTTTAATTGTACGGTGTACCGTTTTGGTATGAATGGCGAGTGATGATCCAGACTTTACGACAGTCTATGATTGGTGCTTTTAGTTCCCATGGTGGAATTTTGCTTCCATATTTATTACTATTATTGATTGCGTTTGATAGTTCTTTTTTAATGTATTAGATCTTCTATAGTTCTCCACCCTGTTGGATATCTTTCTCTTTTCAAGGGGACATCCCATATACTTGGTTGGTTTTTGACAAATGCGTTATGTGCTGTACTCGTAGCAAGCAAGAGGACATGCATACCATCATAGCTGGCAGACGCTGGAGCTGGGTTGGTCATGTCCTCAGAAGAGACCCTGATGCCATCACAAGAATAGCTATGCTTTGGACCCCTGAAGGAAAGCGAAAGAGAGGCCGACCAAAAACAACTTGGCGGAGGACTGTGGAGGCTGAGATGCAAAGAATGAACCAGAGTTGGGGCACTGTACGAAGGATGGCCACCGACCATGCAAAGTGGAATCAATTTGTTGTTGCCCTACAAGACGCCACTAGGCGTGATGGCCACTGACTGCTTTGACGGTCGGTGGTTAAGGATCGAAGAAGAAGAAGAAGTTATGTGCTGGATGGGTCACTTCTTGTGCTATTTTGCTCCAGTAATTTAGTGTTAGGTCTTTCCGTCTTAGATCAAGGGGCGGTATGCCGAGAGCTACTTCTAGTGCTTCTACTGATGTTGCTTTGAATGCGCCTGAAGTGGTTCTCATGGCTGCATTTTGAATTCTGTCCAGTTTTGCTTTGCTAGAAGTTGAAGCTGAGTCGTAGACTATGCTAGCATAGTCTAGTTTTCCCCTGATGAATGACTTATAGAACATAAGCATTATTTTGTTGCTGGCGCCCCCCCCCCCCCCATCCATTACCTTTTATTACCCTTAGCATATTTAAGATTCCCCTACAGCTTTCTACTAAAATATCTATATGTTTATTCCAATTTAGTTACTTATCTAAAGTCATGCCAAGAAATCTAGTTGTTGGGGAGGTACCTATTTTCTGTCCTTTAATGGTTATATTGGTCACAATAAAGACATGACAGGGGATAAGGTTTTAAGTATAGATGCCCCAGGGGAAGCCCAATCAATACTTAAACGATATATACATAAAACAAAGGAAAACATTTAAGGTTAGTAACAATGACAATACTAAAAACAATAGCAAAAATAATACTTCAGAAAAGACATTCAACAAAATAGAAATTAAGCAACAAAAACTAACACATCACTTTTTTTTTTTTAAACAGAAAAATTAGTAAACTTACTAACTACTCATAGGACAAGGAAAGACAACGAGGTTTAAAAAAAAACACCAACTCAAAAAGAACAAATACTAATACAAATTAAAACCAAGAGCAAAGGTCAATAGTTATCTATATACAATTCAAAACTGTAAATAAAATGACAAATACTATTATAAATTAAAACCAGCAACTGCAAAAGACAATAGTTATTTAAATTTAATACAAAATTAGTAAATAAAATGACACTAAATACCCCAATTATAACCAATTTTCAGGTTGAACAGGGTAGACCGGTATGGAACGAGAAGAGGCAATATTTGTCAGCTGTTAAGTGCCCGCTCTTCACCCGTCACCTTCTCAAAACAACAACAACAACGGGAACCAATTCTTTTGTGTGCGTAATAAAAAGACTTAACTCCCTTTGACCCAAAATCAACAACTCATAATTTTGTCTCCCATTTATAAAAAATAAAAAAAAGTTGGCGTAGCTGGGGAGTCCTTTTTAGGGCAAGTCCTTTTCAGGGCTTGAGGCTAGCAGATGGATAATGTTAGTCCTTTACAGGACTTATCGACGCTGGACGGACTAGCAATCTTTTTGGATTGGACGAGAGTTCACATACAACCGGTGCTTCGCTGAATTCTGAGGAAGTATGGGCAGCGTTGTTGTAGCTGGTGAGTCCTTTTTAGGGCAAGTCCTTTTCAGGGCTTTATGCTAGCAGGTGGATAATGTTAGTCCTTTTCAGGACTTAGTATCTATCAACGCTGAACGGGGCTTCAGTTAACAGAGTTCACTTATTTTTGACTGGCAAATTGCGTTCTGATATGACCAATTAGGTTGAAAGGAACGCGCCTCGCCACAAGAAGGCACAACCCAATCCAAACCAAAAAGAAACAATTCGAGATGGTTGCTCGAAGTATTTCATCCACTGAGCATGTATTTTGAGTGAATTCTTTCATATAATACCTTTAAGAGAAAAAATTTTTCCATGAGACTTTAAAAAAATGATGCGTACGTAACTGTCTTTTAGAGCACACCTCAATGTCACACCAACAGTCGACTTCTGATTATCAAATAATCTTGGATCGCGACTTTGCAAAATATAATGAGATTATTCCCAGCCAACAGATCTCCCTTGAGGTGGGATATAACTTGACTTTGACCCAGTTAAATTTGACAGAAGTTTGGAAGTTACATGTCTTCTGTGCGGTGATTTTGCAATGTCAAAACCCATAAACCCTCCCTGCCTGGGGTTCTACAAATAAAAAATTAGGACAGGGGTATCCTATGTCAACCATGTCAACCCTCCATCCAGTGCTGTTTATAGTTAGAACAGTGGGATCCGTGCTCTATGAAGCATGTCATAGATTTTCCTTAAGATCTACAGCATCTGCTTCATTATTAAAGGTGGGCAATCGTAGTGACAGACAAACAGCAGGACGGACGGACAGTTAGACAGGTAGGCATATACTTAAGTTGACAGACAAAGGTTGGTAGGTATATAAGTAGGTATGTAGGTATGTATATAGATAGTTGACCGTTCACAAATTACGTAACGCAATTTTTGACATTGCCACCCCCCCCCCCCCCCAATAGGTTGATTTGCCTCCCCTTAGCTCTGCAGTAATGGTCCACCAGTGGCCAAAACTCAAGAGTAACTAACATGGGTCTTCAAAGGTGTCTACCTTCGCACAAGATTACTCTTGGCAGAGTTGTAGATAGAAGGATAATGATGCTTCTATCTCAAGGGAGTGTTCACAAGATAATTCAGAAGTCAAGAACAATGCTGCATAGGGCAGGGCACTATTAACGTATATCTGATCCGGCACCTTTTGTGAAGTTTTAAGCAATGGTGTAGTGGATTTTGATGGTATTGTATGGTGGTGTTATCACCTAGTGTGATGCGTGAGGTCAGCTGTGAAGGCTCCTGAGATAATTGTAACTGTGAATATACAGAAGGCCCTTTCGTGCTACCACTTTATGACCTCACACATATCTTTTTTTACTAATGAATGTGGCTACGTTAAAATCTAGGGTACTGAATGCAATGTGTTGTATGGACATATACACACACCCACAGATATTAATTAAGTCTAATACTATCAATAAAATTTATAACACAATGAACTAAATTCAGCTGGTTAAATTTAGAATAGAAAATCTTTTTTTAAATTTATTTGTTCTGAACCAAGGTTTTATTTTGGCCAGAACTTATGCAAAGATTTTGAAATTTATGAATGAATGGCATGTTAAATGAAAGATGTTTACATATGCAATCTTCAAGATTAATTATAGTATTACTGTTCGTAATGTTAATTTTCCTGGGAAAACTATGAATGGATGTGCTGTTGGGGTGGCTTCATCCCTCCCTGTTTATGCCTACACAGCATTGTCCATTAATGATGGAAGGAAATGGGATGCTTCAGTAGTAAATTCTCTTGGGTGCTAGTTTTATGAAGTTGGTGTAAGTTCAGCAGGCCAGCTAGCCTACTTAACTTTGCCAGATTTGTTCTGGTGCTGGAATATGATGGCCCCACCTCTCCGTGCTTGAGCAATACACAGATGTTCTGTCGAAATGTACCCTGCACGGGTCCTCACTTCAATTATTAATCAGCATTTGACACCACCTTAGTGTCAAGATCGAACTCACAGCTCTGAAATAAAGTATTGGTTTTTTGCTCAGAACCTTACCTAATAAGCCACTTCTACACATAACACATTACAATAACACCACATAAACAGGGTCAGTTCTCTCTGACCAGACAGCACATCTTACCTAGTTGGTTTCGCATAGGGTAAGTTTCCCCAGTCTACAGATTCTGAAATAGGTGCATTATCTCACTGCCATACAATAGGATAGCTGATATGTTTCACCGCTCTCAACACTTGATCACCCCTTCCTAAACCTTGCTGTAGTTTATATTTTGTTTGTCCCTAGACCCTGAACTAGGGCGGGGGGTCCAGAGCGAATCCCTACTTGTTTGTAAGGCTAGATTTCGATATGGCAGTATCAAATCACTCGAAACATTAAACAATATTCAAAATATACAAAGAAATAATTTCAATCTTACCAGATTATGAATAAAGAACACAGAAATGCTAGCAAAACTCAGCTGAGCTGCTGGCTATAGTATAGCGTCCCTGAACTTATTTCAATTTATTTCATTTGGAAATCACCACACTTGAAATTTACTGTGTCTATCACTGGACAACTATTGAGGAATGGCAAAAAAGCTCGTCTGAGCGCGGATAATATGATTGTCTGTGGCCAATCAATGCCTTGGTTTTTTTTTTTTAAATTCAAATTTCCTACACTAAAGTCATTTCAGTCATGCTTCAGTCAAGTATGGATTTTTATCTGTTAGTCTGTCCGTCTCTACTTGCGTTTTTACAAAAACGTACTTGATTTTTGAACCAACCTTTCTCTCCCCTCCAAAATTTTGTCGTTAAAAGTTATTTTTAGACACAGCTCCCACCAATATCCCTTCTCTTCCATGCTAAGTAGATTTGAACACCTGCGTCTCAAGGTCGCGATTTTTTGTGCAAATAGCGACACTTTTGATTCAATGCAGTCTTTCGCTGTTGTGAACAACACTGTCTTTTGTCATTATTTTCATTATTATCTATCCGTCTGTAAAATTAAAAACATATTATTTCACTGCTCAGAATGGGCCATCCGGCCAGCTAATTTTTATATTCCTAACATTAATATTAAGAAAAGTTACTTTTTAAATTTTGTAATATTTCAAGCATCTGCGTTTAGCCGCTGAATTCAAATCAAAGGCTTGGTATCGCAAAAGCGTCCGTTTCCGTACCTCGTGTCAATTTGGGGGACGTGAATTTTTTCCTCCGTTCCCCCCCCCCCCCCCCCCCCCCCCCCCCCCCCCCAAGTGCGTCTCCTTAGCCTTGCTAGTCTCACGCAATTTTTTTCAGTCATATTTTTTTTTTCCTTTTGATCCGCCGTTCTCATCCCTCCAAATGGTAACCGTTTTGATTTCCCGTCTAACAAGTCAATTTTTATGGAGGGTGATGACCCGCGGTCAGGGCGATCATGTACTATCAGCAGCTTACGCGTTATGTTTTTATCCCTACATTTTATCCTTTGGAGATATTTTTACGTTGTATCACTTGTTAATTTTATGACAAATGGTTTGGTTTGTTCGAGCCCCCAGCTGGTTTAATCCAGCGAAATTCCTTTTATAAGTATTTTTTGGCTGTATGGCTGTAACTTTAGGCATATATATATTAAATATTATCGATCATACATGCGCTCTCTCATCTATAAAAACAGAATCAACTATAAAGTTGTAAAAAAACATATAACAAATTTAATAATCAATTAGTCTTTAACAAATTTAAATAAATATTGATGAAAGTGACTTTAGAGGTTTTTAAAATGTGTCTTCACTGAGACTTAATTGGAAGTTACATGTCTTCTGTGCGGTGATCTTGCAATGTCAAAACCTATAAACCCTCCCTGCCTGGGGTTTTACAAATAAAGGCTTTACAGGTAACCCGCGGTTTATTATATGTGGTGTCGGATACAATCAGATTTCAGTTGCCAGCTCGTAATGGCTTCACGCTTCGTCGGCTTCACGCAGGTGTCGCAGCGGTGTGCTGCGGAACAACCACAATAATTTGTCCTTCACTTTGTTACATTCACAATTGCCTCCGGCTGGCGGAATTGTGGATTTTAAAGCTGCAACCAAGGTGGAATTGGTTCATTTTCTACACAAGACAACTGGAGGCTGCGACACTTGGGAGTCATGACCCAGGTTGGTCTGCCCCCCTTAGAGTGTAAAGGAGAATAAAGGGCCGAAACACTTGTTCGACGGGGGACCGCTTCTGATGATCAGATTGCCTCCTGCTGTATCGCTTTGTATAGAGTTTCGTATCATCATAATTGGGAACTGATTGTTATTATTGTCCGTTGCTTGTGCCTGTTACAAATAACTTAACTTGCTCAGTACTGCAATGGGTCGTTGTAAAGTCTTTTGTGATGAGGACTCTTCTCTAGAGGCGTCTAGATAAACTTCACTCCTAATGTCAAGGTGGGTGTTTTTAACAACGTGTCCACTGTAGGTAGTTAGTGGCGAACCCAGTTCTTTGAATCACAAGATTGTGGCAAAGATTCTTACTTCTGACTGGTCTGGTGTAAGAACCGTCTTGTAGCTTCGAACCACAAACCCAAATTACTTGGAAACACAATCTCCTTACACAGTAGAATGGCCACAGCAACCTTGTTTAGATGCTTCGAACAATTGATCTGGGAAATTTTAGTATTCCTCTTATGACGGGTGCTCTCATTCCTTAAGTTTCCAGTTTTTGTATTTAAACATTTTAAATTATAAAGACGCCCAAATGCAGGTTCAATAATCATGAATAGGTTAACAATGTAAAATAAATAAAGTTGTTTATAAAAAAAAGGACGATATTTACCATCATTGAATGATTTAAATTGTGGTGAAACTTATAAAAAAATTTTTGATATGTCCATTGGTTGCGCTGTTATACTACTTAGCTTCTAGTGTGTGGTCGGCCACAGTTTAAATCATCCAATGATGATAAATATCATCGCTTTTTTATATAAACAACTTTATTTATTTTACATTGTTAATCCATAAGAGATTATTGAACCTGCTAATATGTAACTTTAAAGCTATAGTTGGATTAATCACTCTTGTATGAATTGTATGTCTGCACCTGTATGAATTATACTGTTTTAAAAACATAAACATAAAAAGCTATAAAATTAATAGTTGCTGAATCACTTTCAGCTGGGTGATTAGACATGCGAGAGAAAATATTTTTAATATGTTACCTCACAGAAGGGGCGGGATAATACAAAAGTTGATGACAGCTTAGATGATCTCAATTGTTATGCTTTCTTTTCTTTAAAATCATGTGAGGCTCCCTCAAATAGAAGCATCGTGGTTCTATTTTTATCTCTGCCAAGAATATCTTGCGCGAAGGTTTATACCGTTGAAGACACTCAACATTGTACAGTTTGGCCATTGTTCGACCACTACTGCGAAGCAGGGGAGACAATACCGTCAGAATGAAATTAGTAGAATTGAAGATACTCTATTTTTCATTTCTTTGCTTTTGGTACTTTTGTTATTTCTCTTTTTACTTACTTCTTTTCTCACTTTCTTCGTTGAAGATCGGTTGTTTCCGTCTATAGATACCAAGCTGCCAGTTGATCATAACTTTCTCTCTTACTACAGTTGTTATTGTTCAGGCAAATTTTGTTCTGCCATAACCGCCTCTGCTACGGTTCCCAGGGGTCTTAGGGGAGACAAAGAAACAAAAGAACTAATGCTCCCTCGGACACGACGCAAGAAACGTGAAGCTGTGTATTAGGCTGACAACCTTATGGTGTAAAACACATTGCTACCTACACAAGCCACTGCTGCAACAGCACGTGATGATGATGACTGCCTATGTTACGTGATCAGATACCGTGTACACAAAAGTAAAGGGGGGAAAATGTAATAAGCAGTGAAAAGTGATCCATGACTGACCCCGATTTTTTGTACATATAATATTTATTACACTCTGAATTGTATCGCCGTATGGACATGTGGAGGGGATGGCGAGACGGGCACACAGAAGATACTAATAATAATAAAGGACATGTTCTGGTAGATCGATTTTGCCGCTCATGGTTATAAACTCTCCAAAGCGTTACGTATGCAAGGGTTCTCATAATAGAAAAGTTAATTTTGCAAGGCGTTTTTATACTGACAAGTGTGAAATCCAGTGGCGTAGCTTAGAGCTGAGGGAGAGGGGAGAGCAATAGCAATGTTTGACAGGTGTCCTCGTCCTATATATATACATATATATATATATATACATGAATATGTGTGTGTGTAAGGATCCCGTTACACGCCCATTGAGGCATATTGGGAGTATGGTGTTAGGCCCATATTTTCTTGACCATCGGCACACTAATGGTGATGTGGTCAGCATCACGCCGGCCGCCTTAACCTTCCCAGAGTTACTCTGGTACCCAATTTTTGAGGCTGGGTCGACCCCGGAGCCGTTTGCCGTCTAAAAAAATCCCACCTCAACTGGGGATCGAACCCTGGACCACCGAGCTAGGAAGCCAGTGCACTAACCACTGTGCTACCGCGGCTCGGTGTGTGTGTATGTGTGTGTGAGTGTGTGTGTGTGAGAGAGAGAGAGAGAGAGAGAGAGAGAGAGAGAGAGAGTTTTAGCGAAATTACGTCGACATCCTCCTCTTAACAACTACGTAGTGTGCGCAAGACTTTATCGAAAATGTTGAGACCACATGAAATAACCATTGATAACACTTTTCAAATTGACAATGAAATGTCGATATAATTTTCAGAGGAATGGTGGGGTGTGAGGAGGATGGGGTAGAAATATGCCAGGCAGCAACACTGGATTTTTAGGGATGGGTTATCCAGGGGGTATCCGCCTTTTCGGAATCAATCTTAGAAGCAACTACCCCTCCCCTGCCCCCGTCCCAGTTGTCATCTTATTATAATACGGGCTGAACGATACTGAGTATGTTGTTAACAAGTTAATTAAAGCGTTTCACAGCCAGTATGTAGTCTAACGTTTATAAACTCGGCGTAAACAATGCCTCAGCTACCAAGAACATATTAGGAAAACATTTTGGGGGTGGGGCTGAAGCTCCGAAAACCCACTCCACCCAGATACGCCACTGATGACAGGATATTAAAAATGACGAACGCATATTGAGGCGCCGTGTTGGAAATTGGGCAGGAAGTATATAATTTATGTCTGCAGTTGTGAACGTAAAGGTACTCGTATATTGAACATTCGTAATCTGGCAAAATGTATGCGCCACATGGCGTATGCTAACTCATCACACGTGACTGTCGAGTTCTTGCGTCATGGTACAAACTAGTATAGAGGATGTGGCCAGATAACCGCAGGATTTGCTAGGTAAAGAAGGATGGGCTATGAAAGAAAACATGTCAAAATAGGCAAACAGATAACAATCCGAGAAATCGGAGGGAGGAGAGAGAAAAAGAAACATTCATCAGTAAAATGAGACAGCTAACGACATAAAATAGATTTATCATTGACACAATTCA
Source organism: Oreohelix idahoensis (assembly GCA_024509875.1). NCBI lineage: Eukaryota > Metazoa > Mollusca > Gastropoda > Stylommatophora > Oreohelicidae > Oreohelix > Oreohelix idahoensis. The sequence continues at coordinate 223,429 of JAMPIV010011317.1, forward strand.
GAACTCTGATGAAGTTATTGAATAGCTCAGTGCGATAGATGCACTCCAATTTTTTTTTTTTTTCACAATAACTTGCAGACTATAATTCTTCATCATCATCATCAGTTGCCATCTCCACAACGGAGGTTGGCTGTAATGGATCTCCAACGTCTTCTGTCTCTTGTCTTGGTGGTACACTCTGATAGACTCTTTCCCGTCCATCTCTTGATGTTATCTTCCCACTTATAGCGCTGTCTTCCCCTTGCACGTTTACCTTCAACTCTCCCTTCTGTTATGGTCTTCTGCAAGGTGTTATGCCTTTTTATGTGGCCAAAGTATTTTAGCTGCCGAACTTTGACCTCTCTCATTAGTTCTCTTTTCATACCTAGATTTTCTAGGACCTCCTTATTTGTTTTCATCTCTTTCCATGAGATACGCCCCATTCTTCTATATATCCACATTTCAAGAGCCTCAATTCTTTCTTCCAAATGCTTATTCATCGTCCATGTTTCTGCACCATACAGAAATGCAGAATATATATAACACTTTATGATTCTCAGTTTTAATTTATGAGATAACTGTTTGGATGTCAGTATATGTTTCATGTTGTTGAATGTAGCTTTGGCCATTCCTATTCTCTTCTTGATTTCTGTTTCACATCTTGCGAACTGCCAAATCCAGGGAAGAATATCAATAACCTTTAACATCACAACAAGATTTTGCTTGCGACATATAGTTGTTACCTATTTGACCTGTCATGTATATATGAGTAATATTATTGCTAATATGTACTGTGTCAGTAACATACATTTTCACACAAAACATGAACATCTGCAGCAACAATTTATTGAAAAATTATCCTTGGTTGCCAGGAAGGAACGTGTTTTCAAGCATTACGTACGTCTAACATAAATAAATAAATATTACACACATAAAGGTATGTTTCAGACACTCTTGAGAAATAAAGATGTAGAAAACTAGATAACAGAAAAACAGCAGACGTGAGTGGCTTACCAGAGAAGCGAACCCAGTACCTTCCGAACGGCACCACCGCCTAGCTACGGAAGCGAATCACACTACCCTCTCTGCCAACTAGGCACCACCAAACTCAACATCCATAATGATTTTTTTTTTCTGACTACTTCGCATTCGGCACAGGCAAATAATTATTGTTCCTTTTTAACTCATTAATGAGCTATTAATCATTAGCTCATTAATGATTGCAATCAGTCGGGCAGTCAGTGTAGGTCTGTGTGTAGGTAGCCTGTGCCAGAGCACTTCATTTGCCCGCATTTTATTTTGTTATGATGCAATGTATTTTACGGCATGAACGGGTAGAATTACAGATTAGTAGACACTTGATGACGGAGACGATACACAGAGTCCTCTGGGAGGACAACATTAGACAATCTTTGAAGGATCGAATGGAACCAGGCCAGGAGGACGACAGCCGATAGGATAGTCTGGCGCTCTCTCTTCCAAACCTCTACACCTCACGGTAGAAGGGGAACGGACTAAATAAGTAAGTAAGAGTTTAGCTTGTTCGACAAAACAAGCAACATGATAAGATGTCAACGTTAGCAGCAGCACACAATTTGGTGCCATTTTGGCGATAATCGACTAACTAAAAATGTAAAGTCACGTGGACATTAAACCAAGCCGGATCCAATGTTAATCTGCAGACCCAGCAGTGTTTTGAGAATAGATCGATACTTTAAATCGATTCTGCGCCCTATACTTTACAGCTAGATATTATCGATTTTATCGCCCTTTTTAGTTAATAGATATTCGATATTGGTTTTGGCGCACATTAGAAAATAAACTCTTAAAAGTTCGATACCGTCTTTGTTACCGGCCTATTATTGTCCCTTCATGTCGTCAATGCATATATTATAAGGTCAAGGTAGACCCACAGCAGATACGGCCGTAGGGGATTGAAGTGTTAGAGACTCCACTAAACAAGGCTTATTTTTATGTTTTTCACTTCCTTCTTACTGTCTTTTACTTCTGTTTGTGTGTGTGTGTGTCTGTCCTTGTTCTTTCTCCTATTAAGACGTATTATAATTATTTTCCTCTATTCTACCATATACTAGGTTCAGCGTCGACAGGTGAGGTGACTGTGTCCCTTCCTGGCTGCCTTTACTTCCTAACTCAAGAGCAAAGTGAGGTACCCGTTTACAGCTGGGTAGACTGGAGCATGTCGCTACCGTGATTCGAACCCTTTACCGCGAGAGACCAGCGCTCTAACCACTCTGTCAATCGGACGCTCGCATATATTTTACAGACATTGATTCTGCGATTACAACACGTCATCACTTTCACCAGCGCCATAGACACCAGCAGATCCTCCTTATCCGCCTGTGAACTGGCCACTGCAGATTACTAGATCACCTCTATGGCCACAGAATACCACACACTAATGAACATCTGTGTAGAACTACAATCAAAACTCCTGAACACTTTCTCCAAAAACCGCCCAGCCCACATTGACATACGTCGTCAAACCAGGCCAGAGGGTGTAGAGCTGAGACAGTAGCTATGGAAGACATTGTAACAGCTAGAGGTTAAGAAGAGAATTTGGTTAGAAGTAATTTTTTGTGATTGATTTTTTCTGATTGAGATTAGATTTGTAGTCTAAGGGAATTAATCAAAATAACAAGAAGGAGGAGACAAGAGTAGAGTTGACGTCTCTTTAATGCAGTGACCTTGGGTGAGAAACTATAATGCTAAGTTTTTCTGTTTTGTTTTGGGAGTTCAGCTATGTGAGTAAAGAGACTTTGCACAGGAAATGTATATTTCGGGTGAGCTGTTTTGTTCTAGAATGTTCGAGAATAGTTGTAGTGGTAAATCGAAGTGTAAAATTAAATCAGTTAGATCTCAGACGCGATAGCGTTTAGAATCAATTTTCCTTACTACAAATAAGCTGCCTACTGTTTAGGGTAGAGATACGAAACCCACTATACGATCATCACTAAGAGTTTGAAGTATGAAATACTAGACAAGTCATCATACACGGCCACAACTTCTCCAAACAGTTTTTCGTTGAGAGAAGTTGCCATCTACATATTGGCATCTATAAACACGTAAAACGTGCGGGTTTTAAGGGTCGTTGAACGAAAAGCTTTTGTGATTGATCTCTTATGCCATATGGCATATCCAACTACTTTTTGTTTTTAATTTTGGCACATGTATATCTTATTATCATTACTATTTTCCTTTTCGCTCCCTATGTAGCATTGAGCCACCACTGTATCTCGCCTATTGCATGAAGCCTTCACAAGGCATTCTCATATTCTAGCAGTAGTTGTTGCAGCAGCAATTTGTTTTACATGATAAGGTTCCAGATTCATGCATAACCTCATATTATTTGCCTTGTACGACATGCCTGAAGAAACAGTAGTCCTATCCTTTATTTATATCATAAGCCACCCCTGGGAACTACACGTGACAGGTATATCATATATGTAAATAACATGTATGTCACATTTATCTGGCTCACGTTGTATAACCGATGGAGCCGATACATTAGGTTGTAAAGGGCGGGTTTCTATAACTGCAATAATGTGAGAATAACAACATTTATAATTTACAGTTGCTATTAGTTTGGCCCTAGGCGTTACAGACTTTCATAAATAAATACTTGCCTAGAATAGAATGATTGAAATGGTCCGATAAAGTCACCAATGTGAGACTGATGACATGAATCAGACAGGTACATGAATCAGACAGGTACCAGTGGAATAAGAGATTAGAAGACAACGCTGGAGATGGATAAGACACCCCTTGAAGACACCTGTTGACAGCATTACCGTGGATTAGTTGTTCTGGAATCAGCCAGGTAAGAGAAAGAAAGGTTGACAGAAAAACACAAGCGACATTACCCCTGTCCTGTACCATCAGTTCCAGACCTTTTCGTATCTTTCTCATCCATTTCATTTCCGTCTCCAGTTTTTTTTTCTCCATGTGTTTTGAGGCGTAAAGGTTTTACAGGCGATTGCAGAAATGTTGTCGTCGAAAAGCACCAGAGGCAGGAATATTTATAAAAAAATTTAAAAAAAACACCCTGAGCCTTGAAGAATACTGGGAGGCAATGCGCCTTATTTCAACAAGCGCGCAATGTATCTCCCATCCAAAAAAACCCAAACAATGCGCTATTAAAACGACTGCAACACAGGTGGGACAACATGGGACTAACGTGACGGATAAGGGAATTAGTTTGGTTAATGAAATATGTGAATGTGTTACTTGTCTCGCAGCACAATATACACACCTAATAAACTTCAAAAAGCGGAACTTTCATTGCAAACGTGCAAGATTATTACCACCTTTTTGTTACCGGCTGTTACGTTTGAAGAGCATGATGGAGTTAGTAAGAAGAACAATTTATTTAAGAACTTCATCCGAAAGAACTTGCAATACAATTCGAGGATGCTGCGATAACAAATTATGGGACATTGTTGTATGTTCTAGAACATTACTGCTACACTTGTTGATGACGGAGACGATACACGACACTGCTGACTGCAGGAAAAGAAAAAGGATAATCGGTGACAATGATCGTTCTTTTTTCTTTCTTTATTCTATCTGTTGAAGTATTGTAGGTAATTAATACTGGTTTCCGATCCAGTGCACGTAATGCGATCTGGTATACTGTTATGTTGCTTTTGCTTAGGATGTGCGACCTTCATCTATCTATCTACGTGTTTAAGTCATCCTAGGTTGGTCGTCATCTGTATTCTCAGTTCAGTACCAGGCGCTGGTGGTCATTCAAGATTAGTGTTTTAATGTAATATTACCGAGTGTGATATTTAATTACTAAAAATTACTCAGTGATCTTCACAACGTCTAATATTCAATCTTGAGCATTCTCAGATACTCGCTGTCTTCCTATGCCAGCCAAGATCTTTGCTCTTTGCCTTTCTGTACTACGTTTACCCATAATTTTCCGTTGTCCCATGTTATCTACAAATCCGATTATGATATGATTATTATTTGAGGAAATTTAAAAACAAATAATCAAGGAGACATTGATAAAGTAGCTGTGTAAGAAAAGTGCGCCGGCTGTAAAAGTGGGAAGTAGTATATGTTTTTTCAGGTCACTTAGAAGACTGTTCCAAAGATGAGCAGCAGGGTAAGCTGTGATTTTCGTGGATAAGTCAAGCCTATGTTTTGACACGTGGCATCGTTATCTAGTCAAGGTGACGAAACAGGCATCTGAGCCATTTTGAATGAATATCTGCACGCAGTAAAGGATCAGAACAGCATGCTTACTCAACCTTAACGAAACTCTTGATGTCAGCGTGTGAACAGTTCGTGTCAAAAGCTGGTGTGGTCCCCAGGGTCTCTGGGACACTAAGAATAGGACTACTGGTCACTCAGACATATTGTTGTAAAAACAATTACTATTATGATTTTGCGCATGAGATTTAGCAAGCTGATCATGTCAGACAAATTAGTAAACAAACACTGCTACAAGAACATGGGGGCTTTGTTGCTGGCTTCTTGAAAGGAGGTCAGTTCTCGTGGTGGCCTCGTGTGTGGAACGAGAAGATGGCAGAAGATGAAGGAATGAATGTGGGAAAAGAAAATATAAAACATTGAAAGAAATCACTAACAGGTACACATGACAGGTACACATGACAGGCACACATGACAGGTACACATGAAACTGACCTGACTTGATACTCTGGCTTGTAAACTTGACCACGAAGAGTGGAATTTTGGAGGAATCTTGCTTACTTGTCTTCCTTCAGACATCACCAGTCATGGAACACTATCATAGCAGACACAGCGCGCTCGTTCGTCAAGACCGCCCTGTGAATTCACAATTTCGTGGTATTAAAAAGCGCAGTAATACAGTTTGGCTATATCTGTTCCCAGCAGATATTAATCCTATTCAAACATTTGTGTATACTACACTCAAGGGTCAACATTCAAGCAATGCCGATCTTAAATGTGATAGCCTTTTCATAACATTAATTTCTCAATATGACAGAAGAGCCCTTTCTACAGGTGAATATTGATGGCCAGGTTTCACACATTATAGCGACTACTAACTTCAGAACGTGGAATCAAATTCATTATTATTTTTTAAATAAAACTTAGACCAAGTTGCTTTTATTCTACACTCAGAAGCATTTTGAGTAGACAGAATAGCTTTCAGAATAAATTATTTCGTGCATTCAGTCTCACACATCTTGAATAAATCTTTTTTTTTTTAAACCGTAGAAGGCATATGACGTTCATAACAGAAGTCGTGTTGTCACACCAAAAATAAAAAATGTATAGAAATGGAGTTGGGTAGTCTAAAAATGATTCATTGCGTGGAATCTGAAAGATCCAGAACACGTCTATTGAACCGGCTAGCGTCTATTGAAACGGCTCGAGCTGCGGGCGGGAAAAATAAAAGAGCCCATTTATCTCAGACGATAGCCAAGCGTGAACACGCTTGACGGGGAAGGGGAAGTAGCCGATTGGACAGAAGGATATGACGGTTGCAACAGTATGGGTATCCCCGGAAGGTTGGTACAGTGCTTATTCAAGCAGTCGTGATATCAGATTGTAGACTTGTCAAACCGAAAGACAAACTGTCTGAGTTATGGTTAAACAATTTCCGCTTTGTTTTAGTTCTACAAAGAGGTAATAGAACCGCTTTATTATATACTTCTGTAAATTTACTAACGCACAACACATCTGTAGTAGTCTGTATGTATCACACTGGGGTAGGGAGGGCGCCAGCACACAATACACACTTGAGTATAAATACATTCTTTAAAAATAAAAGTTTGAAGTTAAGTTAGAGTAAAGGTAAAAGTGGTGGCATTGCATAAGATACACCTTGAGAAAACCAGGTGATAACATTACAAAGCAGTCCTTGTTCTGTAGTGTATTTCTTGAAAGCCACTGTACCGCGGGGAACTGGGAGGTAATGAATGGACAGGTACAGGTACAGCGAAATGCAAGGTTCAAGTAAAATTGCAGAATGCATTATCAAGTTTGCGGGTTTTTTAATTGTTATTTGTATATTTATTTATGTGTTTATATTTTTTACCTCATTTTCTTTAGTAATTTAAGTATTTTCTACAAAAAATCTTCATAAATGGAAATAAAATAGTTTCTTCTGTGTTATATACAAGTAGAGTCAGTCCTGACGTACGGAAGTGAACCATAGACAATTAGTAGACATACAGGGAAATCCATGGAGACCACTGAGATGGGCTTTCACTGAAGAGTGTTATCTATACCATGGACATCTCGTCTAACCAACGCGAGATGAGAATGTCCTGAAAAAAGCCCGTGAGTAAGGGAAGCTTATCTCCCATGTAAGAAGGAAGTAATCCACTTTCTGTGGACATATGGGAAGAGGAAAGTTCAATTTTATTGTCACAAGAGGAAGCATTGAAGGAAAAAGAGATAGGGGACGATAACGAGAGAATATACTAGACTTTTGCCTTCCTTAACTCATGAGCAGAGTCAGGTACCTATTTACAGCTGGGTAGACTAGAGCGCGACACTACCAGGTTTCGAACCAAGTAACTTTAGCTCTAACCATTGTGCCAATCCATGCTCGTGATACTGAATTTGCATAGAATACATTTTCACCCCAAACCCCCCCCCCCCCCCCCCTTTTTTTCTTTCTTCCCCCCCCCCCCCCCCCCCCCCCCCTAATTTTATTTCCATTTATGAAGATTTTTTGTAGAAAATACTTAAATTACTATATGAAAAGAATCAAATAAAACAGACAAAGACATAAATAACGAACAGAGAACATAATGGCATTACTATACCTTGATAGTCGGGCCACAATATTTCTGTGCTGTTTTCAGAATGACGACAGCGTCCTTAGCAACCACAGCGGTGTGTGATCGATAGTCTCTGTTGTGAAGAGAATGTATTTTTTTTTTATTTAAAGATGTTATTTCCCTTTTACATCAGAAATGCAGCAGTGTAAAGGAAACCGCTGTATTACCGAAACTTTCTTAATTCACTTGCCTCGCTTTGTGGTGCGAAACTATTCAAAAAGATATAATAGATAATGTAACGTTAGTTTCGCATCCTGCAAACCTGAATATAGAAGACAAAGAAAGCTTAGGAACAATTAAATACTTTTTTTCATATAAAATCTACGTTTTTATATTATCATTAGAAAAACCAAACATGCAATAAAACCAAGAAAATGTTCTTTCCTTTGTCGATTGAAATAAGAAAAAATCTAAAATTTAGTTCACTATCGCATGCTGAAAAACACCCCCCCCCCCCCCCCCCCTTTCCTTCTTCCCTAGCTGTGCTCTAAACCCAGATATTCCTTGCTGCCTTTCTTCCCTGTGCCCTAAATCCAGATCTTCCTTGCTGCCTTTCTTCCCTAGCTGTGCTCTAAACCCAGATCTTCCTCGCTGCCTTTCTTCCCTGTGCCCTAAATCCAGATCTTCCTTGCTGCCTTTCTTCCCTGTGCCCTAAACCCAGATCATCCTTGCTGCCTTTCTTCCCTGTGCCCTAAACTCAGATCTTCCTTGCTGCCTTTCTTCCCTAGCTGTGCTTTAAACTCAGATCTTCCTCGCTGCCTTTCTTCCCCGTGCCCTAAACCCAGATCTTCCTTGCTGCCTTTCTTCCCTAGCTGTGCTCTAAACCCAGATCTTCCTCGCTGCCTTTCTTCCATGTGCCCTAAATCCAGATCTTCCTCGCTGCCTTTCTTCTCTGTGCCCTAAATCCAGATCTTCCTCGCTGCCTTTCTTCCCTGTGCCCTAAACCCAGATCTTCCTCGCTGCCTTTCTTCCATAGCTGTGCTCTAAACCCAGATCTTCATCGCTGCCTTTCTTCCCTGTGCCCCAAACCCAGATCTTCCTTGCTGCCTTTCTTCCCTGTGCGCTAAACTCAGATCTTCCTTGCTGCCTTTCTTCCCTAGCTGTGCTCTAAACCCAGATCTTCCTCGCTGCCTTTCTTCCCTGTGCCCTAAATCCAGATCTTCCTCGCTGCCTTTCTTCCCTGTGCCCTAAACCCAGATCATCCTTGCTGCCTTTCTTCCCTGTGCCCTAAACTCAGATCTTCCTTGCTGCCTTTCTTCCCTAGCTGTGCTTTAAACTCAGATCTTCCTCGCTGCCTTTCTTCCCCGTGCCCTAAACCCAGATCTTCCTTGCTGCCTTTCTTCCCTAGCTGTGCTCTAAACCCAGATCTTCCTCGCTGCCTTTCTTCCATGTGCCCTAAATCCAGATCTTCCTCGCTGCCTTTCTTCTCTGTGCCCTAAATCCAGATCTTCCTCGCTGCCTTTCTTCCCTGTGCCCTAAACCCAGATCTTCCTCGCTGCCTTTCTTCCATAGCTGTGCTCTAAACCCAGATCTTCATCGCTGCCTTTCTTCCCTGTGCCCCAAACCCAGATCTTCCTTGCTGCCTTTCTTCCCTGTGCGCTAAACTCAGATCTTCCTTTCTGCCTTTCTTCCCTAGCTGTGCTCTAAACCCAGATCTTCCTCGTTGCCTTTCTTCCCTGTGCCCTAAATCTAGATCTTCCTCGCTGCCTTTCTTCCCTGTGCCCTAAACCCAGATCTTCCTCGCTGCCTTTCTTCCCTAGCTGTGCTCTAAACCCCGATCTTTCTTGCTGCCTTTCTTCCCTGTGCCCCAAACCCAGATCTTCCTTGCTGCCTTCCTTCCCTGTGCTCTAAACCCAGATCTTCCTTGCTGCCTTTCTTCCCTAGCTGTGCTCTAAACCCAGATCTTCCTCGCTGCCTTTCTTCACTGTGCCCTAAACCCAGATCTTTCTCGCTGCCTTTCTTCCCTGTGCCCTAAACCCAGATCTTCCTTGCTGCCTTTCTTCCCTTCTTTCTTCTTCTTTGATCCTTAGCCGCCGACCGTCAAAGCAGTCAGTTGCCATCACGCCTTTTGGCGTCTTGTAGGGCAACAAGAAATTGATTCCACTTTGCTCGGTCAGTGGCCATCTTTCGTACAGTGCCCAACTCTGGTTCATTCTTTGCATTCCAGCCTCCACAGTCCTCCGCCAAGTTGTTTTCAGTCGGCCTCTCTTTCGTTTTCCTTCAGGGGTCCATAGCATAGCTGTTCTTGTGACGGCATCGGGGTCTCTTCTGAGGACATGGCCAACCTAGTTCCAGCGTCTGCCAGCTATGATGGTGTGCATGTTCTCTTGCTTGCTCCGAGTAAGCAGATCTTGGTTGGTGATGGTATTAGCCAAAAGATTCGGAGAATTTTCCTTAGGCATGTTGTATGAAAAGAGGACAATTTCGACATTTCCTTCTCAGTAACTCTCCAGCATTCCGCACCATAGAGAGGCACAGAAAGCACACAGCTCTGATATAATCTTAATTGTGTGCTTTGTGCTGTACTGAGAGGACTTCCAGATGTTGTTTAGACTAAAAAAGGCTGTTCTTGCTTTGTTCATTCTGTTGTTGATGTCTTTGCTTGCTCCGCCGTCTGGTGTTACTATGCATCCTAGGTATGTGAAGGTGTCTGTCCATTCCAGTTGCTGATTCCTTACTGAGATGGGCTCAGGGTTGCTCACATTGAGCGTCATGACCTCTGTCTTCTTTAGATTGATGTTCAAGCCCACTTGCTGGCTATACTTATTAAGTCTATCTGTGATCTAAACTCAGATCTTCCTCGCTGCCTTTCTTCTCTAGCTGTGCTCTAAACCTAGATCTTCCTCACTGCCTTTCTTCCCTAGCTGTGGTCTAAGCCTAGATCTTCCTCACTGCCTTTCTTCCCTAGCTGTGCTCTAAACCTAGATCTTCCTCACTGCCTTTAATCCCTAGCTGTGCTCTAAACCTAGATCTTCCTCACTGCTTTTCTTCCCTAGCTGTGCTCTAAACCTAGATCTTCCTCACTGCTTTTCTTCCCTAGCTGTGCTCTAAACCTAGATCTTCCTCACTGCTTTTCTTCCCTAGCTATGCTCTAAACCTAGATCTTCCTCACTGCCTTTCTTCCCTATCTGTGCTCTAAACCTAGATCTTCCTCACTGCTTTTCTTCCCTAGCTGTGCTCTAAACCTAGATCTTCCTCACTGCCTTTCTTCCCTAGCTGTGGTCTAAGCCTAGATCTTCCTCACTGCCTTTCTTCCCTAGCTGTGCTCTAAACCTAGATCTTCCTCACTGCCTTTAATCCCTAGCTGTGCTCTAAACCTAGATCTTCCTCACTGCTTTTCTTCCCTAGCTGTGCTCTAAACCTAGATCTTCCTCACTGCCTTTCTTCCCTAGCTATGCTCTAAACCTAGATCTTCCTCACTGCCTTTCTTCCCTATCTGTGCTCTAAACCTAGATCTTCCTCACTGCTTTTCTTCCCTAGCTGTGCTCTAAACCTAGATCTTCCTCACTGCCTTTCTTCCCTAGCTGTGGTCTAAGCCTAGATCTTCCTCACTGCCTTTCTTCCCTAGCTGTGCTCTAAACCTAGATCTTCCTCACTGCCTTTAATCCCTAGCTGTGCTCTAAACCTAGATCTTCCTCACTGCTTTTCTTCTCTAGCTATGCTCTAAACCTAGATCTTCCTCACTGCATTTCTTCCCTATCTGTGCTCTAAACCTAGATCTTCCTCACTGCCTTTCTTCCCTAGCTGTGGTCTAAACCCAGATATTCCTAACTGCCTTTCTTCCCTAGCTATGCTCTAAACCTAGATCTTCCTCACTGCCTTTCTTCCCTATCTGTGCTCTAAACCTAGATCTTCCTCACTGCCTTTCTTCCCTAGCTGTGGTCTAAACCCAGATCTTCCTAACTGCCTGTCTTTCCTAGCTGTGCTCTAAACTCAGATCTTCCTTGCTGCCTTTCTTTCCTGTGCCCTAAACCCAGATCTTCCTCGTGCCTTCGTTCCCTAACTGAAAAGCAGAGTCAGGTACCCATTTACAACCTGGTAGACTGGAGCATGGAGCAACCAGGTTGCCAACCCGGAACCCTTTGCCGCGAGAGGCAAGCCTTTTAAATAATCTCCACCTGACAATCGTCGCCAGGGATACAGCATAAACATTCATCATCATCATCCTTGTCCCTTGCGCTTCTTACGGAACGTGGGACAACCACAGCAGCTGGTCCCCTTGCCAAACAGTCTCGTGCTCTTGCAGCAGTGATTTTCGTGGCCATTTCTTTGACATGATGAGGTTGCCAGCCTCATGTACAACCTCACATTAGTCGCCTAGTACGACATGCCTGAGGTTGTAGTAGTCCCGTTTGACACCCCCCGGGGCCTAGACGTGACAACATGTAACTTGTTGCATAGTAGGCTACATACTGTGTAAGTTGGTCATTACTTTTACTTTAACAATCCTAATAATAGACACTGAAAATATCGATAGTTTACAGTATAGCACAGACTGTTAATCATTTGAAATGCTGCAACTTTTTTTTTTTTTTTTTTTGGACACATCAAAAACTAGACCTTGTTCAATGAGAGCTGGTAAAGGATATTTGTTTTTTCCTTATAAAAGAGGCCAGATTTCCGGCAGGCAAGACACAAAGTCATGGCTATGCCGGGTCTTATCTAGCTAATATTATGGTTTGTTATTTTCAGACGTCGAGCTTCTGTATCGCTAGGTGGAGGAAAAGGGGGGAAAGGGGGGGGGGGGGGGGGGGGGTAAGTAGTCGCTGGCCTGAGAAGTACCGGAAGTCGCAGAAGTCAGTCAAGCAAGACGCCAGGAGTGCGTTGCAAGCCAGGTTGGAAGTTTGAGGTCACACTGAATGAATTTAAGTTTGGCACTGAGTTTGGAATGACAATATAAAAACTGGGGACTCGAGGTCGTATGAGGTATACACCGAGATTGTAAGACTTTGACAAACTCTCTGAACATAAAACAAGATACGAGGAGAAGAAATGAATAATTAACAGACAATAATTGCAAGGAACAGCATCGCCTTGCTGCAAGGAAAAGTTGTGGTAAGCCCTAAATCCTGTAGCCACCTGGGCATCCTCACATAACGTGTCAGTGTCGACTATTGTCTACAGGCCCCTTAAGGGAATGGACCAGCAAGGTCACATGGCCCGGACCTCACCTCACAGGGAATAAATAAATAGTACATACATTAAGGTATGTTTCAGGTGCTCGTGAGAAATAAAGAAGAAAAGAACCTCACTTCAGCCAAGGATGCATGATCCTCCACACCTTTCTTTACATGAAAATAATTTACACCTCTTTCCGAGAAGGTATGGAGCCTTACAGTCTGGAATAGTCCGGGCCTCATATCAGCTCTTTGAGGGCCTAGGTGTCTATGGTGACTTCGGAAATTTATATGACTTTCTACATTATCTTTTTGCGAATATACCTCCTCCCCCCTCCCCCCGCCCCAACTGGGTAGCTCTCGAGGTAGTCTGGGAAGGCATAGCAAGAATAAGAGCACTGAAGCACGTAGTAAGAGGCAACTAACGTGAAGTTGGGCTTACGGTTGGCAACATCATCATGTAAACAACTTGCTGCAGAAAACAACACTGCAAGAGCCCATGTATTTTGACGTAGGATTCCTGTAAGGAGCCAACTCTAGCGGTGGCTAGATATATATGTTTCTTCAGGTCGCATTTTTTCTTTGTTTCTCTAACAAAGATTGTCCGTGCCTCTCAATCCTCATACCACACACCTTTTTCTTGTACATGTTTTGGTTTTGTTAAGCTCAGGACCTCAGCTTACCCATTACCAGAAGCCATCGCCTCTAGGCTTCATCATATGCTTTTGCATTAGGGTTTCTGAAGCAACATATTGCACATAATAAGGCTGGTAGCATCATGCAATACTGTTCTAAGTTTTATATTACTACAAGCTTGAGGTCTTGTTCTGTGCTTTATTTTTAACTTTTGGCGAGGCGCACTTCGTTCAACCCAAATAAAAGGGCTATTCCATATATTATGGTACATATCTTAATATACAAGATCTGATGATCTGGTATATGGGTGACGATTGTTCTTTGCTCCAAGGATCGAGACCAAGATATACATGGGCAACGTCCCATCTTCTACTGCTCACGCGGAGAAATTCACCCACTTCCAAATCGAGAAACTAAAATTATCTGCGTAACTGTACACCATAACTTTGATCCAAAAATATAGTACATGGCACGGGCAAAGAAAATTGCACAAAACGGAATAAATAAAAATAAGCAACGAAATAAATAAAAAGTTCATTTTAAACAAAACAGAAACATGTACAGTTATAGAAAAGTTTCTTTACTACCTGTAACTCAAGTGTGACAAACAAAGCAGGCGATCTTCCGTTCCGGGACAATGAACTTTATTGTTACACATGCAAAACTAGTTCAAAAGTTTTAAAATTAAATTCTTAATAGATTTTCGGTGGTTTATTTATTTTAATTTAATCTCTGTGTGTTACCTGATTCTAAAAAAATAAAATAAAAAAGTTATGTTTTAAACATTTTGGTTTTAAAATGGCATTAAAATGACATGATAAATTTAAATTGTTTTGCTTATAATTTTAAATTACAAAGTTAAAGTCCGTGGCTTTTTAACTGTTGCGGACTACATCAGACTAACAGATCTGTCTCGTGTTTCAACTGCTCAACGTTAGAAATCTGGACTTTCTAAACTGACGAAAAGTCGCGCGAAGCTGCCACGTAGGATAAGAAAATCCATCTTTATATAATGAGAAAATATGGCAACATTTGTGATTAAGCCGACTTGAATAGTTCGCATTCTCCGCCTTGACGAATGTCCCCGGCTGTTGTCCTTAGTTGTGGGGTGACGCTAGGCTAGGCCGGAGTCTTTTCACGTGCTATTGAATCCGTGGCTATTTCTCTTTATTATTTGGCCAAATAATATGTAAAGGCTTTCGGTGGAGGATCGATTGAGCTTGGATTCGATATCGGGGCATGGAACACGTTGGCGATCGTCTGCTTAGTTGTATAAGTTGATTTCTGCGGAGATTAATCATTAGAGACATTTGGAAGGGGTGGGGGGAATGGACCAGGGGGAAAGGGAAAGACTGATCTGGAAAGAGGAAAAGAAGAAAGAAACAGATGTGCAACCCAAATATAGCTCCTATAGCAGATATTGCCGTAGAGCAGTTAAGTGTTAGAGACTTATTTTTACTAGGTCCATTCATTAATTTATCCATCCACATTATCACTTTTCTTGCAAACATATTCTTGATTTCATACATGTTAAATATGAAACGTAGCATGAAATAAATATATCACACATAATCAGTTGCTGAATGAACCTTCGGGCAATCAGGCAGTGCCCGAGGGCCCTCAGCAGTATAGGGTCACCCTCCCCTTGCCGCCGTTTAGCTTAATCAACTATCAAAGGGCCAATTACCCTTATTACCTGGAGGCCCAGATCATTGTCACTCCGCTCCTGCACATAATACTGCATGACGTGTATGTGACCAGAAATAAATACAGTAACATACAATACACCATGGCGTGTGTGACCAGAAATAAATGCAGCAACATACAAAACACAATGACGTGTATGTTGTGACGAAATCAGTCGTGCAATTTTTATAACTCTTAATCACACCGGCAGTATCTCTTCATTTCTTCATTCTTCTCACTCATCGTCCTATTATTTGGCATATTTATTGCCCATACATTCTTTTACTGTGACTACTCTTCAGACTTATTTACGTTGCAGATAGGTGAACTGTGGTATTGTCGTAACAATACCCGGTCATTATCAACGGTCAGCGGTAATATGTTTATCTCTTTGAGTTGCCGGCCACCTTTGATAGGAGACGATCCTCGTTTAACACAATATGACGATGACGAAAAACTTTATATTGTGACAAAACGTCTGAACACGCTCTTTTGTGTGATCTCTCACACCTTCAGCCCTCCGGCAGTATCCTTTCTTTTTCTTCATTTTTTTCTCACTCAACGCTTTTATTTGGCATAAATCATGCCTTTTCATTTGTATTTTCACTATTTTGCTCTATGATGGACATAGCATAGTAAAGTCTCTAACACGCCACTCCCCTATGGCAGTTATTGCTACGGGAGTAATGCGTATCTTATTGTTTACCACTCCTCAGACGTATTTACGCTTCGCCAGGTTTGGTGACCCGGCCGGCGATAATATTTTATCACAATATCGGTCTGACCACCCTTTCAAGCGGCGGGGCTTGGTTATCCAAGGAGGTTGAATAGAACCAGATTTGTTTGTCTGGCGAAACACATGATAACCCGTGCATGTGGGCAGACAAATGTGATATAGTGGCTTCCGGTCCTTGGTTAAAAAGTAATCTTGGATTTATTACATTTTAGACAATATGAGTCTACAAATGTTTTGGTGAGAGTGTATGCAAGACATCAGATGTCCATACATGGTAATACGTGACCTTTGCATGCACGCACCTTATTTCACGTGGTACTATTTTGAAACATCACAGCCCATCCTGCATGATTTGAATTAATTGGATCTTTCTGATTAGATTCATAACATCGCTGGAGGGCATATAGGCTGACAATTTCACAGTTTTATTTTTCTGTGATTTGCACGCTCGCCAAGACAACATCAGACCTCGCCACAGTGAAAACTAGATTCATAATTCCTAATTGTTATCCGGACCTTTTATTTGAGAACCAGATAAGACTTATAAAGCACGGGAAATATCTTTCAAATTTTAATAAGGAACACTGGAACTAGGAAATTGAAGAAACACGGAGTCAGAAGGGGCAACCTATTGTAAAATTAAAAGAAATCCCAGACACGTTTTGTAAGAGAACGATTCGTCTCTTTTATTCATCTGTGCGACTAGTCTGTAGCCAGGATTGGCGTAAGTTGTGATTTACATTTCATATTTTATTACTAACATGTGAACTAACATATATATGTATATATTACCATGTGAATTTTATTGTGTGAACCTCGCTATTGGATGTAAAAGTCATTTGAGGCTGGCAACCTCAGCGAATGATGATTCATGAACCACCACTGCACGGGCTGGTGATGGCTTTATTGATAATTTCGTAAAGAGAACTAAAAGCATAAATTAGTTCCAGGTTCCCTATGGAGCAGGGAGGGAAAGATGAAAAGAGACGATGTTCATTCTAAGCATAAGACTTACATTTTCAAAGCCGTGTAAATGTCCCTATAAACATATTCACTTTAAAATTAATGTAAGGTTTCACACTTTAAACTAGTGTAAATGTCCATGTGAAAATATTAATTTTAATTAATAGAAGTTTCAAACTTTTCCACAAGTGTAAATGTAAAGGAAACATAAATGAATTTATATTGTGAACACTTTTCAAACAGTGGAGATGAAAATGTAAAACATATTATATCTGTACGTTTGGCCTTTTCATTTAAATGTAATGTAAAGCTAACGCTATTTAGTTTAACTGTAAAGGAAGTTTTATCCCGAGGGATTAAATTTAATTCTCATCGAGGGTAAACTCTGAGTTAAGTGGGATGGTGAAATAGAAGAGGGGGAACACATAATTATGTGTCGGAGAACGCCATACTCAGAAGAGCGTTCTTTTTTATTCTTCTATCACAGTTATTGGTGGTACCAGCAGAATGTACTATTTCTGGAACAAGATGGGATCAGTGGCCTACGCTTTGAGACAAAGGATGCACTGTGTAGACTTTCCTTAAAGTTTCTTGGAGACGAGCTACACCCGACAACCTTGACCAGAGACGAGTGATCAGTGTGAAAAGACAGAACCGTCATTGGCAACTAAGTTCAAACATATGCTGCCACCTGAACTTCTTAACCCTTTTTGCAATCCCCAAATACGAGGATGATAGCTTTTCTTTAGCCATAACTATTCAAATTATTTTCAAACTGTTAAAACTAAAGTGATTATTAAATTTTGTTATTTTGTAATGTTACAAATTTAACTTCGATTTAATCTTTTAAATGTACTACATGTTTGTCTCAGTCAAAGTTACTAAACACACACTCTAAACAGAGCTATACATATATTATAATAATAATTCCACTGATTAACTCACCGTGTAGCGTAGTGGTTACAACACCGCTCTGGCGACCGGGTGATTCAGGATCAAACCCGGCGACGGCATTTGAGGATTTTTCGTCGACCGGGAATTGAACTGGATTAACTCGAGACCTGGCGAGGACATTTGAAGGAGTGTCGTCGATCAGGGATTGGCGGCTCCTGAGCCGACCCAGCTCTAATGGGTACCTCCGAAATCGGCGAGTATCTGCCTGAATGGCGAGGGACACCTGTCTCTGTACAAGAAAAGGGATACTCACGTAAAATCAATGTCAGGCTAGACATTAACAATAACCTGAGATTTCGCCTCGAGTATTAGCGGGCGTACGAAAAAAAAAAAAAAAAACTCACCGTGGAGGCTTAACGAGCTAGAATAAACCATTGCCAAATTCTTCATAAAAGTGTCGGCAGATTATAGAATTAACATGCTTAGCGACAGCCAGCATTGCTTTCGCTTATCTGAATATCGTATGAGGACTCCCATGTGATAGAAGTTTTACTACTCATCTATCCACTTTTATGCCAAGAGTAATCTTGTGTAAAGATAGACTCTATTGAAGCCTATAATAGATACTCTTGAGTTTTGGCCACTGTTTGACCACTACTGCAAAGCAGGGGAGGCAATACCGTCATATATCCATTTAAATTTCACTCATGATCCATATTTATTTTAACTGTTAAAGAGTAATTGATTATTAAACTTGTTACCTGTTATTTTAAAACTAAAACAATAATCATTTATTCAGTTATATAAGTATGAAAGCAAACGTATGAGTCAGCTTGGGGCTTGTACAGGCCATAACCAATGCATAATCCTTCACAAAAGGCGACAGATCAGATAGAAGTTAACAATTGTTCAGCCCAATGCAACATTGTTCTTGACTTCTGAAAATACCTTGTGAATCTCCCGTAAGGTAGAAGCGTCATTACCCTTCTCTCTACATCTCTGCCAAAGTAATCTTGTGCGAAAGTAGACATCTTTGACGACCCATTTTAGATACTCTTGAGTTTTGGCCATTGTTGGACCACTACTGCAAAGCAGGGGCGGCAATCCGTGACATATGTGTCCAGAAATAAATACAGCAACACACAATACACCATGACGTGTGTGTGACCAGAAATAAATACAGCAACATACAATACACCATGACGTGTATATGACCAGAAATAAATACAGCAACATACAATACACCATGACGTGTATGTGACCAGAAATAAATACAGCAACATACAATACACCATGACGTGTAAGTGACCAGAAATAAATGCAGCAACATACAATACACCATGACGTGTATGTGACCAGAAATAAATACAGCAACATACAATACACCATGACGTGTGTGTGACCAGAAATAAATACAGCAACATACAATACACCATGACGTGTATGTCTTACTTATTTACTTACTTACTTAGTCGTTCCCCTTCTACCGTGAGGTGTAGAGGTTAGGAAGAGAGAGCGCCAGACTATTCTATCGGCTGTCTTCCTCCTGGCCTGGTTCCATTCTAGTCCTCGGTCCTTCAAAGATTGTCTAATGTTGTCCTCCCAGCGGACTCTGGGTCGTCCTCGGGGTCTGGATCCTTGGCTCTTTGTTTCCCATGCTTGTCGTGGTAGCCGATCTTCTCCCATTCAGCAGACATGGCCAAACCATCTTAGTCACCAGAAATAAATACAGCAACATACAATACACCATGACGTGTATGTCACCAGAAATAAATACAGCAATATACAATACACCATGACGTGTATGTCACCAGAAATAAACACAGCAACATACAATACACCATGACGTGTATGTCACCAGAAATAAATACAGCAACATACAATACACCATGACGTGTATGTGACCAGAAATAAATACAGCAACAAACAATACACCATGACGTGTGTGTGACCAGAAATAAATACAGCAACATACAATACACCATGACGTGTATGTCACCAGAAATAAATACATCAACATACAATACACCATGACGTGTATGCCACCAGAAATAAATGCAGCAACATACAAAACACCATGACGTGTATGTCACCAGGAATAAATACAGCAACATACAATACACCATGACGCGTGTGTCACCAGAAATAAATACAGCAACATACAATACACCATGACGTGTATGTCACCAGAAATAAATACAGCAATATACAATACACCATGACGTGTATGTCACCAGAAATAAATACAGCAACATACAATACACCATGACGTGTATGTCACCAGAAAATAAATATAGGAACATACAATACACCAAGACGTGTATGTCACCAGAAATAAATGCAGCAACATACAATACACCATGACGTGTATGTCACCAGAAATAAATGCAGCAACATACAATACACCATGACGTGTATGTCACCAGAAATAAATACAGCAACATACAACACACCATGACGTGTGTGTGACCAGAAATAAATACAGCAACATACAATACACCATGACGTGTATGTCACCAGAAAATAAATACAGGAACATACAATACACCATGACGTGTATGTCACTAGAAATAAATGCAGCAACATACAATACACCATGACGTGTGTGTGACCAGAAATAAATACAGCAACATACAACACACCATGACGTGTGTGTGACCAGAAATAAATACAGCAACATACAATACACCATGACGTGTATGTGACCAGAAATAAATGCAGCAACATACAACACACAATGGCCATACAATGTTAACCATATCCAACGTCAATGTCATTTCTTCACCTTCCCTGTTCAGCTACGTGTTTATCTGGTTATAGTCATCAGTTCCACATCAGAGATCATGTCGTACCACGTCACTCCTTCTGCTCCGAGCAAACACCCATTTTTGAACGTCTGTAACACTCTTGATTGTTATTTTATTATTCTCCATGTTTTGCAGCCATACAATACGCTGCCGAGATATTTGTGTTGAATATTCTGATGTTTGTTTTGGACTTGGTTTCTTTCTATTTCCACATTGTGCCCCAGTGCAATTAAAGCTTCTCTTGCCTGTTGTATTTTTATTTTGATATCATTACTGGCTCCATAAATTGTGTCTATATTTCTGCAAAGATATTTTTGATTTCACATGGTGGAGGGCTGTACCTCCTAATACAACCTGGCTATGGTTAGTCACAATTATTATCATAACCTTCATCTTTTCTATGTGTATTTTCAAACCCAATTTCGTTGGCCTCTCATAAAATATTGAAAGGTTTAAGGAAGATATCATAGCAGCTACTGCCGTCATGGAGTGAATTAATATTAGACAAACAGAAAGGTATGTTTTCAGGCACTCGTAAGAAATAAAGAAGTAGAACACTTGGACAACAGAAAAACAACAGACGTGAGTGGCTTACCCAGGGTTCGAACCCCGTACCTTCCGTACGACAACTCCGCCTAGCTATCAAGCGAATCACACTGACCCCACGGCCAGCTAGGCATCCCCAAAAAAAGATGCTTTGCTGACTATTTATCAGTACGAAACACACAAGATAACACCGGAAGTATACAGTGGGCAACTCAGCCCTTTAATGACGCAATCACTTCTGTTGTTCCTCTATTAACAGTATGTGTCAGTCCAAACAAGACAAAGACCTTGATACTGGGTCCAGTAAATAGTAGAAGATTTAAGGACAGTAGTATAGAACAGAGGGTAGGTTTCTGGTATTGTATAAACATAAATAACACATAAGGAAGGGAAACCCGAGGCCTGTAAACAGTAAAGTATTGATACCTTAGTATCAGTTTTCGTACTTGAGTCATGTCGTAAAGTCCGATTATTCCCTTTATTGTTCATCAATAAGTGTTAGAGAATTCACTGTACTAGTACTCTGCTTTATGAGACAAAGTGACCGCTTTCCTTACAATCTGCCTTCGCCTTCCCTAACTCAACAACATAGTGAAATAACTTTTTACACCTGGGTAAAATAGAGCATGACGCTATGTCACAGGATTTACTCCCCTTGCTCTGCAGTGATGGTCCAACAGTGGCCAAACTTCAGAGTATCCACTGTGGGTCTTCAAAGGTATCTACCATTAGCTCAAGATTACTCTTGGCAGAGATGTGAATTGAAGAATGATACTTCAATTCTAAGGATCCGCATCGGAATTTAAAGAAATCAATTATTGCGGCTGATAGGATCCAGGCCATGTAAACTTTCTACCTTCCCTGACCTTCTATGAGAAGTAAGAATTTTGCTCGTTATGATAAGCCCCCAACTGATTTAACTCAGTAAAATATTACTTTAGTAGCTCTGTTATAGGTATTGAAAATGACAGAGGCATTCGGGCGCAGTTCACTCAATGATTAAATCAACTATAAATTTGAATATTTACTTATTACTAATTTAATAAGTAATTGTAGTTAACAAGGTAAAACAAATATTGGTGTGGTGGGTCCCCAACCGATTTAAATCAGTAAAATATTACGTCAATAGCCCTGTTTATAGGTATATAAAATGACTGAGACATACGGGCACAGTTCATTCAAAATGACTAAATCAACTATAAATTTGTATATATATATACAAATAATAAATTTAATAATTAATTATAGTTAACAATGTAAAATAAATAAGGGTGAGGTGCTATATAACTATCCTTTTAAAGATTCATCGCTGGTGATGATCTGGATATGGTTTTGAAAATTTTCTTAAAGGGTTCACTTGGCAGCTCTGAATGGTTACTAAGCTGAGAGTAAGATGTCGGTTGGCTTCTGCTCCAGCCGATGCTTGTTCTTTGCAAGCTGCAGACTGGTTTCTTCTTGTCACTGGTCCAGTCTGGTGGCCGCAACACGTCCCTGGTAGTATCGTGGGGTTATTACGAAGATGATCCAGCGTCTTTTAAGATCCGTCTGATGTTGGTGTCTAGCTTTGACTGAATGCCCCTTATACCACACACTTGTTCCACAGACTAGTACCACCAATTGGTACCACCAATTAGTGTCATACAATAAGAGAGAAACAAATACCCTCCTGAGTATTGGGTTTCCTGACAGGAAAATCAGGTGCCCCCCCCTTCCTTTTCAATGCGCCATCTCATCTGCCTCAGAACGTTACCCTCTCTGAGCATCAATGTTAATCCCAGTGAGCAGAAAACACCCATTGCAATTATATAAAGCATGTTTACGTATACAATTGCACTGGTTGAAAAGGTTAATGTAATAAGTATGTACATTATTTCTGTCATCATCTATTCCCTGCTCCATGTGGAACTTGGGACTACCTCTGTGTTTGGTTATCTAAGAGAAACCCGCATGAAGCCGTCACCAGCTCTTGCAGGGGTGGTTCATGAAACATCATTCTATATGCTGAGGCTGTCAACCTTGTATGAACTTGGACATCCACTAGCAATTTCACATGTTAATGATGCAAAATATAGAATTATAAAATGCACAATTCCCCCCAGATATTTTTGGGCATACAGACTTCTGATTCAGATAAATAGTTTCGGCAACTTGATTAAGATGCCTCTGTAGTGAAGTGAATCCGTATGACAACACGCTCAAATTCCCCGCTCAAAACAAACTAGCTATCGTATTTTTAAATCTATAAATAACTACAGTATTTGAAATTTTTCTGAGGGGCAAGTCAAATTTACCGCCAACAATTTATCTAATGTATTTGAATTTTTATAAGAAACAAGTAAAAAGTTACCGCCCACCACAAAAATTATCGAAGAGCATAGTACAAAATTTAACAACCAATCAAATCGTTTCCATATTTTGTAGTGGTAAGAAAATTTTCGTTGACGCGAAATAAATGCCTATTTTGTGTTTTTGACCGAACGTAGATAATTTATTTCTTAATAACTAAAGATACTTAAAATGAAAGGGATATCTCAAATTATAGCGCTGATACTGCTTAACATATACACATAAAGATTCCCTCATAAAAAAATTTTTATGGTAGTAGAAAATTTAATTTAGTGAGATTTTTACATCGGGGTAAGGCCCAATTTAATTACAAAAAAATTACCCACATTTGAATGCAAAGGAATAACTAAAGGAAAACTATATATAACGATAGAGAAAAATTGGCCGTTTAATTATCACTTTTGATAATTAAAATCGGTCCACAAATGACTATGACATAAAATATTCAAATTTAGTCAGATCATACAGACACGCTTAGAATCGCATAAATACTAGAATCAAAAATTAACTTTTTGACTTCTCTCGGATTGGCCGGGTGTATTGCTATAAATAGTAACAAACTTTTGTAGTTTCCGCCATTGAAATCATAAAAATCACACTGAGCTGACGTGTACAAAAAGACTGTAGACCAAGCCTTTGCCGGTTGGACTGGTAGCGCTGGCTAAGAACTCTTTTACAGCCAGTCAGCTTGAGTGTGTGTAAACTTATTTACCTGAGGGTAAGATTGATAATTTTATTTGCATACTTTGTTAAAGAATTGACCTGTAAAGTAAACAGGCTATGTGTGCCATATTTGTTCGAAAGTGTAACTGTCGATGAGATGTGTTGAGTCACGCTGACCTACGTAGGAATGTATGTAGTAGCAGACTTGTTCGACTTGAAAAATTGGTGTATAGTTGTTGCGCTCATATTCTTATGGGACGCACGGATTACTTCAGAGAGGCATACAATTCATTTAGTATGTCTATTTAATATGGAAAATATATATTTGTATTTATTTGTGTACGAAAATGCATTTCTTTGTAAAGCTAGATAATCCATGATTGATTTATACTTTTGATTATATGAGTGGTCTCTCTTGAATATTGACTTGGCGGATTAATACGGAATTTGTCATTTCTCATTTGGTAGGACCAGAAAATGGATTAATCTTGCTTAGAATGTTTATGCATTGAATTCATATGTATTACTTGTCTGGAACAAGAAGATTCAGTTTTATATTGTATCTCTTCGTATGTTTAAGTCGGACTATATTCTTTCTGCCGAAATTCTGAGGCAGGTGTTAGTTTTTGCCTAGGAAGGTGTAATGAGTCCTGACGAAGTCGCCGATAATGGCTGTTGTGCATTTGGGCTGGTCCTGTAACAAGCTTGAAAATGATCTGTGTATGATCATTTCTGTAGGAAATTGTGTCTCTACAAGACTCTGTTGTCAGAGATCCTCCTCATATACTTTATAGTGTTTAATTCGGACTCCAGATAATTCCAGACCCTTTTTCGATGATCTCGATTCGATTAGACCTAGTTTGAACATTGTGCTTCGTATATCTAGGATCGTTAATATATCGATGAAGATGACAGGTGTGCCAACAGTTCCTGTGTACTACATAAAGCAATCTCATTGATATGGAACTGTTTGGAAACGCTATGAGAATATTTATTATGAATTAACGTTGGCTTATCATTTACCCTTCTTCTGAGTGAGTGAAACTCAAGAAGGTAGCCATCTTGAATTCCTGTCATCATTTTTGAATCACTGTCAAGAGAACAGACTTTGCATCTTACTATCGGGCAGTGGTATAGAGATCTTGTTATGATGTGAAAACCCACTATCGTGGTTTATTATGATTATACAAACATTGGACATATTCAGCTTAAGAACAGATCTTTTACAGTGGTGAGCCAGATTCCTGGGGTTATTATAACCAGACCATCCCTGACGCCACATACGACACGCATTAACACCAGTGGACAGATTTGAAGTACAACGAGGAAATCAATGTCAGCGTGACCTGTCTTACCGATCAAATACAGTATCTAGGTCAGCGGTTGTTGACAGTTTTTCGCTGTACAGACAGTAGTATACAGAACAGTTGAATCAGGTGTATGCAATATCTGGGTCAGTACTTGTTGACATTTCGCACAGTACAGAAGATAGAACTCATTGTTTATTCTGTTCAAGAAGAATCAGTGTTGTCAGAAATAGAAGTGCATATTTATTTCATCGTTGGATCTTCTAGGGTGCTAAAAAAAAAATTGAACTGTGTAATAGTTAAAAAAAACAAATCTATTGCTCAATAAAGTGGCAAGTTATTATTATTAAAATAAACTGTGCCTGCTTTGCAACACTATACCTGCAACACATTCCATTCATTATATAAATTACATTGTATGCTATATGCTATTTATGATTACATGTTATTTGTTTATATGTGTAGGTGTTTATATGTCGCGGGCCTGGTTGGGAGGAGACTAGTATAAGGTATACCGAGCAATATTGGTCTTATATTAGCGTTCTATATGGAGCAATTTTCTTTATTGGAAATTTGCTGGCAACATCTGGTGCTATTTTTGTTAGTTGTGATGAGGTGTTCTTTTTTTCGTTGTTTTTGTTAATAATTTTGTGTTCCTTAATTTTGTTTGATTTGTTTGTATAATTGTAGGTCTTATCTTTCCTTTCATTAAGTTCTTTACCCCTTATGTTTATACACTGTAGCGTCATTTGTTTTGTTTAGTTCTATTGCAGTTATCATCACAGATCCTGTGATTGTTTACTTTAGTTTCCTATTTAATTTAATTTGATTTCTGCAATTGTTTTCATATTGTCTTTTCTTGTTTGTCCTTGCTAATGTCTTTAGTTGACATATGATATATGAGGTATAGTTGAATACACTTATATTATAGTTGTAGTGGGTTTGATGGTATTGTATGATGGTGATATTACTACATGTAATGTATGAGGCCAGCTGTGAAGGCTCCTGAGATAAAATGTAGTTGTGAATTGACAGAAGGCCTTTCTTGCTACCACTACGACCTCACACTTATTTTTTTCCTTTCTAATGAATGTATCTATGTAAAATGTCTAGGGTAATGATATGTAATGTGGTGTGATAATTATAGATACACCCACAGATATTTAAGCAGACTAATAATATTAACAAATGTTAAAATACACTGAACTAACTCACGTGTGTAAAATTTTTGATAGAATTATATTACATTTATTTGTTCTGGATCAAGTTTTATGTTGACCAGAACTTTTTTTAGAAAAAAAGATTTAAAATTTATGAAAGAAATGCATGGAATGTTACATAATAAATGCAAGAGTGTACATATATAAGTACTAGACTAGTTAGTTTTATTAAAATGTTCTAGTAGTCATCTACTTGGGAGGATAGTTAATGCTTGTGCTGTTGGGGTGGCCTCATCACACCTGTCTATATTGACTACACAGTGTCCAGTAAATTGCAGGAATTTTATGGGGTATTAGTAACTAAAAGGCGTTGGTGAACTTCCAGCAGACCAGAGGCTCACTCATCTTGCATATGTAGCTCTGGTGCTGAAATCTGGTGGTCCCACCTCTCCGTGCTGGCGGGCAATAATAGTGGTCTCTGTCACAACGTACTGCACAGATACACTCGAGTAAAATCACCAACTGAATGGACACCGCCTTGTTGACAGCTGAAACTCACAGCTCTGCAATCAAAGTATTGGCTATGTGTCAAAATTCTATTCTCTACCCACGTCTGGACACAACACGGACACAACAACCACATCATACAGACAGGTCAGATCTCTCTGACCAAACAGCACATTTACCATGGTGGTTTTACATCAGATAGGTCCTCCCAGACTATAGATTCTGAAAAATATTTATTAGTTTCCTTCCCTAAAAGGGGATAGGTAATATGTTTCATTATTCTCAATACTTGATCTGTCTTTCCTAACCCTTGCTGGAGTTTATGTATATTGTTGGTCCCTAGACCCTGACTTGGGCGGGGGGTCTAGAGCAAATCCCTACTTGTTTGTAAGGCTAGATTTCGATATGGCAGTATCAAATCACTCGAACATTAAACAATATTCAAAATATACAAAGAAATAATTTCAATCTTACCAGATTATGAATAAAGAACACAGAAATGCTAGCAAAACTCAGCTGAGCTGCTGGCTATAGTATGGCGTCCTTGAACTTATTTCACTTTCTTTCATTTGGAAATCACCACACTTTAAAATACTGTGTCTATCATCGAACAACTATTGAGGAATGGCCCCACTTGCGCGTCTGAGCGCCGATAAAATGATTGTCTGTGGCCAATCACTGCCTAGGTTTATTTCAAATTCAAATTTCCTACCCTAAAGTCATTTCAGTCATGCTTCAGTCAAGTATGGATGTTTATCTGTTAGTCTGTCCGTCTCTACTTGTTTTTTTTTTTCTAAACGTACTTGATTTTTGAACCAACCTTTCTCTCCCCTCCAAAATTTTGTCGTTAAAAGTTATATTTAGACACAGCTCCCACCAATGTCCCTTCGCTTCCCTACTAAGTAGATTTGAACACCTGCGTCTCGAGGTCGTGTTTTTTTGTGCAAATAGCGACACTTTTTATTCCATACAGTATGTCGCTGATGTGAACAACACTGTCTTTTGTCATTATCTTCAATATTATCTATCCGTCTGTAAAATTAAGAACATATTAGTTCACTGCTCAGAATGGGCCATCCGGCCAGCTAATTTTTATATTCCTAACATTAATATTACGAAAAAGTTACTTTTTAATTTTTGTAATATTCCAAACATCCGCGTTCTGCCGCTGAATTCAAATCAAAGGCTTGGTATCGCAAAAGCGACCAATAAATGACTGTGGCGTAACATATCCAAGGTCCCTTCTGTCGAGTTCCTTGCTTTATGTCAACTTGGGAAACGTGACTTTTCTCCGTTTCCCCCCCAATTGCGTCTCCTTAGCCTTTCTAGTCTCACGCAATCTTTCCAGTCATATTTTTTTCCTTTTATCCGCCGTTCCCCTCCTGTCTAGCAAGTCAATTTTTATGGAGGGTGATGACCCGCGGTCTGGGCGATCATGTACTATCAGCAGCCTACGCATTATGTTTTTATCCTTACATGTTATCTTTGGAGGTATTTTACCGTTGTATCTCTGTCAATTTCACTACAATAGTACAGAACAGTACTTAATTACTATTAGTGTAGTACAAGGAAGTATACAAGACCTTTGTAAGGCTTGTCTCCCACAGTGATTGGGATAGAAACATATTATTCTCCACAGGTACTCAAGTGATCATTTGTTACATTATAAACAAGATAACCATATAAGGTATATAGGTCTATAGTATAGACTTACCTCCCATTTAAGTGAGACAAGGTAATTTATTTACTTTTGCAGGTTACTGATCTTATTAGACAAGATGTCTACATTAGATTACTTTATTGCACAAGGGAAATCCCTTGATGAGACTGGTAAAGACTTAGAAGAATGGGCAGTTGCTCAATATGACAAAGCATTAGCTGCAGAAGAGAAAAAAGCTGCAGCTGAAGAGAAAAAAGCTGCAGCTGAAGAGAAAAAAATTGCGGCTGAAGAGAAAAGATTGGAAAGAGAAGCTGAACAAAAGAAATTGCAGATACTTACTGAGGAAAAAAGATTCCAAATGGAAATGGAAAAACAAATTAAAGCAGCAGAGGCTGAGGAGAGAAAAGAAATAAGAGAACATGAACATCAGAAAGAACTTTTAGCATTTGAGTTAGAGAAACTGAAATTGGCAAACATGAGTAATGTTAATCAATCATCTGGTGGTAATGGTAAACCCTTTACTTACAAGGTCAAGGTACCAGCGTTCAACTCTGCCAGTGATGACATAGCACTCTGGCTTGATAGATTTGAACGCGCATGTCGAGCTCATAATGTGGATAAATCACAGTATGTGAATCAGTTGTCTGAAAATCTAAAAGGGGATTCTCTGACTAAGTTATGTTTGGTTGAAGAGGCCGACAAAGATAATTATGATGCTATTAGAGCAGCCTTGATAAAGAAATATCAATTGTCAGAAGAAGGTTATCGCCTTTTGTTTAAAACAATGAGACCTGGGACAGGTGTTGAATTCTCTGAATTCATTTCAAAAGCACGACTTACACTTTCACGTTGGATTGAATTATCCAAAACACAGAAAACATTTGAGGCTCTTACGGATTTATTACTCAGAGACAAGATCATGTCTTCAGTGAATAAACCATTCCTAGAATTTTTACATGAGCGTAAACCAGGTACATTAAAACAAATGGAAGAATATTGTGACCAATATGTCACGGCACATCCTGACATGATTCTGAGCAACACTAACATTAAAGAGGGTATGCCAGTTGCTTCTGCAACAGAATACAATAATAATTATTCACACAAATCTCAAGGAGCTCAAGATAAATCTCACAAAAAGGTTAATTGGAATGGTTATCAAAGCCAAGGTAACCACTCAAATCAAGGTTCTTCTTTGAAGAACTGGAATCGGGCTGATAGTCCTAGATACAGGGGTGCCCATAATTATAGAAATTTCCGCAAAGGGAGTAACTATAGGAACTACCCAAGTTCTCCTTCATGGAAACAACAAAACCAACATTACAGGGATACTCATTATAATGAACATGATGATTATGATCATGAATATTATGATCCTAACCCAAACAGGGGTTATAACAGAGGAAATAATAATTACAGAGGCAATTATAACCGAGGTAGATCACAACACAAAAGACATGGTAAATCTCATTACCAGGCTAACTCTGCACAACAAGAGTTCCATGAAGCCGGTAATCAAAATAATGATAAGAAAGACTCTAAAAATGTAGGATGTTCTGCTTTTGACTTTGGTAGAGCATCTCAGTGCTCCCAATGCAAGACATTATTCGATCCAACCACAGTTTCCACTTTAAGCTGTGGTCATCCTCTCCCCGCTCTTCCTGCGTCAGTCGCGCATGATGGAAGAGGTGCTCTTGTCTTCAATAGAGGTCTAGTAGATGGTACTACGGTATCAATTCTTTTCGATTCGGGATGCACAACCATTGGAGTGAGGCAGTCACTCGTAGATCCTTCTCGAGCCACGGGAAAAGTAATCAAATGCGTAACATTTGGTGGCACATTGGAGAAGTACTCCACTGCCATTATCAATATTGCTACTCCTTTCTTTACAGGAGATGTGCAAGCATGTCTCCTGCCGAATCCGATCGCTGATCTTATCATCGGTCGCATTCATGGAGTGAAAGAATGTACTCCGCAACAAATTGCTGATTGGGAAAATAACAATATGCATACTGCTAATGCAGTAGTCACTAGAGCTCAAGCTCTTAACATGCCTCAATCTTCGCTTTCCGAAGATAATGATGCGCAGAACCAAGATGATACCTTGGAAATTTCGCGTGACTCGTTCATAAAAAAGCAAGAAGATGATCCTACTCTAAAAAAATTCTTTACGCTAGCAACAAAAGGTGATCCGAATAAAGACACATACAGTAAATCTTGGATTACGATGAAGAATGGCGTACTTGTACGTATGGTACAGGACTCCGCTAAGTCCATTCATTCTCAAATTCTTGTGCCCAAAAATATGAGAGTTAAAATCTTACAGCACGCTAATGATTCTCAGTGTGCTGGACATATGGGTTTTTCCCGTACTAAATCTAGAGTTCTTGCGTCTTTCTATTGGCCTTTTGTGAACAGGGACATACGAATCTATTGTCGATCTTGTAGGGTATGTCAAGAAGTTAAATCCAAAGGTCCACGCCATGCTGCACCTATTCAGGCTGCAGATATTCCAATTCGACCATTTCAAAAAATGGCGATAGACATCATCGGTCCATTTAAGATAAAGTCTGCTAGAGGACACCAATTTATCTTAACGTGTGTTGATATGTGCACACGTTGGCCAGAGGCTGTTCCTCTAAAGAGCATAACTACTGCTGACATTGCAGATGCTCTTTGGCTAATATTTTCTCGTCTGGGATTCCCAGCAGAAATATTATCAGACCATGGTACCCAACTTATATCGGATACCATGTCTCAAGTGATGTCGACTCTTAAGATAGAGAGATCTTTAAGTAGTATTTATCATCCTATGTCCAATGGGATGGTAGAACGTCTGAATAGAACTCTGAAAAACCTGTTAGGTAAGATAACTGAAGATCATCCTCAGGATTGGGACAGGGTTTTACCCGCGGCTCTCTTTGCATACAGAGAGGTCGCCAACGAACATACAGGATTTTCTCCCTTTGAACTCGTCTTTGGCGCGAAACCGCGAGGTCCTATGTCTTTACTTCATGACCTCATAACTGCTGACAATATTGTCGATGACAAAAAATCCTCTTACGAATATGTCATTGCACTTAGACACAAAATTATTGAAGCATGCAAATTGGCAACTGCTTCTTCTGAATTTGCCAAACAGAAGGCAAGGGAATTCGCCAATAAGAAGAGATGCTTGCGACAACTTTGTCCTGGTGACAAAGCATTTGTCTTACTACCTTGTAGGGAAAACAGACTTCTTATTTCCTGGAAAGGTCCGTACGATATAATATCAAAAGTTTCCGATGTTGACTATATCGTCGATATTGATGGGAAGCATAAAACCTTCCACATCAACATGCTTACGGAATTCCACGAACGTCCGGATTATTTACAACCTGTTTTCCAGGCAACGGACGATTCTCCAGTCCAACATGGTCATTACTCATCACTGTCAGTAATACAGGATGAGGAAACGAGTTTCTCGGATGTGAATTTGCCTTTTCCGATGATTCTAATGAATCATGGAAAGACGTTACAGTCTCTCCCGAGTTATCTCTAGGAGAACAGAGACAAGCTTCTACTATGTTACAACAATATCAGGATGTCCTTACTGACATTCCTGGTCGAACTAATGTCATTGAACATGACATTATTCTTACTGACCATAATCCTATAAGAGTCAGACCGTATCCTGTCCCGATACATTTTCAAGCACAGGTAGAGAAAGAGTTGGATGAAATGATAGATTTGGAAATAATTGAACCATCCACATCAGCATATTCTTCGCCGATGGTTATTGTACGAAAAAAAGACAATAACATACGTCTCTGCGTTGATTATCGCAAATTGAACCAAGTGACAAAATTTGATGCTGAACCTATGCCTTTACTAGAAGAGCTACTTACTAGACTATCGAAATCTCATTTCTTCACTAAACTTGATTTGTCTAAGGGATATTGGCAAGTTCCACTATCTGAACACGCCAAACCGTTTACTGCTTTTTCGACACCTAGGGGTCTATTCCAATGGAATTTCATGCCTTTCGGCCTAATGAACGCCCCTGCGACATTCGTACGCATGATGCGTCGAATCCTATCTCACCGTTCAGATGTTATCGCATATCTTGACGACATCTGTCTTTTCAGAGATACTTGGGAAGATCACTATAACGGGTTAAATGAACTATTGTCTATCTTACGCAAGCATAACCTGACAGCAAAACCATCTAAAGCTTGTATTGGTTTTAGCGAAATATCTTTCTTAGGTCACCGTGTTGGTCATGGTTTCCTAAAAACAGAAGACCATAATACAAGTAAAATACTTAACATTTCGATTCCTAAGACTAAAAAGCAAGTGCGAAGTCTTTTAGGTCTCATACAATTTTATGGACGATTCTTTCCGAATCTGTCCTCAATCATGTCACCTCTTTCTTCTTTACTAAAGAAAGGATCTCCTAATATAGTCCATTGGACTCAAGAATGTCAATCCTCTTTGGATAAAATTAAAACTATGTTTTCTACTTCACCTATTTTGGTGTTACCTACTACGGATAAGACATTTGTTCTTCGTAGTGACGCTTCATCCACAGGGATTGGAGCAGCACTAATGCAAGAGTACTCAGGAACTCTGCATCCTGTGATGTATATTTCTCGAAAACTAAATGCCGCAGAGAAGAATTACTCGGTCCTAGACCGTGAATTATTGGCTATGGTTTGGTCAATCCTTAAATTTCAAAGATTTTTTCTTGGCGCGCATTTCATTGTGGAAACTGACCAGAAAGCTCTTACAGCTATTCAAAGTAAAAATCTGAAGAGCGCGAGATCAACGCGATACGCGATTGCTCTTCAGCCTTTTCATTTTTCGGTGCGAGCTATCCGTGGGTCAGAAGATGTGATGGCAGACATTTTGTCTAGATGCCCACATGATTCCACCTAACTGTTAGATCCTGAGATTTCTAACAGGTCGAACTTTGCTACAGTTTTTTTTCCTATGTTAAAATATGTACACATATGTAATATATCATATATTGATTGTATCACTACTTAGCGGTTCCTTCATATATATAGTCACCGCTGTCTTTCGATGTTTTTCTTCTTTGGTAATCATCATGTTAAAATACCTAAGATGAAAGATTTTGGATAAACTATTGTAGAAATTGTGACATTGCAATATTGTAGTATGCGTTGGTGACACCTCCCTGCAAATATTTATATTCAGAGAAAGATTTTCTCTGGATCCTGAGATATATTCTCACTTAGCCTCACATTAGGCGTTACATTTGTTTGGAATGCTTATCATCTGCGCATTGTTACTCGTGCGTTGTGAGCCTATTGTATGTTGCTCCTAGATGTATTTCAAAAAAAAAAAAAGTACCATTTTTTTCCCGGGGGGTGTGGTAATCTGTTGCGCTCATATTCTTATGGGACGCACGGATTACTTCAGAGAGGCATACAATTCATTTAGTATGTCTATTTAATATGGAAAATATATATTTGTATTTATTTGTGTACGAAAATGCATTTCTTTGTAAAGCTAGATAATCCATGATTGATTTATACTTTTGATTATATGAGTGGTCTCTCTTGAATATTAACTTGGCGGATTAATATGGAATTTGTCATTTCTCATTTGGTAGGACCAGAAAATGGATTAATCTTGCTTAGAATGTTTATGCATTGAATTCATATGTATTACTTGTCTGGAACAAGAAGATTCAGTTTTATATTGTATCTCTTCGTATGTTTAAGTCGGACTATATTCTTTCTGCCGAAATTCTGAGGCAGGTGTTAGTTTTTGCCTAGGAAGGTGTAATGAGTCCTGACGAAGTCGCCGATAATGGCTGTTGTGCATTTGGGCTGGTCCTGTAACAAGCTTGAAAATTATCTGTGTATGATCATTTCTGTAGGAAATTGTGTCTCTACAAGATTCTGTTGTCAGAGATCCTCCTCATATACTTTATAGTGTTTAATTCGGACTCCAGGTAATTCCAGACCCTTTTTCGATGATCTCGATTCGATTAGACCTAGTTTGAACATTGTGCTTCGTATATCTAGGATCGTTAATATATCGATGAAGATGACAGGTGTGCCAACAGTTCCTGTGTACTACATAAAGCAATCTCATTGATATGGAACTGTTTGGAAACGCTATGAGAATATCTATTATGAATTAACGTTGGCTTATCATTTACCCTTCTTCTGAGTGAGTGAAACTCAAGAAGGTAGCCATCTTGAATTCCTGTCATCATTTTTGAATCACTGTCAAGAGAACAGACTTTGCATCTTACTATCGGGCAGTGGTATAGAGATCTTGTTATGATGTGAAAACCCACTATCGTGGTTTATTATGATTATACAAACATTGGACATATTCAGCTTAAGAACTTAGCCAAGAAATGAAGGTTCGTGCTATGAACTCTTTATACGTTACCGATCCTCATTGATGCGTTCAGTCAGTAGGGGATACGGCGATAATTTAACAGAACATTGAATGCTGCCTTATGTTGCCCACTATATTTGAAGGCTGCATGAAAATATGCTCCACGATTCAAATGCCTAATGAATGTATGTCAACATGTACCTATGACTGTATGCGTGCTGTCCAAGTGTGTACGTCCTTATTAAACCATTGAAACGTCAGCTGTGGTTCAAGCAATCCTTGACTTATACCTGTGATTGGAGTGAGTGTCCTGTAAACCTGTCGAACTGTCATCCATTCGCGTCTATTACCATTGATGTTTACACTCACCCATTACATCAGAAAAAGCACTTCACAGTACACCTTGTCAAGGCGCCAACAGGAACGAATCCTTTACAGTTGGACTAACGTTTACATTGCTTTACAGAAGTGGTCGATAAACTAGATCTTTACAACAAATAAAGGAAGAAACAACAGATCTTTTACAATAGTGTTTGCAAATTTACGACAGTGAGTGTTAGAAGCGATTTAATTTAGTATTTTCTTCTGGAGTGACACCCTGTTCATAGATCATGTAATAAACATCTAGGGAAGGTTAGAATGAAGTAATCAACAGGTCACATGCTGTATTGTACTTGCCATGATTATTGTATGGAAGCCAAACATGGACGAAGTACCCAAGCATTGATTAACCCAAAGAAAAAGTTATGGCATGAAAACTGATGGTAGACAACAGTATTCAAGGTCTTGTGCAACTTGTTTGCACAAATGCCTGACCATGGTAAGTTTTAATATTGTTAGGGGTGAATTAATTGAGGCAGATCTCTAAAGGGAATGGATTGTCCTTCTATTCCAGGTTATATCACGAATTTACCTCGTGGCTGCAATTTCTTGAGAAGAAGAGCGTGTGGGAGTTGAGAGCTCCATCTAAAGACTGGAGATAGACCCCATCTTCTCAGCCAGGAGTCACAGAGTTGGTGATCCTGACTACTATTCAAAGAACTGAAGCAACAACATTCTGAAGATAAGTCCTTTAGAAAGGCAATGGCGATTCATCCAACCTCATTCACCCAATAAAACTTAACCACTGTGGGATGATGAAAGTAGTAGACCTTGCAGTGTAAGACTGGTAGCAGTATAAATATTAAGAACAGTAACAGTACGTGTAGTCATTCCAGTGACCCTTTAAAAGAAATGGAACAGAGTTTCCAAATTATTTATTTCATTATGTAAATAACCTTTCTTGAGTTTGATAATTCCTGACCCAAAAGATTGAGGTTCAGGACAATTAAATTGTACAGAAAATATTTCATACAGCCTTGCTTAATTAATTTTTATTAAGTTGAAGTTCTGTTTGAAATTAATCATTAAATAAAGTAAATACATTTCCCCTAGACCCGTAGCTAAATCATCTGGGATCAGTAGAGGTAGCGGTTAGGGACTCAGAGATCATCATCATCTACTCTGAGAACTTACTTAGCTTGACCCCATTTTGATTGTCTATACACCCTTGTGTCGGCGTCTGTGGCCTAATGGATATGAACGCAGTTTCATAATCCAGATATACCAGGTTCGAAACCTGCTGCAGGCGGTTTGGTGGCAGATCGCTTTGTGTGGATTTTTAACAATGGTATAAGCGCCGTACCGTTCAGAAAGCAATGGCAAACTACTGAACGTAAAAATTGCCTAGAAAAATCACAAACAGCCAATAAAAGCTGGGGTTGATTGCCACGTCCTGTAAAGGATAAGCAACTAACTTTTTTTTTTATACACCCTTGCTCTTTTCAGAGAAGGGGGTATTAATTATAAGACCAGTCTCTTATCTGGCACTATCCTGGTATCCTCTGATACACCTATTTGTCCAGGATAGCCTATACATTTAGTAACATCAAAACCTCTTATGACAGCCTCTTACACGTGGTCTGGGGTATTAATTTAAAATAGAATCCCACTATGACTTTATGTTCAGGTTCCTAGGATTCCAGGCTTCCCATATTAGTAAAGGTAGAGTTTTTTGCGGTGTAAGTCCACAAGATGCTCAAACAACGTTGTCCTGTTCTTCAAATTAGATTCCTGATTTTATTCCTTATGCTGGCTCGTCTGACTGTCTTCTTGACGAGCTGAATTTGTTAGTGCCTTAGATTCAGAATGTGCTAGATTATAAGCGACATTCGGCCCATGCATCCAAATTGCTACTGCATGATAAGGCTCCAATTAAAAATGTTGTATTTTAACATCTCAAATGCCAAACCAGTAGCATTCAATTTGCATATATTGGTAGGGGAATATCCCCACTACCCTCTCTTGGAAAATTCCTACGTAACACATAAAATGCGATTTTTTTTTTAAGTCACTTCCCATATAAGGTATTCTCTCTTCCGTATGGTATCGATCATGTTTACAACCAACCACTTTAGAGATATAACCTAGATGGACAACTTGTCGTAACTATTGCCCATAACAAATCTGCCCGGAAATGTTACCCCATTTCGTGTGTGTCTAATTTATCACCTGATTTATATTCTCCGACACGTTCCTGTGCAAACAACTATCTAGCAGCATACTTGCCAGACAGAAAATATTATCAGTGATAGGTCAACCGACCCTGGTCATTTTAAAGTTGTTTATGCATTAATCGGGCGCTCCCATTCACTGTCTGGTCGGACATGTATTACTCATTCGTAAACAACATTTCACTCTTCCTATTCAGGTGTCAATAGGAGTTCAAACGAAACTGAGTGATTACAATAATCAGTCAGGATGGCCGACGAAGCCCTGACATGACAAGAATTGAAGGAAGAGAGTGTAAACAATGAATTGAAAACATCAAATACTGTCAGAAGTGGGAAAAACAGAGTGTGAAAAGCACATAAGGAATTACAGGATGGCACAGGAAAATGTGACCATCGGGGTTATTTTCCGTCACACGCTACTAGGTATCGTACCCTCTAGAAGCAAGGGTTCTAACTACTATGTTAATTGACGTTCCATCAAGTTGTAGCGAGAGGGATGATATAATGATGATGATAATATCCTGGATAAATAGATGTATCAGATGATTCCAGGATAGTGCCAGATAAAAGACTGGTCTTACAAGACATACCCCATTCTCTGAAAAGAGTAATGGTGTATCGACATCAAAGGTATAGTCAAGCTGTATAGGTTCCTAGATGAGATGGTAATGTACTATCTTAGGTTCCTATGGGGCTCCTCTCCAGACTAACCTTAGACAATGACTCTGCTATGAGTAATTAACTAAACAACAAGAACTTTGAACCAAATTTAAATAATTCACTGAAGACTGTGGGTACAATTTATAATTTATTTATATGCAAGATCTTTTTCTTTGGTACTTCAGTTAAATTTCAAATAAAATCAAATTGATTTCAAAATAACATCTGGTTCCTTTTCATTATATATCGCATTTACATTTAATTTATAAAGTTCATTTGTCAACTGTTCTCTGAATCCTTGATGGAATCTGTCTTCCTTTTGTGCTTTCTTCAATATAGTATCAATGTTAATTTATAACGATTCATATGACTGTCATTTGTCGTCTATATAAACCACCAGCTATAATAGATAGCATCATTACACTGTTTATTCGTAGGTGTGTAAATGGTATTTGAAAGTTGAAGTAGCCCAACAAAGAACTAATCTGTAAAAAGTCCTGCAATATGATTGGAGAGAACACCACCACTGCAGGTCTTTCAAATCGTCAAGATGACACAGTTCATATTCATTCATAAAACTCCACTCCCAAAGGAGCATTGGCCTTCAACAAACACATGCCAAGTCCTCCTGTCACGTGCCATCATCTCAAATTCTTTCTACGTTCTCCTTATCATTTTCAAATCTGTTTCCAGCTCTCTTCTCCTTGTGCTTCTTGGTCTACCTCTGCCTCTCTTGCCCTAGGGGTTCCAGAACAAAGACTGCCTTGTAATGCTATCAACAGGTTTCCTAAATGTGTATCCTTCTTCTCATCTCTTGTTCCACTGGCACTTGTCTGCTTCTTGTTCTCAGCTCCACGTTGGTAACCTTGTCATACCATTTTAATCCCTCTATTCTACGCAAGCACCCATTTATGAAATTCTGTAGCTTTTTGGTTCTTGTCTTTGTTGTTCTCCATGTCTCAGAGCCATACAATAGGACTGACTTCACATTTGAGTTGAAGATTCTTATTTTCGTGTTGGATCCGAATTCTCTTTATCTCAATATATTTCCCAATGCAATGAAACCTCCTCTTGCTTTTTGTATTCTTATTTTGATATCACTGTCTGTCCCTCCAACTTTGTCTATATTGCTGCCAAGATATGTGTACGATACTACATCATTTATTGGTGTTTCTTCAAGTTCAACCTTGTTATCATTACCTGCATTTATTATCATTATCTTTGTCTTTTCCCTGTGTATTTTCAGACCCAATTGCTGTGACCTCTCATCGAGCGTTTTCAATTTGTCCTGCATCTGATTACGGTTATGGGACAGAAGAGCCAAATCATCAGCAAAATCCAGATCATTTAACTGCTTAGTCAGAGTCCACTGGATTCCATTTCTGTTGTGTGTTGTCGATGTTCTCATAACCCAGTCTATTAATAATAATAAATTCTTTAAGCGCCAAACACGGCGCATAAGGCAGAAACCAGTGCTCTCCAGGTTGTTCGTTGTGACGCCACTCCTCTTAGCTCTTGCACATTATTTAGGCCCAACGTTCTTCCTTCTCTTATTATTGTTCTTCTGAGTGTTTCTTTTGGTCTTCCTTTTTTCCTCTTACCCTCAGGAACCCAAGTGAGCGCCTGTAGTGGTATTCTTGTTGTTTTGCATTCGTAGGACATGACCGATATATGACCATCGTCTTTTCCTTATATAGTCGGAGACATATTTCTGCCTAGAGTCTTCTCTTATTTGTCGATTAGTCTTGAATTCTTTCCAACTGATGTTCATGAGTTTTCTAAGACATTTGTTCTCGAATGTATTCAGCTTGTTCTCCAATGATTTTGTTATTTTCCAACTCTCACAGCCGTATGTTAACACTGAGATAACATTTGAATTAAACAGACGAAGCTTGGTATGTATATTCAATGATCGTAATTTCCAAATGTTAGATAATCTATTGAAGGCGCTAGCTGCCAAAGCAATTCTAGTATGGATTTCTCTTGTTGTGTCACCATCCTGAGTCATTTTACTGCCTAAATAATTGAAACTTTCAACTTTCTGTAGTTTTTCCCCGTTCAAGATGATATCAAAGGTCTCGTTAGAAAAGTTCATAGCTTTAGTTTTAGAGGCATTTATTTGGAGACCAATTTTAACCGAGAGATGACACAAATTATTTATTGCTTCTTGGGATTGTCTTGGTGTTGAACTTAAGAATGCTACATCATCTGCGAAATCCAGGTCCCCCAGGAATTTTCCATTTGTCCATTTTATACCCAATTGTTCATTGTGGGTATAGTTTCTCATAACCCAATCAATAGCTATTCCAAAAAGTAGTGGTGACATAATACAGCCTTGTTTCACCCCTGTTTGGTTCTGTTTCGGTAACAATAGCTTGTTTTACGATAGTGAATTGTTAACTCACTGATCAACCCTCCGATCCAACCGACCGATTCAAGGGTTTCGAGGTCAGTTATAGGAAAATATCTACACCACTAGATACTCTGGTGTATCTCTTATTCTATAATTTAACATAACATGGTGATATCCATCGAAATATACACATTCCTGATGTTTTTCTTTCGTCGTCTAAGGTGAGAAACGAATTTCACCTCCATCTTGGAAGGGTAGATAACTCTCTATTGCTAGTAAGAAAAGAAATGGAGACAAGAGGCATCCCTGTCGCACTCCTGTTCTTATCCCAAACGGTTCTGTAAGCTGTCCTTCATGACGAATTCTGCATGTCATGTCTTCATATGTTTTCTTTATTAAATTAATGATCTTCAGGGGAACTCCATAATGCCTCATCAATTTCCAAAGTGATTCTCTGTCTACACTGTCAAATGCTTTTCGTAGACCACAAATCCGATGTATAGTGGTGAATTCAATTCCAGACTTTGTTCAACTATTATTCTCAAAGTGGCTATCTGGTCTGTACAGGATCTACTTTGTCGAAAACCTGCTTGTTCATCTCTCAGTTTCTTGTCTATGGACTCTTTTAATCTCTCAAGGATAATCCTGTTTAATACTTTTCCTGGCACTGATAGTAACATTATTCCTCTATAATTTGTGCACTCTTGTAAATATCCCTTCTTAGGCAACTTAACAAGATATCCTTCCCTCCATTCTGCTGGTCTCTCTTCCTTTTCCCAGACTTTACCAAGTAATTTATATAACATCTCTGTAGCCGTGTTGATATCTGCTTTGATGGCCTCTAATGACACAGTTAATGCTGGCAAAAGCTCTGACAAACTTGAACATCTATTAGCTGATTTGGTCACATAGATTTTGTATGACACTCAGGGCAGGATATAACCTGAAACATAATATACAACCTACGTAGTATCGCTCATTGTCTCCCTACACAGTCAGGAGGTATAATGAAACAGTTCAGACAAGCTGTAGTAAACCATAAGAGACATAGTTAGTTATGAATAACACAATTCGTTTAAGTTCTAGCACAATATTTCAGTAACTCACAGTTCTGTCCATGAAATGCTTCTTTAAAATCATTTAGGCCTTATGGTAATCATTGAGTCATATATCTAATAATACAGAAAATCAATCTGTCATAGTCATTCCTTCTTCCAGTTTGGATAGTCCTTTCCAGCAAGTATAATATCTTTAAAACGCTTTCCACAACCAACTAGCTCAATCCATTCGTTCTACTTATTTATTACACAATTAAACTTAACCTACACACTTCGGGTTTTCCTCCAGAAATAGCACAATGATTCTACACATACCAATATTACTCTAAGCACACATTGATAATATTTTTACACACACACACACACACACACACACACACACACACACACACACCACATATATATATATATATATATATATATATATATATATATATATATATATATATATATATATACATATATATATATATATATATATATATATATATAATTACCCTCAATCACAGACATGCTTTTAATCGTTACACAGTCTGCTCACACTTCTGCAGATGGCAAAGGAGTTGATACAAATGCTGTGCTCCGCGTCTTTTGTTTGAATTAGGCAGTGAGTGTGAGTGTGCCTTCCGTTCCCTCCACTTATATAGTGGACTTGCGGATGTACGAGATAACAACTAGACCAAAGTATTTTTGCATACATCCAAAATCGTGTAGGTAGGGCAAGGTTTGCTTAGATGACAAATCTAAAATAATTCTGGAATCCTTATTTCTGCACCGACTTCCTCTATCTTAGGCTTACTTTACTCATATGAATGAGCTCTATCACTATGCCTGTCCACTTATCCTATAGTTTATCCATCTATTCACTAGAGCAGCCGAAACAGGGAAAAACCCAACAGGGTTCATGCTCCACTGTCTTCTATTCATAATAACTTCGGCTCTACAATAAATCCAGTGAATCTATTGCTATCTGCCTAAGGCTAATGATTCCTATTATCGAACTGTGTCCTTCTTAAACTAGGTACTCCATGATTATTTGCCCACTGCCTTTCGAAATATTATCAACATCTACACTTTCGTTGTCTCCATGTTGAATAGCCTAGCGTATCCTCCGGCTGGCGTTTCAATGGTCAGTTACATCCGCGGGGTTTGCTCGGTGATAAATTTTGAATGATGCCGAGATATGATTCAGACTTCATTACACAAGTATTCCCTACAAAATTGCCTGTTTAAATCAGATTCATTGGGGAACAGGCCAAACGAAACATTACTACTGTGTACAGTAAATTTGAACAATACAATATGCAATGCAGTCTGTTTCATCATATTGTCCATTACCATTTGATGTTGATATTATTGAAGGGTTCGTGCGTATAAATAATTTATTTTTGGCTTTCAGTTTCTAAGAAACCTGTTTCATTTTGCGTGTCCTAGCTTGTTGGTTAGTAGGGATGGACTCTTTAAAATCCTCATGAAAATAGGCTGCCCTTCTAAAATGCTGGAAATGATAAAGTCATTCCATGACGGCATGAAGGGAACAGTCCAATATGCTGGAAGCACGTCACAGCCCTTTGATATACGAAGTGGCGTTAAACAAGGCTGTGTTCTGGCTCCGACCCTCTTCGGAATCTTCTTTGCCCTACTCTTGAAACATGCATTCAGAGATGCAACTGAAGGAATATGCATTCACACTAGGTCAGATGGCCGTCTGTTTAATCTTTCAAGGCTGAAGGCAAAAACAAAAATCAGAAGGGTCACTGATGCGTGATGCCATATGATGATGGATGGTATCCGCATGTCTGGTTTTGTGTGGTGTGCAGATGTGTTCAGTCAAAACAATGTTCATACAAAAATAACAGGGCAATCCACATAGGACGTCAGTAAACTCACGACGTATAAAGTCAATGATTCTTGTAACAGCCGTTGACGTTTTTCTTCATTATTTATTGTGGACGCCACAGTGACAAAATGGTTACGCGAATATGTAGGCACATCAAACAGTCATTATCACAGCAACATTCAATACAGCAATAGACGGTAGACAGCATTACAATGATGAGTCAGATGCATGTTATATTTCATAGTGCTGTAAATGTAGTCAGGTGGAAAACTCCATCCTTTTCTATAACAGCCAGGAGATAACCAGATGTATGAGATCAGTTCACTCTCCTTAGTCTGACTTCAGCAAGACCGACACGTCTGCCGAAGTATAAATAATGTCCTCAAAAATATCCTCTAGATAATAAAGGTTTTCCAAACCTAGTTCATTTAACAAAGTAGCAAGTAATGGTCCTTGGTACATGCATCAACCGATGCAGTACAATGCAGCGACATGTGAGCTGGGAAAAAACATCTCGTGACGACGACTTTCGAAGACAGGCTATGAATCGAAATCGCTCACGACCCAAAATCGATAGAGTTAATGAAAAAAGTCAATTTACCTTGCTTTCAAGAAATACAGAAATATCACGCCTCCCGGCATGTGCAAATACACTAGAGGTATTATCCCGAATAAACGAAATATCCATAAGAGGACTACACATCCCTGACAGAACAAAAAAATAGCGGAGATCCCCTCTTCAACGAGGCATCTCTTTCGCCATTCCAAATCGCTCACTCCACTAGTGGTGGGCGGAAACCGATCGACCAAAAAGCAAGACAAGTCATGCGCAGTCCAGCGCAAAAAGACCACAGCTCAAAACTTAACTGCATTCGATACCAACGCGAGAAGACAAATGCTTACCGAGAAAAGTGACTATAAATTTCAAGCAGTTGTTGCC
This sequence comes from Oreohelix idahoensis, assembly GCA_024509875.1. Taxonomy (NCBI): domain Eukaryota; kingdom Metazoa; phylum Mollusca; class Gastropoda; order Stylommatophora; family Oreohelicidae; genus Oreohelix; species Oreohelix idahoensis. The sequence continues at coordinate 268,001 of JAMPIV010011317.1, forward strand.
CTTGCGTTATAAAATAGATATTGTAAAAAACGATGTTGCGAGAATTTATCACGCAACATATCACCACCTCCTCCCGATAAAAAAAAAATGTGGAACATATTTTTTTTTTTTAAATATCAAAGAGCATGCGATAAGCGGCTCAAAACGCACGAATTATGCGCTGATAATTAATTAAATTGCCTAACATGAGGCTAATTATAGAGTGTCTGGTGAGGATATACCTCAACAGAAAAATAAATATGTCTCAAAAAATATTCACATCGGGGAGGTGTCACCAACACACATCACGTTAGCATGTAAACACAATATACGTATGCAAGTTACCATAATCATCATTAAACAGCATACTCTAATATTGTCTTTAAAAATGGATGTACAAATCTAATAGGAAAATTTAAATAGTAAAGTCTTTGACATGTAATGACATAAGTACATAGTAAAGTTAAACTACATGACGATCCAGGACATATGCTCTGGTATTCCGAGGGTAAGTACACAATCTAGAACTCGTCATGCTTGATACTAGTAAGGTAAGTCCTCAGCTCAACAATGACATTCTGAGAAAGTACAAGCAATATAATGCTAATTAATAACTAATATGCTTCATAAGGTACAATACATTATTAATAATTGTGGCTGTTTAGTAAACTAACGGCCCTTATATTAACTACTCAGTCCTCCTCTATCATCTTAAAAAAACGAACAGAAGAAGATGACAACAAAGCACGATAGTGTGTACATATAGAGTAAGTACAGATGTGCTAATCTATTGTAGAAATATAGGTGTGTTATGACTCTGTAATATATGGAAATATAGGACAGAAGTATTAGTTGGAGTCATGTGGGCATCTAGACAAAATGTCAGCCATCACATTATCCGCACCACGGATAGCTCGTACCGTGAAGTGAAAAGGTTGAAGAGCTATAGCATATCGAGTGGATCTCGAACTCTTCAAATTCTTAGTCTGAATAGCTGTAAGAGCTTTCTGATCAGTCTCTAGAATGAAATGTGCGCCCAGGAGGAATCTTTGTAGCTTTAGAATTGACCAAACCATCGCTAACAACTCACGGTCTAAAACCGAGTAGTTCCTCTCTGCCGCATTTAGTTTTCTAGAAATGTACATAACAGGATGCAGAGTATTTGCATATTCTTGCATCAGTGCTGCTCCAATCCCAGTGGATGAAGCATCACTCCGAAGAACAAAAGTCCTATCAAGAGTAGGTAATCTTAAGATGGGAGGAGAAGAAAATATATTCTTGATTTGGTCTAGTGAAGATTGGCATTCTTCAGACCAACGGACCAGATTAGGCGAACCTTTCTTCAACAATGTTGATAGAGGTGCCATGATCGAAGATAAATTTGGAATAAATCTCCCATAAAATTGAATTAAACCTAAGAGACTCCTAACTTGTTTCTTCGTTTTAGGAACAGAGATGTTCAGTATTTTGGAAGTATTGTGGTCTTCTGTCTTCAAGAGACCATGACCAACACGATGACCCAGGAAAGAGATTTCACCAAAACCAACAAAAGCTTAGAAGGTTTCGCTGTCAAATTATTCTCACGTAGAGTGGACAGTAAGTCATATAACCCTAAATAGTGATCTTCCCAGGTATCACTGAAGAGACAGATGTCATCTAAGTATGCGATGACATCCGAACGATGTGACAGAATTCGACGCATCATGCGAACGAAAGTGGCAGGGGCGTTCATGAGACCAAAAGGCATAACATTCCATTGAAATAGACCCCTAGGTGTAGAAAAAGCAGTAAGAGGTTTGGCATGCTCTGCTAAAGGCACTTGCCAATAACCTTTAGACAAGTCAAGTTTAGTGAAGAATCTAGAATTAGAAAGTCTAATCAGTAGATCTTCTAACAAAGGCATCGGTTCAGCGTCGAACTTTGTGACCTGATTCAATTTGCGATAATCAACGCAAATTCGTATGTTCTTATCCTTCTTCCGGACAATAACCATGGAAGAAGAATATGGTGAAGTCGATGGTTCAATTATATTTAATTGAATCATTTATCTATGACATCTGTGTGTCCAGGAATGTCAGTGAGAACATCCTGAAATGTTTGTAACATCGACGAGACTTGTCGATGTTCGTCACCAGAAAGATTAGGAGAAACAGAAACGTTTTTCCAAGATTCCGTGGAATGTAATGGTAACCACT
>JAMPIV010011318.1:0-21360 GCA_024509875.1 Oreohelix idahoensis
CTCTGTCTTTTTCTTTGAGCTATATCAATCGTTCAATATTCCATATTTCATGATATTTCTTTAGTTTCCTTCTGACCATCACTTTTTTCTTTTCATTTTCCCTTTCTTGGGTAAATACAAACCCCTAAGTTCATCAGCTCGTTTAGGTCATTTCGTTCGCGCTGTTCCATTCTTTCCAGACGGCGATAAATTATTCATCATATTTGTATCTGCAAAACTTTGGAGTTCCGCCCCTGATTTTCCCAAAACTTTTTCCCAAGATCAAGGATTTCCTGTATGTAACATGATAAAGGTTTCTGAGTACCGCAATAGTCTATAATATACACCAGGATTATAGAACTCGATATAATATGACATAATATATTAATCAATCAAACAAACAAGTTACAAGAACAGTGACAAATACATGAAAACAATCAAAATGAGAGTGACAATGAAATGAATTTCAATTACACAACAACCACCTATTACACTTATAAAGTAAATAACGAAGAATTATAAACAGTAATGCGTTCTTAAGAAAACACGAATCTACATGTACATAAAAATATAACAAGACAAGTCGATCTCCTAGGACAAACGTTCGAGTAGGCACATAGAAAGTTTTAGATCCCCCCACGTACAAAACAATGTACCACACAGTAGACTGAAAGTAGCGTTTTATAAGTAAATAAAGGGAGCGGACGTAAAACTCACTTCACTCACTTGAGGCACTTGACAAAACTGTCCAATCACACAAAAATAATTTGGTTTATAATACTCAACTGGATAGAGAAAACCATTTACTTCCCTGACTCAAAAGAAAAAATATAATCATTGCAGATACTCAGTTAGTAAAATAAGCAGTGACTAATCGATTTACGAAGTTATAAACATTCACACGTGAAGCTTTCCTGGGGCTAAAGTTCTAAGTCATTATTAAACAATACGAATATGACGAATATACGTAAAAACATCTGAATAAAATGGGGAAACACTAGATGATAGTAAAAAAAGTGAGAAGTCAAGTGATGATGAACACACCACTTAGACCAAAGATAATACAATGTGGACAATATGATAATGTTCATGCGCCTCTAGTAAAATCTCTAGAACTTATCCTGTTTAGTTGTCCCTCTTGATTGAAAATACATGAATGCATGTATATTCTAATCCTACGTTCCGCAACTTGTCTTCAACAGCTGAGGTCCCATTGATGGTAGACCTTGACCTTCGCAGCAGGGAACCGTTTGAAAAGTATTTGCTTCGGTCTTCACACCAAACGTAGTTTCTTCAAACGATCTGCGTTCGCAGCTTCAGATGAATTTTGATGAAGAGATACATTCTCCACTGGTTCAGGTTCTTGAGTGGAAGATTACCGTTCTATCTGCGTGAATCAGTCTCTTTGATGGAAGAAAAATTTCAGATTCTCAAGCAATGTTGTCTGCTAGAGTTGACGGCATCGATGTAGTGACGTCACTTTCTGTCCTGCGCATTTCAGTTGCCGGTTAGGTTTGAAAGAATGATTTTGCCTTCATAAAGTTCATCATCAGTTTGACTTTATTCGATACTTGAAGGGGGGAATCCAGTATTCACGAAATCCAGACACTTTCTGACACCAGAATGTTACGGGCTTCTCGGGATCCCAGTATGTTCTGGGTGCTTCGATGACTTCTAGTATTTGAGGATGACCAAGTTATTATATTCGTATTCAGTTTATAGAGTCAAAGTCCCCCCTCGGGTTCTTTATCACTTTTGTAGGATTCCGTAATACTGTCTGTTGGTATCGATAATGTCTGCTTAACCCTTGTGATTCATTATGTGCTGAATGTGTTTCATATTAAATTCGACCCTTGACTGACCTGTATTAGTCTCTTGTCTTATTAATTATATTGGCAGTGTGAGATGCAGCGTGTTAAGACATTAATCATCACTGGTCATGATCAGTTGAGGATGAATAGCATTTAACTCAACTCCGAATACGATAGTTGATAACACTGTGATTTTGACGACTCAAAATATTTAATTAGTAATTTCATACCATGAGCAGACACCAACTACATGGGAACAAAAGTCACATCACATTCATTTACGATCTGTAAGAGTTCTCATTATTTCATAAGCACATGTTCACAATCTCTATCTAGAGTCCTGGTTAGAGGTCAGTTCCTTTTTAACGGCCAATGTCCTTTGGCATAAATTCAGAGGCTAACTAGACTTAACTATCCTGCTAGTCAGCAATACACTTATTATGCTAGGCTTACGTCTAATGCTAGTAGTTTACAATCCGTTACACTAGGCTTACGCTTGCCGCTAGCTGTACAATATACATCTATACTAGTCTTACGCTATTGCTGGTAAAAAAATGTTCCTTTGGCATACCACGCCAGGCTAATCTGCCATAATTATGCAAACTGCGTTATTCCTACTACGACTTACGTTTGGTTCAAGAAATACACTGCTCAAATGGCTTCCCAGCCACACAATTTAAAAGTGGACTACGCCACACACTTTCCAGTGGTTATACCACACAATATAAGTGGCAATGGCCACACATGCCATACGCTGCCGTTGGGGCCGAAGCCCACACGTCGAATGTCCTTACAAAGACACACGCGTCATGCATAGAGATATGCATACTACGTCGTTAATATATATTCAATTGCGATGTTCCATGGTGCAGCAATCCGAGTTGGCCAAACTCAAATGCTTGCACACATGCAACAATCATCGACATCGGTCGATGAGATATATCTCTATTCGTTTGAGGTGTTCCATGATACAGCCATTCGGATCATCGACAAATCCAAATGTCTGTAAGCATGAAACAATCCTCAACACATATGACCAGCTGGTTTTCTTCACAGAACTGGATAAGTCTGTCTCCTCTATCATTTCTTGTCCCTAATCCATACTGCCCTACTATTTTCTTGTATTTTCCTTTTCCTACTTTTGCATTCATATCACCCATTAATATCAACACATCTGTAGATTTGACTGGTTTAAGTGTGTGTTGTAGCTCTTCATAGTATTCTTCTATTTCTTCCTCGCTGTAATCTTTAGTTGGTGCATAAGTTTGTAAGATTGATATGTCGAATGGCTTTGCTCTCATCTTTAGTAACATCATTCTGTCATTGTGTGTCCAGTATCCACATACGTATTTTTCTAACTCCTTCTTTATCAACATTCCTACCCCTCTTTCGTGTTTTTTCTCCTCCTGAGTGTATAAGCGTGTACTGGTCTCTTGTTATGTAGCCTGTATCCAAAAGTCTTGCTTCTGCAACTCCCAGTATATCGAGTTTCATGTCGGTTGCCTCTAATATAAGATTGTCCAGCTTTCCTTCTCCGTTTAAAGTTCTAACATTCCATGTTCCTATTTTTAGGCTTCTCCTACTAGTTTTTAGGTGGTCTTTCTCAGAATGCTCCCTTTCACAGAATTTAAGGAACACTCGTCATTATGTACTTCCTTACTCATTAGAGGAGTTGCCTCTTCCCTGTTAATTTGTACAGTAGATTCTTCCCCAGGGGACAGAGAGTTCTCTACATATCGGTTCTTATCTTGTTGTTGTGATTCCCATTTACTTTCTGTAGGAAGTACGTGGTAAGGCCCCAATCTCTTCCACGGTGGCTAGCCATTGTCTTTTTTCTATGTCCGACATGCCTCTAGTGCGCCACACACTTTGCTGTTTCGCTTTGCGAGCCGTTGATCTTCTCAGATTCCTCCGCCTCACTCACCGTCTCAGTCTTTGTGTAATAGGGATGGGACATTCCTTGAGTAAGATTGCTCCTACTCAACACCCATGTAATTTAGCCAGTCAGGCCAAGGGACTGTTTGCCCCGGGATGTGGCCACGCCGTACCACAATGCGGTATTCGAGGAGCTCCATACATGAGTAGACAAAGTGAGAGGAGCCCCAAATAGGATCCCTGACGATTTCCTAAAAAGGACATGGCATGTCTCTCTCACCGTGAGGTACTATCCCCTCTCTCTTTATCCTACAATACTGCTCAAAATTTCATACAGGAAAGAATAAAAAGTAAAGTTGGACAGAGAGCGCCAGACCATTCTATCAGCTGTCTTCTTCCTGGCTTGGTTCCATTCTAGTCCTCGGTCCTTCAAAGATTGTCTAATGTTGTCCTCCCAGCGGACTCTGGGTCGTCCTGGAGGTCTGGATCCCTGGCTCTTTTTTCCCATGCTTGTCGTGGTAGCCGATCTTCTCCCATTCTGCAGACATGGCCAAACCATCTTAGTTGGGACTGTTCTATTTGGGTCTGCAGCGGGTGGGATTTTAGGCCTTGACGTATCGTCTGGTTGCGGACCATGTCTCTTCTTGTTACTTCAACCACCTTCCTCAGATACCTCATTTCTGAGGTTTGGATCTGGCTTTTGTGGGTTGTAGTCATTGCCCATGACTCGCATCCATATGTCAAGACTGGGACATAGGTGGAGCGGTATACAGCCATCTTCGTTTTCTTACCAACCTCTTTCTTGCTGAGGAATCCTCGATTTATGGCCTGATAAAGTCTCCCAGCCGCTGCTTTTCGAGTGGCCAACTCTTCTTTGATGCCCCCCTTTCGGTCTATAATAGCTCCGAGATATTTAAAGTGGTCGACCTGCTCCAGGACCTGTTCTCCCAACTTAATCTGATGTTTTCTTTCTTCTCGTGATATCACCATGGATTTTGTTTTAGAGCTGCTTATGACCATCCCTCTCTTCTCCAGCTCTTCCTTCCAGACTTGCAGGTTGGATTGGAGATGTGTCTCTGATTTAGCAATCAGGACAACATCATCAGCAAATGCTAGCTCTGAAATACAGACCTGTCTCATCTTCCAGTACCCCACTGAATACTTTCTTGTTCTCTCCTTACATGCCTTGATGACATCGTCCATGAGAAGTATGAAAAGATAAGGTGACAGGATATCGCCTTGTCTTACACCAGTGGTGGTCTTGAACTCTTCTGACTTATAGTTTGCTGTCCTCACATAATTTCTGCAAGACTTGTAGAAGCTCTGTATAGCATGTATCAGAGGTGCTGGAATGTTCTTCCTTGCCAAACAGTCCCAAAGTTTGCTCCAGGGGACCCTGTCAAACGCCTTTTCCAGATCTATGAAACAAAGATGGATCTCACTCTTGTACTCAAGGGCCTTTTCACTCAGCTGCCTGAGTGTGAAGATTAGGTCTTGAGTACTTCGGTTTGCTCGGAATCCGCACTGGGCTTCATCCAATTGTGGCTCAGCTAGGCATCGGAGTCTCTGCTCTAGGATTCTAGAGTAGATTTTACCAGGGACACTGAGAAGGGATATGCCTCTGTGGTTTCCACATTGTCGATTGTCACCCTTTTTGAAAATCGGTGTTATGATGGCAATCTCCCAATCCTTTGGTATGGCCTTGTTGCACCATGCTGCTTGTAGGACCCTTAGGAGTAATAGGTCGCCTGATGCTCCCATGTACTTAACCATTTCTGGTGTTATACCATCATGCCCTGCTGCTTTGCCCATCTTGATTTTCTCCAGTGCTGCCTTCAGTTCTTCCATCTTTATGTCATCTTCATCACCATTTGTATCCTCTTCTGTGCTAGTGGTTATCATTTCTGATGCTCTACCTTGCTCACCATCAAGGAGTTCTGAGAAATATTCTTTCCATCTTTCCATTACTTCCTTCGGGGCAGTAAGCAATTTGCCTTGCTTGTCCTTTATAAATTTAAGAGGACATTGTTTTTCCTTCCTCATGTTCTTTAGGGTCTTATAGAACAATTTCTGGTTTTCTTGCGCATCCTTTTCTAGCTTTTCTCCAAATTCTTCCCAGGACTTCTGTTTTGCTGCTAGCACCTTGTTCTTTGCTTCTGTTCTGAGTATCACATATTCTCTATATTTCTCTATTTGTCCTGCTGTGTTTTTAGCTCCCAAGTATTGTTTCCATGCCATTTTCTTCTCTCTTATTTTCTCTTTGACTTCTTCTGTCCACCAAGGTGTCCTCTTTCTCTTGTTCCCAAGTCGGACTTCACCACATGCTTCTGCAGCAGCTGTCTTTATGATGTCCTTGAATTTAAGCCACAGGGTTTCCAAGTCATCAGGTTGTTCTTCTGTGTTTCTCACCGCTGTAGCAATAAGCCCCTGATATCTGGTCTTAATTTCTGGATCTTTCAGCTTGTAGGTCTTAATGCTCATTTCTTCCGTTCGTTTACTTGGTTTCTTGCGTGGTGCTGGGCAGTTCCTAGGCTGAGCAACTCTTTCAGTTGTTCTTTTAATTGTAAGCAGGTAGTGATCACTTCCAATCTCTGGCCCCCTCCAGACTCTAGCATCCCGGACATATTTGAATGAGCTCCTCCTAACAATGGCATAGTCGATCACTGACTTCTCATTCTTTGTTGGTTCACACCTAGTATATGCATGTATGCGCTTATGGGGGAACTTTGTGTTGGTAATGATCAGATTCTGCTCACTGCAGAATCTGAGGAGTCGCTTTCCATTGTCATTGAGAGTATCTTCTCCATATCTTCCGATAACTCCACCCCATCTAGCATGGTCATTTCCAACTCTGGCATTGAAATCTCCGAGCATGATAATTTCATCTAGGCAGTCATCCACTGTCCTTTGAAGCAGCTCGAAGAATTCTTCCTTGACCTCTGCTCTCTCATCCTCATTTGGCCCATACACTATGACCAGGTTGACTATGGTTTCTCCTTCTTTTAGTTTTACAACCATAATGCGCTCCGAGACAAAGTTCCATCCCTTGATACTATCTTTCTGGTTTTTGGCCACAATGCAACCCACGCCCCCTTTAGCTCTTTCAGATGTGGGTACACCACTGTATAGCAGAGTGTTGCCATCGAGATCCATGACTCCTTGTCCCTTTTTCTTTGTTTCGGTAATAGCCAGGATTTCTAGTTTTGCTTTCCTCATCTCTTCCATCAGCTCCTCTTCTTTCCCATTTATACTTCTTGTGTTCCATGTTCCATAAGTCGTAGTCCGTAGTCCGTTCCAGTTCGTCGCCTTTAAAATCAGTCCGGTTTTCTCTCTTATATTGCTTGTAATCATAGTTTTAGACAAACAGGTGATTGGCCTGTTGTGCCTTTGCATGGTGGAGGGGCTGCCTCCTTACGGCCTCCATGCAGGCCGCCCTCCTCCTTTTTCATCCGGGCTTGGGACCGGCATAGGCGTATAAGAATACTCAGTAACCTTTATTGGGAGCAAACTGCCACAGTAAGATCGGGAAGGAATTATTCACCATACATAGACATAAAAAGAGGTGTCAGACAAGGTTGTGTGCTGTCCCCCTGCCTATTTAATTTATACACCGAAAAAATTTTCAAACAGATACAGGAAATACCAGGACTGAACATCAGTGGAAGATCAATAAACAACCTTAGATATGCAGATGATACCGTGTTGTTAGCTGAAAGCGAACAGGAGTTACAAGAACTAGTGAAGCAAGTGAACAGTATAAGTCATGAATATGGACTCGACATTAATATTGAGAAAACTAAAACTATGATAATTAGCAAAACAGACGATAAACCCACATTAAAGATAAGCGTAAATGGGAAAATCCTGGAACAAGTCAAGAGCTACGTATATCTTGGTCATATAATAACAGAAGATGGCAGATGTGAAACAGAAATCAAGAAGAGAATAGGAATGGCCAAAGCTACATTCAACAACATGAAACATATACTGACATCCAAACAGTTATCTCATAAATTAAACTGAGAATCATAAAGTGTTATATATATTCTGCATTTCTGTATGGTGCAGAAACATGGACGATGAATAAGCATTTGGAAGAAAGAATTGAGGCTCTTGAAATGTGGATATATAGAAGAATGGGGCGTATCTCATGGAAAGAGATGAAAACAAATAAGGAGGTCCTAGAAAATCTAGGTATGAAAAGAGAACTAATGAGAGAGGTCAAAGTTCGGCAGCTAAAATACTTTGGCCACATAAAAAGGCATAACACCTTGCAGAAGACCATAACAGAAGGGAGAGTTGAAGGCAAACGTGCAAGGGGAAGACAGCGCTATAAGTGGGAAGATAACATCAAGAGATGGACGGGAAAGAGTCTATCAGAGTGTACCACCAAGACAAGAGACAGAAGACGTTGGAGATCCATTACATCCAACCTTCGTTGTGGAGATGGCAACTGATGATGATGATGATGATGTACCATCTCTCCGATACTATTCGTGATGGCTATGCAGGTAATCCTCAATGCGGCTGAAGGAATGGCTATAGGTCCAAAGCTTGGTGGAATGTGTCACATGCCACCGCTCAAAGCATTCATGGATGACACAACAATTCTGACATCAGATGAACATCAGGCCCGGAGGATATTAGCACGCCTGGATGAACTAGTCAGCTGGTGCAGAATGAGCTTCAAACCCAAGAAGTCGAGAAGCCTATCAGTCAGGAAAGGGAAGATAGCAGAGGACATATTCATGGTTTCCAGCCAAAGAATCCCTACTGTCATTGAGGAACCTGTTAAAAGTCTTGGCAGGGTGTACGATGCCTCATTAAAAGACTCAAAGGCAGTGCAACAGACAATAGAAATGGCAGACAGATGGCTACAGATCATAGACCAAAGCAGACTCTTGGGAAAGTTCAAACTGTGGTGCCTCCAGTTCATGTTGATACCGAAGTTGCTGTGGCCACTGCTTATATATGAAATAAGCACAAGTACAGTCGAAGCTATAGAGCAGAAGGTCAACAAGTTCATGAGAAAGTGGCTAGGGGTACCACCAGGTCTGTCAGATGTAGCACTGTACTGCAAAAAGTCAAAACTTCTGCTTCCTTTCAAGTCAGTTGTTGAAGAGTACAAAGTTGGAAAGGCAAGGCTTGCAATGATGCTACGCGAGTCAGCTGATGACGTGGTTAAGTCCATTCAGCCCACACTGAAAACGGGAAGGAAGGGCTCAGCTTCGTTGTTAGATCAATATATGACCTGCTGCCGTCGGCCACCAACCTTGTGAAATGGGGAAAGTCGGATGATGAGCAGTGCCCCCTGTGCCAGGGGAGGCAGACACTCGAACACGTGCTCTCAGCGTGTAAGGTGTCATTAGGGCAAGGGCGATACACCTGGCGCCATAACAAAGTGCTAAATGAGCTTGCTGCGACAATAGATCTAGCAAGGATGAAGGCGAACAGCAAACCCAGGCCGAGCACCGCAAATACATACTTTCTGAGGGCAGGAAAGTCAGCACACCCCAAACCGAGTAAACCAGGTAGCAGTTTACCATCTCTTCTTGATTGTGCAAACGACTGGGAGATGGCGGTAGACCTACCTGGACGAGGGGCATATCCAGAGAGTATCAGAAAATCGCGGAGACGGCCGGATATAGTGCTTCATTCTTCAGCAACGCTTCAGGTCATACTGATTGAACTGACCGTGCCATTTGAATCCAGATTAGACGAGCAACATTCGTTCAAAGTGGCCAAATATAGTGATCTGGCCGCGGATCTGAGACAGGAGGGGTTCACTACAAGGGTCATGGCTGTTGAAGTGGGCGCAAGAGGGCTCATGGCTGCATCAATGTATGATCTATTGAAACTGTTGGGGCTGAAGGGACAGGCAAGAACAAGGGCACTGAAGAGGCTTAGTGAAACTGCTGAAAAGGCATCAGGCTGGCTGTGGAACAACCGCAATGGGCAATGGAATTCGTGACAATAAACGCTGCGGTACAGAAAACACCAGGAATTTTTCTAAGTCCACAAAACGCTGAGTGTTGTGGTGTACTAGTGAGCGAGCTGTGACTGAGGGGCAATAGGCGATGTATATTATAGGTGTCAGTGTCAGAATTTCGGTGGCTAGGCTCGGCGGCTTCGCGATTGTGTCTCAGTGTGTGCGACGGAACAAACGGAAAATTTGTCTTTTCTTTGTTACTTTCACAATTGCCTCCACGGCTGGTGGATTTGTAGATTAAAGTTGCTACCATAAGTGAAATGGGTTCATTTTCGATACAAGACAACAGGAGGCTGAGACGCTTGGGAGTCATGACCCAAGTGGGCCCGCCCCCCCCCCCCCCCTTAGAGTGTAAAGGAGTATACTGGGCCGAAACACTTGTCCGATGGGGGGACTTCTTCTGATGATCAGATTGCCTCCTGTTGTATCGCTCTGTAAAGAGTTTCCTATCATCATCATAGTACATGTTTAAAAAAAATAATAATAACTTCTGGAATTTTATTGTTCCAGATGACTCCTACTACGATGCTATGAAAAACCATTTTTAATGACTGGGAAGGGTTGCCGTCCAAAGGTGCCAGCTGTCAATCTGACAAACAAGGTCCTTGCACAACTTTGTTATCTGAAGGAGGATAGGAATGCAACATGGCTTGAGGTAGATTGCTTGTAGTTTTTTTTTCTTCATAAAGCTACAGACCACAAAGTAACACACTACAAACAGATAAAAAGTGAAATGGAGAACAGGAAGGAGCAGATAAAATAAAAGTAGAGAATGCAAGAGTGACGACGAAGAACCCAAAACATAGACTGGAATGTAAAAAAACGGAGTAAAGAGTCAGAGAGGGCAGTCAAAGAAAAAATTAAACAGCGAATAACTGACAACAATAGGAGGAAAAAAGAGAAAGATATTTAAAATGCAGAGAAGAAGATAGAGTTATATAACACAATCATAAGCCAAGGGGGTCTGTGCACCACAAAGCAGGATGTGGATAAAATTTGTAAAGGACGAAATGCCCTTAGAAATCTGAAGGCTCAGTTAAGATACTTACTTACTTAGTCGTTCCCCTTCTACCATGAGGTGTAGAGGTAAGATACAGATAATTAATATGAATGATAAGGACATTAATATTGAATAATAAAGACATTAAACTATCAGGAAATATCAAAGAATTGTATTTTGGACTTCGTCATTGCCCTCTCGCAGGGAAAGAGTGCGCCATGATCATTCTTCTCCAGTTAAAAAATGACTTTTTAAATGCTAATAACCAGTTCTTTTTAAAAAATATAGCGTTTAGATGTTGCTAATTATTGTTTTTTTAAAAAAAGTATACAAGAACAAATAGATGTTTAAATCCTCTGAAAAAAATTTAGATATATTTGTGTAGTATGCAGATTAATATGTACAAATTTAAAGCTTGTACCTTTTATACTTTTTGAAATATGATGTTGTGAATATTGACTTTCATTCAACAAACTATATTTTTCGGTAATGTGTTTTGCAGATTTGCAATTTTTGGTCTCAAATATATTGATAATTATTCATGATGTAGCCCTATAGTTAGTTTTCTTTGTATGATCAGTATATTCCAGACTATATGCTGTTTGTCAGAGAAAGTTGTAAGATTATATTTAAGAAGACGGCAGTGTTCTGAAGTTGGTGTGATGTAACTTTTTCAATGTTGCAAAGTCCCCACACTTTTTAAAATGCTATAACTTTTTTTATTTGTTGTCCTATTTTAAAAAATAAAGTACCAAATTTCATGATTTACCAAGGGCTTCAAAACTACATTGTTTTCTCTGGTGTTTCTGTGCAAACAAAAATCACTTTGTGGTACCTACCATTATGTTGCAAAAGAAACCTTTATTTAATTACTAATTAATCAAAACATGCATTTTTTATTCAAATTGGTAACTTTCTTAGCTTTTCAAGCTCTTGAAAAAATTAGATTGATGTGCAAATGTCTGAAGTGGTGATAACACATTCAATCCACGCTGTTTCACAAACTGTGCGATCATGTTAAATTGCTAAATAATATTAAAGCTATTGTAAATTTTACATTTGAAGTTCAAAACATTGTTAATAAGTGATATACTTACGTATAGTCAACCTCAAATCAGAAGATGTGATGATGTTTGAACAAGAGCCAGTATAAGTGGCGTCCCGATCTTGATCGACATCAGGAGTTATCACAGCCCATGGAACAGCCTCGCTCTGCATCCTTCGTAAAATTTCTAGGCCTAACTTGAGCGATACAGAACTTACTCAAAGTCAATTAGCTCGACCGCCAAATATCAGAAGTCTTTAAAATTTCACACGAATAAAGAAAAATGGCTCCCAAATCTTCTCAAACCTTAAAATGTCAAATTTGGTAAAATTTCAATTTCACTTCGAGATATCAACGTTTTACACTTTGTTTTCTACAGTTTGCAATATATGAAACTAAAGATACACTTTTCCCCCTAAAAGTTGTGAAAACAGTGAAACAGTGTGTAAATTAGTGGTTTGGCGGTCGAGCGACCCTCATTTGAATGAAGCGAGGTGAGACGAAAAGGTTCGGAGTCTATGGTAGCGTGACGGGGAAAACTACGCATAACGTTGCTAATTGTTTTTAATTAGTAAAAAAAATACTTCAATAGCTTTTATTTTTTTTTTAAAGTAATACACTTCAAAAGAGAAGAAGATAAAGAGTATCGTGGTATACATTTTTATTACAATCCACTTAATAGCAAAGGGACAGTGACGACTTAAACGTGACGAATTTCCCTCAGTTTTCTCCATTTTCGGCCGTTTTCAACAGCTCGAAGCGGGCACTTTGTGGTACCTATTAACATGAAGGAGATGAATAAAACATGGAGAACTGAAGACTAACATGAAGGGGGTGAAGAAAACATGGAGAACTGGAGACTAGCATGAAGAAGACATGGAGAACTGGAGACTAACATGAAGGGGGTGAAGAAAACATGGAGAACTGGAGACTAACATGAAGGAGATGAAAAAAACATGGAGAACTGGAGACTAACCTTGCCCAATCTTCTCTTCTTAATTTTTTATTTACGGGCTGCCATTTTTTATCATCTTCAATGCATGATCGAGAAGCCCGTAAAATCACGGGAAATCTCACTTGCGGATATTCTCCTAGCGTTCGGTGATTTTCTCCTCACGTCTAATACTATTCTTAGATACAACGTCATTGTTGACCCCTGACCTCGGTAGCTAGAAACCTGCTTTAATTTAGGACCGACTGCTTAAACTTAGGTAGAACCAGTTTAAGCCACTTAGGAAACCCCCATGTGACTTTTAACGTTATTGATTGGAGCATCTAGATGATGCCAAAGTCATGTGATGCACGCTTCGGGTCACGTGTCCAAGCGGAAATCACATGCTAAAAGTGCGGGAAAGCCAGCCATTTTTCACTTGCCCAGGAAACCTCGAGACAGCTAGACCTAATCCCGATATCGGCGAATCACGCATTAAAAAGCCCTGAAGCCACGTGTCTAAATTGCGGGTTAGCGTCCATCTCTGAGTAGTCTATGGTGGAGCCTTGCACGACAGTCCAATCGCAGAGCAGAATACGGAGTCGAGCACAGTGAAGGCAAATCCAAACCATTCAAGACCTACCTGGGGCAACGTCAGGAGACCGGAGAACTAACCACGCTTCACTATCAGCCAGGGGCTGAAAAGCTAAGTTCCTATGAAAAGGGAACTCACCATATCAATGCCATATTTTTGTCAGCCATGATGAAACACACTTGAATTGTGCGACACTTATTACATACAGCAGACACTAATTCCATCGACAATACTATCATCCACCATCTATTCATTTTAATTGCAATAAACCAATTGGGTGTATATAATGTACCCCATGCCTTGTTCCTTCTAGTAGATGTTGAATTTTGTCTGATGTTTATCTTCCTTTATAAGGGAGGGGGGGGGGGGGGCTCGAAAAATCTAAAATAAATTAAAGAATAAAAATAATGGATAAATGAGAAGGGGGCGACGGTACCGAGAGTCCAAAGATATCCTTACAGACAATGCGAGACCTGTCTAGATAGGAGAAATTACACTCTTTGTCTCCCTTCAGCCGGTGGAGAAACCCAAACTGGATTCTTGAGCCAAATCTCCACATTCATATCTATTATTTCTTCTAAATAAATCCTTTATCTTCCTACGCTACGAACACAATGGGGTCTCAGTCCGGGATTTGAACTTATGTATTTTTATCATACCTCTGGGATAGTATCATTTCATTCATTCATTACAGATTATACCATTTAACACATGTATTTTCACAAAATAGCTCTAGAAAGACAGAAAACATTTTTTTTTCTAGAATTTCATGCAATAATTTTGCAATAGAAATTGGCTCAGGCATTGATTGGTGAATACCCATTATATATGTTGTGTTTTTAATTTAAGTTAGTTCATGATTTTGTATTTCATTGAATTACAGCACATTAAGTCTCCATAAACTAGTAATTTCATTTCTCTAGCAGTTTGATAATTAGTAAGTCTTTTTTTTGCTTGTTGTTTAGAGAAACACTATTGGAAGGTAGCACTAGCTTACTCAGTGTGGACTTTAACTGCAAAAGATGGCTGAAATAGTTAAGCTTAAGGCAGCACTAGGGGAGGCCGGTCGAGATCTAGGCTATAGTGGGGTGGACCCCTTGCGAATTTTGTCAGTGTCGAGACTGATAAAAGTATTTACGCTCAAGAAACAGCGAAAGCTGAAAGAGAAGAGCGAATAAAGTTAGCAGAAATAGATGTGAGAGGATAAAAGCTGTAGACGCTAAGGAAAGAAGCGAGAGAGATGAACGCGAGCATGCACTGAAGATGAAGCAGTTAGAGATGCAAGGGACAGGCTCAAAGAGTTGAACCGGTAGCCGGTGCGACAGCATCTACATCAGGCAACCAATTCGCCACGGCCAGATAATATGCCCTCCTTGCAAATGGGGGGAGCATAGGACCTTTGCCATCCTTATTCCATGTGTCAACATTGGGGACCCTTGACGTTTCCATTCGAAGCTTTCTCAGAACAAGCCGACTCGATCGTGGTTGAGTTAGAGTGTAGGGTATTTGTCGAGTTGGACAACAGTAGTGAAATCGACAAGGGATAGTGGACTGACAGAGTTATAGATTACACACACAGAAAGGTGTAAATAGGAGATGGACTTGAGACAACCTGGAAGAAGATTTACCAAAATGATCTCTCTCTCCAAGCCTCAACTCACTTATGTCTGTCTAAGCACCTCCTGCTCTCTCTCTTTTCTCTTATCATACATAGAGATTATAGTAAAGAGCTAAAAACACAAATATGGATGGAAAGGTCGTGAACAGCGCATTAATAAATGTGTAAAATTTATTAAAGAAGAAAAGCATGAAAATAATGCATATCATCACAACAACATAAAATTACATCAATAATCAAATATTCATCAATAATCATATACACCAACAACCACACACACAGATCACCATTCATAAAACCTGTAGAACACAAAGAGATAAATAATCGAGTGACAGTCCTTCGGTTTTCGGGGACCAGCTGAAGTAACTCCAGTAAGTGGTGTTTTCGTATATATCCTCCATCGGTGATGGAATTAACCTGAATAACATCACTGTATAGGCGCTATCGTTGGTGACCCCCCCTACTGGCGCGAGTTGGGCTGGGGGACGCTGTTTATCTCCTGCTGACCAACTGATTGAACTGGGCGACAGCCTGTCTGCTTTTCGGGGACCAAATGTACTAGCTCCAGGAAGTGAATTACTTGTAGATCCTTCGTGAGGGACTAGCCTACAAAACTTTCTTTGTTGGTGCTAAACGTTGGTGACTCCCCTTATAGCGTGAGTGGGGCTGGAACTCTGTCCATAGATGGCTGCTCATACGTGCGAGGTTTTAAGTATCCAGGAAATACACCAGAAGAAGTCACTTGAGGACAAAGAGACCCAGGCGCGCTTATCCGGCGCAAGGCTCCGCTTGGCTGTAAATCCTGTTTAAACTGGTTTGGCTGTGGTTTGCTGAGTGCCCCGTTTAGGCACAAAAAAGGCGGGTGATATGGAATTCTGCTATAGGCATGCTGAGCGGGTTTGATATTCTGGAAGCCGCAATGCTCTGGCTGGTAATCCAATAGGCGAGTAGAGAACTACTACTGCGTTTGGCGATTCCAGATTTAGCGTTGGCTCCGTTGCACTGCGTGAGCTTAACTTGGCGTTGACAAAAAGGGGTTTTGATTCAGGAACGGGGTTGACGATTCGTGACGCTAGCGGTATTCAGAAACCCTCTAGATCGAAGAGAATATTTCGTTCTTCGCCTGACTGGAATCTGCTCTCGCGAGTCGGTCTCCCTGAAACTGAGACCCAAAAGAGACACCTTTTAACTTCAAGCAACGCTAATAAATCACACTAACTTTATACAGAAAGTTTCGCTCCACTATGGGATTAATTTATTGTAGTTATTGCTATGATAGTTTAGGGCTGTCTTTAACCATGTCTCCTGTTCCTTAAAAATATCAATTATCAACACGCGCCCGCATAGGCTTAATATCTTTTGCACCCCATGTACCTCTCAGTAAATGTTCTGACAGCAAAATCTACTCCTCTTCTCCCAATCTCAACATACAGGAAACCTAACCTGTAGTTACAGTTAAATGAATATGCTTATTCATCTTACAACATTAAATGAATTTACATAAACAGATTACAGCATTTGACATTACACAAATAAATCGTATGTCCCCTTTGGAAAATATATTAGCATTCCACAAAATGAGTACAAAGAAAATGCAATGTTCTTGCTATAATAATACAGTTGTGGCTAGATCATAAGATATAATTATATCTATGCCTGGTGACTGCTTTCTGTGAAAGTTATAGACTAGTGTCTAACTACACAAGTAAGCATAAAATGATCCTCCCTTGCCACTAGAAATATCTATCAAAAAGGAATAAGTGACTATCTCCTATAATCCAGAGTTATTACCTGCATCTCACTATTCAGTTTTAAAGTGAACAATCCACACCTGACATTATCTTACAGAAATGACAGTTAATTTTGCTGACTCTTAACCCAATGGTAAGCATTCGTGGACTGATTCTACGCCTAATATCTGTTATTGTAAGTTTAACATTTAACCCATGATAAACCGTAACAGTTTAAGCACCACTTAATAGGCCGTAGACAGCGCTACCTTATCACTGAATAAATTACTAGGAGAAGTCCTCAGAAATAAATTCACTTTCCTAACAGATATATATAAAAGCTAACATGAATCTAATACTATAATTATAAGATATGTCAACTCACCCCGAAAAATGACTAGAACATAGGCAAACACATTCTAGTACTGTGTTAAAGTTTGCCTTATCTCATGATGGTCATCTACGGGCCAGGAAAATTTACGAATGTCTTTGTCTATTAAAACCAGTCTACTCTTATAGATCACAAGGGACGCTCCCCCCGGACCTGGCGTGCGTATTTCTACAGAAGTTCGGCGAAAGACGTAATCTAGAGTAAGACAAAAGAAATCGTGCGAAAGTTCCCCAGGTAGAGAAATGCATAACATTATGCTCTATCTTGTCTAAGGGGCGAAAACCCAAAGACTGACCGCGATTGTTATCTTCCCCTGAAACAGATCACACTCGTTACCCAGGCCTCAAAGGGTACCAGCCGCTCGTCATCAAACGTTTTAAAGCGACCAGAGAAATTCCCCTGTTGGGACCACAGAGGGTACCCGCCGCTAACGAACCGTTTCTTTCACAGAAACCGTCTTTGGCTCGTTCTAACACTTAAAGCGGACCCGAGAAATGTTTCTCTGGTCGAACAGGTGCGTTTAGATAACATTACGTCTAGCGTTAGCTGACCGCAGCTGGCCAGCGTAAACAACCTCGGGTGGGGTTGAGAGGGTGAGAAAGTTTGGCCACAAAGGTAGAAAAGGAAAGAAAAAGAAAATACAAAATGTCTCGGAAAACAGAACATTTAAAGGAGTAATCAAATTATGGACAAGATGGTAAAATAAATTATCTTTCACGTGACAAGTGCCCCCCCTTTTAAAGTTCGAGGAATACGGACAAAAATGACAGTAATTTATCTTTTCCATCGTCTTTAGTTACCTGTCATTGGAACATCCTATACTCATAAAACCAAATACGTTTCCAATTTCTGTCTGTCTGTATGACTAGCTCCGAGTTCATTTCTTTTCTTCCCTCTGTCTAATAGACGTTCAGCGAATGGGATTTTGCGAGGCCACTGAACACTGACATAATCTGTTTCCGTGTGAACATGACCTTCCTTCCCCAATTTGCTTTGTCTGTCCATGGTCCGGAAAATTATCCGCACCTGTTGTGAGTTTCGGCCCCGCCTGAACTCACTGGCCACTGCATAGGTAATCCGCCTGTTATGTGCAGTGTAATCGTTGCTGGACTCGGGCTGTTTAATTTCCGTTATGGGTTTACCTGTCGCGGACTTGAATAACCCTCGATAGCTGCAGTCTGTCGGGGTTTTCCGCGCGCGTGTAACCCTAGTTGGCAAATACAGCCGGTCGTTGGCCGAAGAAATGCTAGCATTTTTCTTCTGCCTCTCCACACCTACTCCGCTGTTTCGGCGGGAGCATTGATCAATCTTCAGACCTGTGCCGTCTAAAGGCGGGTCTGGAGCTTTCCTTGCCTTGCCAGTCACAACTCTGGCTTGGTCAACGGAAATGATCAAGTTGTTCTGTAATGGCCTGGCGGAGGCGACTACTTTGCTGTCCATCAGTGGGGTTGAGACCACTGGAATAATGCGATTTGAATGAGAAAACTCTGCTGCCTGAAGCAAAGAGTAATCGATCGCATTCTGGGGTTCTACTAAATCATAACAGATCTCCGTAGCTTCTATCCGTGAAGACAGATAGGTAATATCTGCGAGTTGCAGAGTTTGTTGAGTCGCTTTCCCATTACTAGCATGACGTGAGCCAAGGCTCTCAACAATGGCTCCTTGTACAGTAGTAAGGCAGCTTTTCTCACTGTCTTCTGCCCTGAGAAGTGTGAGAGACTCAAATGGAATACCAGGGATCCCTTCGCCTGGAACCCTGTGTCCACCATAAACGTCAACTTTGCCCTCCCCTGAGGAAGTTACTGGCGTCAGTTGAACTTTGTCCTGCAATGCGAGATCCACTTCCTGGTTGACAGGCCCCGCAGACTGCATGCAAAAGACTGGACGGTTTGAGATCCCGTTAGATCGCGAAGTGCCCGAGAAAAAACTCTCGGTGTGTTTTTCCAAAGTTCCTTGGAACGGTTTGGAAAGTTTAACCCTTTTAGCAGGCGACTTATTCTTGCACCTTTTAAGCTCAGGGTGATAAGAGGAGCGGCGCCTCCTTTCTACGATCGTTGAGTTGGAGGGATACGCCTCTGCATATGGTTTTTCGCTGTCCGGCCGGGAATCTTGCGAAATATAACGTGATAGGGTGTGGCTCCCTTTTCTCGACGTCACGTGTCGGTTAGGTGCTGCTCGGTCTGGAGCGTGAGAGGCTCGGGGTTCGCCGCTTGCCAGACGGGAACAATCCGTATTACAATGCTTGTTAGCACCTGTCTCACCTTTGTGCAGTTTCCATGCCTGGGAACGTTGCGTAATTTTTCCCGTGGCTTTAGGTCTGCTATCCCGACGTAAATTCTTTCCTTGTTTGGGCTTCGGATCCAAGTCCAAAGGAAAGTCAATTTTCTGGAGTTGGGGTTCGGTTTTAGCAGGCAAGTTTTCTTTCATGGGCGCAAGGTTTGCAGGGGCGTTGACCGTTAAGGGCACAGTAGAAGGGGAAGTAGAGTGACTACATTTAGTATCTGTTTCCATCCTCCGAATTTGGCTATCCAGTTCATTCATTCTGATTTGGTGTAGCCTGCTCCTTTCTTGGCTTTCTCTGTCCCTTTCTTGGCGCTCTATTTCCCATTGCTTGTCCCGTTCTTGTTGCTCCATTTCCAATTGCTTGTCCCGTTCTTGTCTTTGCTTTTCCCTTTGCTTCTCATCTTCTATCACTTCTTCTACATACTGTCGGGTGAATGCTTCACTCTCCCCAGTTTGTTTACAGGACCATGCCAAGATTAAACGGCTGTCAAACCAATTGTCTACCTCGTATTGATCCTGCAAACTTACTGCAAATTCTAGAAAGGGCTGGATTTCGCTATCCTGGTACTCCATGTACTTAGCTACCTCGAGGGCAATCCTATGCACTTTATCTAGATCGGCCATTATATCAGGGTGAGCAAACACTATAGAAGAATAGAACCTAGAGATCTTAGTTACCTAGTCCACTAGGTGCTGATTAACTTTAATAATCAATAAAAATCTAGGCTAGCCTGGGAACTTTAAAAAACAAGAAAATTTGTAGCTACTCTGATCGACAAGCAAACCCCCAAAAAAACTCCAAAACATGTAAGTGATGTAAAACTTACTATCACTGCACTCCAGTTCTGTCAGTACTAAGCTATTGAGAGGAATTGGATTATATTTACTATCATCCGAATGAACACCCTCCCTTGGTACAGATGCAAGCTAGTAACTGACTATCTGTAGCTTCTTATCTCAGATTAAAGAGCTATTCCTGAAAAAATATTAACCCTTAAAAAATTTTTTTCTGACTTTTACAACAATAGTCGTCAGATTTGTCAACCAAAAACTCAAGACAGTGATACCATCAACCCTTTACAGCTGTCTCAGTGTGTAGCTTATGAACAATAAATGTAACTTAATATTTATGATTGCTGTGGAGATAAAAACGCATTGTTCCGGACTTCCTCCAAAAAATAGTTCGATATGATCTAGGGGAAAGAAATTCCCTATTACCATTAATCTGCCTCACAACACTATACTCTAAAATCACATTGGACTATGAATATGGTAAGATTCCTACGCCAGACTGCTAACCTCATCGGTTGCTGATTGCTGCAGATTCAGTTGTATAATTCCGCGCGACACCCAATCCCTGTAGTGAATACTTTCGACCAGGGATAGTGAAACTGGAACAGTTAATAGATATACAAATCTCAACCACAGGTTCTACATCAGGAGATACACCCCATACATACCTGTAGACATATTATCTCCAAATTTATCTTTATTTCCAGCATCATCCTCAATTGAATTTAACATATCTCCCAAACAATCTTCACTCCCTCCATAACACTCCCACCCCCAATCATCACAATCCTTATTCTTATCTAAAAGACCCCCCCCATAATATCAACTTCAGGATGGGTCCAGGTCCCGTGAAACCCCCCTCATTACACCTCCAGGTGTAACCCACCTCCTATCACTAAGATCACCACCATGGGGATTCCTCCCCCTCCTCCACTAACCCCACACCACTACCTTACCATCTGTCCCCTTAACCACACATCCCCCCCTAAAACCTCAATCCCCACCCCACACCCCCCACCCCCCAAAAAATAACCCCCACCCCCCCCCCCCCCCCCCCCCCACCAATCATAAACCTGTAGAAACAGAGAGATTGAATAAATGTGTGTCAGTCCGTCCGCTTTCGGGACATTGAAATAGTTCAGTAAGTGGTCTTGCTTAGTAAATATCCTCCATGGGTGATGGATATTAACCTGAATAAAATCCACTGTTAGGGGCTATTTCATTGGTGATTCTCCCCATTAATTCGCGCGCGGTTGTCTGGAAGACTCTATTTATATCTGATGTTAGAATAAAACAAATATGATGGACAGGCTGTCGTTCA
>JAMPIV010011319.1:0-40817 GCA_024509875.1 Oreohelix idahoensis
TTATTTTACTGCATAAATTGAGTTATAACATAAACTCTTTCCACAAGGCCATCTGATTGTAAGGAAGCAAATCAGGGACAAACTGTAACCAGTTACTGGAATCGTGTGCTATTAATTAAATGAATTATGTTATTTTTTGACTTGCTATGATTCTCATGAGTAACCACATCTTGTCTGATCTGTCTCATCTTACCTCCTGACAGGTTAGAGAGTCAGTGAGACATACTACGCAGGTTATATATATTATATTTCAGGTTATATTCTGCCTTGAAGAGTTTACTCAATTGTACGTGCCTAAGTCAGCTGGAGGAAGCTCTTGTTGTTCTGAGCCCTTGTGAAATGTCAGAGGGTCTTCAACAGTGCCACCTTTAAGATTGGAAGAACCGCAGTTGTGGGATTCTTTCCAGTTCTATTGCTGGGCCAGGCCTGGAAGAACTTTCCGAAGATAAGTAGCCTTGTGTGGGCTACTTTACAAAATACCATACCAAAGAAATTACAAACTAAAGATTATAAGAATCTAAAGACTATGAAACATATAACCTACGAGTTTATTCTCTACAAGTGAACATTGAAATGATGAAACAAGTATGTGGTGTTAAAGAACATAGCAAATGCCATTGTAACATGTGATATAATACTATTAACATTTGCTCAAGTTTAGCACAGAAGAAAGACAGTTTTCATCAAAGGTCAAGAAAACAGATGAAGATGAACTTTAATTAACGTTAAATTAATATAAATCCTTGACAGTGAAAGCAAATATATATATATTTATATATATTATATATCTATATTATATATATATATATATATATGATATATATATATATATTTTATATATATATATATATATATATATTATATATATATATATATTATATATATATATAATGAATCAATTTGATTTTATTTGAAAATTATCCAACAGAACACAAAAAGATCCTATAAATTGTATCAACAGTCTTTATTGAATTATTTAAGTTTGGTTCTTAATTCTTGTTGGTTAATTAAGTACCCCATAGCAGAGTCAGTGTCTAAGGTTTGTCTGGAGAGGGGCACCATAGGTACCTAAGATAGTACATTACCATTTCATCTAGGAACCTATACAGCTTGACTATACCTTTGATGTCGATACACCATTACTCTTTTCAGAGAATGGGGTATTTCTTGTAAGACCAGTCTCTTATCTGGCACTATCCAGGTATCATCTGACATCTATTTGTCCAGGATATTATCATTATCATTATATCTTTCCTCTCGTTACACCCTTCCTGATTGAGTCTGGCTGTATATTTTATTCTTTTCCAAATAAAACTTTAATCTCTTGTTTGCAATGGTTTCTAATATTTTACCTATATGGGAAGTTCATGAAACTGGTCTTTATGAACTAGCATCATGATCATCTTTTTCTGGTTTTAGTATTGGAATAACTGTTGCCACTTTCCATATCTTGGGAATTTTCCCCAAATTCCAAATTTTGTTAAATAGAGATGTTACCATTCCTAAGGTGCTCCTTGGTATATGTTTCAGTATTTCATAGCTCAAGATTTCATGTCATGGTGCTGTATTTGTTACATTTTCCACTTCCTCCATTGTAATATATGCATTTAAATATAGTATTCTCAGTTACTTTTTCACTGAGTTTTGTAATGAGTTTTTTCTTCTAGTGCACTCGCTTTTTCATGGAACTAACATTATGGTAGTATCTGGTTGGTGATAGGACTCTATGTTCCCATGTGGCAAATGGTAAAAGGATATAGTATAACAGATGATACATCTATTTTCACAGCAGAGATGGCTGCAATTCTGAAAGCTCTCTAAATCGTCTCTAACAAACCTCCTCATAAATTGACAATATTGACAAACTCGCTTCCGGCTGTTGGAGCTATATGAAACTTATGAAAATGCAATAGACCTCATATAGCAGAAGGTGTATTACTGGCGAATTCGTACCAATGCTCCAGAGGATGTTTTGTTCTAATACCTTGGATACCTTAACTTGTTGGCTGTGGTAAAGTGGGATGATATAAATAGTTATATGGGACTTAGTGTACTGACTGAGATCAGCTGTGAAGGTATATGTATCTAATAGGTGTAGTGTTTTACAGATAACCTTACTTGCTACCACATTTATACCTCAGTCAGAATTATTCTGGAATATTGTGATGACTACGTTGAATGTCTAGGGTTATGAAAATGATGAAGTGTAAGTCACAACAACAACAGACAGATAAACAATTTAATTTATTCCACAACACTTTACACCACTGTGACACTCACATACATATAACACTCTATAAGACTATCTTAAATGAGTCAAGTGTAAAGTTTCAAATATATATGTATTAATTCTTTTCAAATATTTGATATTCTGATTCAACAACAAAGTGAACCAGGAATCACACTCAAATGTAATCACAGGTTATATATACACGATTATAAATAGAATCTTTGGAGTGACATATTTTATTAGTATTATCCTATGTGTGTACGTTGTGAAGTAGTACTATGAGGTAATACTGGTTTTGTTTTTCAAGCTACGTTGTTGTTTGTCATCATGACTTCAAGTGTTTGATTATCGTGGAAATTGTATTGGGAAAAGTTCATAGTTCCTGTCATTTGAAACAATTTATTGTCCGTCTGTGTTGAATATAATGTCAATTTTAGAGGGGGCACATAATGTTGAGCTGCTCTGGCCGAAGAAGCTTATCTTTCGTGATGGAGGCAGGAAAAGGTCTCCTCTGCTCGATTGCTTCACTGCGTTCTTGAGACACCTCACTGGTCGCTATCTGGACCAAGGAGTATGCTGTCAGCCTCTGGATTCAACAAAACTCAGACCAGGTGCTGCTTCAATAACTTAGGACCACGGTCCCTGAAACAAGAATGTTGTACCTCCTACTTCAGAACTAATTTATAATCTATTTCCACACTGAGCACAATACATAACAAACACTGAGTTCAGAGCGGTAGGCCAACTGCTAGCTTCATCTGAAACAATTTACACCAGTATTCTCCTCCCTAATGGTTACTACGCCTCTGCAATTTCAGCTGTAAGTCCTTCTATACAATAAGATAGGTGTCAGTGTACTATTTGGTAATTCCATGTAGGCCTAGGCAGTTAAACTCCTCTCCGACAAGTTTTGTTCAGGTTGGAGCAATATCTAGGCTTGGCCTCATGTTTGCTACTGAACCACACACATATATACAGACACAAATTATCAATTCACATTCAATTTTCATCAAAAAGATATCAAATATGTCAAGCTTACCACAATTCCTGGAAATAATAAACAATTACGTTGACCGGCTATGAATATGGCACAAATTTCGATCTGCGTATGTCCCAGGCTTTTATTTAGAAAAATATGAGCTGGATCTCAACGCACTGTTTCTTTAGTAAGGTTATTTGAAAATGTGGCACTGAACTGACGCTCCTAATTGACTATATTGGCGGGTCTAACCAATCGGGCCATGTTTACACAGCTTTTCAAAAAAAGTACCCCCACTACCGTTTCCCCTAACAACAAAAATCAGTATTTGTAGTCCGACTAATCGTGTTTCGCCTTACATTTACTTCTATCCAATCAAATAGGATTTAACATGGTGGCCTATTTCCCGTAAAATGGTGGTTTCAAAACATGCCACTGTGCAATTCTGATTTGGTGCTGTCAGACAACCTCACTATTTTCTTTTGGCTATAATTTGTTAGTTCCTAGACTATTTGCGTAACCTTTAACATATTCTTTGTCAGCAAGTCCTAAGGAACCCAAATATATAAGTTTTAAGGGAGCTAAGTGGCTGCGTTCAAAATATGCATTTTCTTCTACCTCCCGTTCACTTCGATACGATGTGGTGTCTGGGTACTGTCAGGTTTTCAGACATAAAACAGTATAATGTCATGTTTACAAATAAGCATTTAACAGGTTTTTAAACCTAACTCTCGTATGGGTAGTGTTTTTTATCACTGTCTATCTGAAGAAAAAAAAGTTAGTGCTTCATGCCTTTCGCGTTGGGGGTGGCATTAATTTTATATCGCGAGACGCATGTTAGTGTTGCATGCGTTCCTTCGTACATCGCTCTCTCTCTCTTTCTATCCTAAGTCTATCTGTCTTTTCATTACGCAGTGTATAAAATGAAATTAATGGAATATTAAACTAGGTCATTAATCAGCTTGCGTATCTCAAGGTTTTCTAAGAAATACAGTACACGTTGTATTGTTTTTTCTGAAACGCGTGTATGCTGCTGTAGGCTTTGCTCTCAAACGTGAAAGCGTTACAATGTTGCAGACGGAGCATAAAAAGGGGGATCTCGAGTACAGTCATTGTGACAGCACTGGTCTTTTACCATTCTTCTTTCCTTTGATTGAATTTATTCGTTAGGCTTTTACATTTACTTTTTAATTTATATATGTGGATTTAGAATGTTTCACGACATTGGCATAGAAGGAAATGAAAACTCGGATAAAGAAGCTAAGAAAAGTAAAAAATAATAGATATCAAATAAATGTGGGATGAGTAAAACAGAGATCAAAAGCCTGATTAAAAGAATAACTTAGGAATGGACAGTACTGTTGGATGGAAGTCTGAAGGGCAGACATGCATATAAATTGTTCAAGACTCCATCAAGAACGTGTCAGGTAACTAGAGAATTAAAAATTCCTAGCAATAAGAAAGACTGCAACTAGGAATGGGCTATTTTAGAATCTTCTTCTTCTTCTTTGATCCTTAACCGCCGACCGTCAAAGCAGTCAGTGGCCATTACGCCTGGTGGCGACTTGTAGGGCAACAACAAATTGATTCCACTTTGCTCGAACGGCGGCCATCCTTCGTACAGTGCCCCAACCCCGGCCCACCCCCTGCATCCCAGCCTCCACATCCCTCCGCCAAGCTGGCTCTGGTCAGCCTCTCCCTCGTTTTTCCCCAGGGGTCCATAGCATAGCTTGTGATGGCATCGGAGTCTCTTCTGAGGACATGGCCAACTACGCTCCAGCGCCCGCCAGCCACGACGGTGTGCACGTCCTCCCGCCCGCTCCGAGTAAGCAGATCTCGGCTGGTGATGGCACTCGGCCAAAAGACTCGGAGAACCCTTCTTAGGCACGTTGTGTGAAAAGAGGACAACCTCGACATCTCCCTCCCTGCAACTCCCCATAGAGAAGCACAGAAAGCACAC
Source organism: Oreohelix idahoensis (assembly GCA_024509875.1). NCBI lineage: Eukaryota > Metazoa > Mollusca > Gastropoda > Stylommatophora > Oreohelicidae > Oreohelix > Oreohelix idahoensis. Next base: position 5,170 of record JAMPIV010011319.1, read on the forward strand.
AGCTCTGACATAATCCCAATCCTGTGCCCGTGCTGCACCGAGAGGACCTCCAGATGTCGCCCAGACCAAAAAAGGCTACTCCTGCTCCGTTCATTATGCTGCTGATGTCCTCGCCCGCTACGCAGTCTGGTGCCACCACGCATCCCAGGCATGTGAAGGCATCCGTCTGTCCCAGCCGCCGATTCACCACCGACATGGGCCCAGGGCCGCCCACACCGAGCGCCATGATCCCTGTCCTCCTTAGGTTGATGTTCAAGCCCACCCGCTGGCCATACCCATCGTCCATCCGTTTTCCCCCGGACGTGCCGATGCGAATGCGCCAGCAGTTCAACGTCATCTGCACACTCCAGACCCCCCAATGAAGAAAATGCAGTCCATCTCATTCCTCCTGGACCGCCCTCCGCCGCCCGGCGCACCAGCCAGTCCACGACCATTAAAAACAGAGTGGTTGACAAGGGGCATTCTTGCCGTACTCACATCAAAGGCCAGGCTGCTCCGCCCAACGCCACACGCAAAGCCGGCATAAAGGCTTTCCATGACCGACACCATGCAGCCCGGAACTCCACAAGCCCTCAGTATCCTCCATAAACTGTCAATATTCACACTGTCAAAAGCCCTGTCAAAATCAACGAAACCAATGTACAGCTGTCCCTGCCACCCCGAGCACTGCCCCATAATGTTCCCGAGGGTAAATATATGATCCACACATCCTCCGCTCTTTCTAAATCCTGCCCGTTCCCTCCTCAGCCCGTGGTCTACTGTCCTTGAGACTCTCTATATAACTATCCTGCCTAGTATTCTGCTGGGAACCGAGAGAAGAGCCACTCCTCTCCAATTATTGCAGTCCGCAAGATCTCCCCTCTTGGGCAACCTGACAATTATTCCTTTCCTCCACTCCGTTGGTGTTGTCCCCGCCCTCCAGACCCGTGCAAACAGTGGCTCCAACTGCTCCGCCGCCAGCTCTGGGTCCGTCCCAAACAGCTCTGCATCCAAGTTATCATGACCAGGACCCCCTCCCCCCCATTCCCCAACCCTTGACCGCTGCGATGACCTCCTCCCCTCGCGGGATGTCTGTATTAACATCCAGATCATTCTCAGCCTCAGGAACATTCAACTGCGTCCCTGGTGGTTCCCTATCCAGAGCCTCTCTGAAACGCTCTGCCCATCCCGTTTCCCGTCCCTCCACCGCCGCAATGAGACCTCCGTGCCCATCTCCTACTAATGCAACATTGTTTTCACCTCGTTTTCCACTGACGATTTTAGCCACCTTGTATACCGTGCTTTGTCCACCTCTCAGCACCGCCTCCTCTGCCCGTCCCGCAAGGTCATCCAGAAATGTCGCTCTGTTAGCGCGGGTCTGACGTTTAACTTTCCTGTCCAACTGACTGCACTGTTCACCATATATTGCCTCTAACCTGGGAGACTTAGCCCCTGCTTTCCCTCTTTTCATTTCCCCTCTCTTCGCTATGGTGTTTAGAGTATCTGGTGTTATCCATTCTTTTGGCTCTTTCTTCCCTGGAATCCCAAAGCACGACTCGCCGTCTTCCCCGTACATTGTTGAGATGGCGTTGAATCTCTGGTCAACATCATCGGTCTGTTCTTTAATGGCTTTGATAATCTCATATTTTCTCTTTACGTCGACCACGAAAGCTTTTCCAGCGAGGTGATCCTTCAGTTTCGTGATGTTGTATCTTTTCTGTTTGACTGCAACTGGTCCAGCAGCTCTGAGTTTAACTCACCTCCTACATCCGCGCCTCCCCCACCTTCACGTTTTGCAGCGCATGTCTCCATCTGCCACCGATCATATGTGATCCATCTGGTCTCGGTCCCGTCCGTCCGGCGACTCCCATGTCAACTTGTGCACCTCCTTGTGTGGAAAAAAGTGTTCCCTTAATGACCAGGTTGTCAATACCACAGAAGCCCATTAACTTGTCCCCATTCTCATCCGCTGCCCCACCACCGCTTCCCCCCCACCCCCCCCCCCCCCCCCCCCATCACTCCTTCGTTATAATTATTGTGTGCTCCCACTTTCGCATCCAGGTCTCCCATTACTATATTGGGATCGTACCTGGGTGTAGTTTCCATTTCTATTTGTATCTGATGATAGAACTCGTCCTTGATCTCTTCATCGCTGTCGTCCGTTGGTGCACAGCATTCCACAATTGTGGTGCCGGTGAACCCCCCCTCTCAGTCCTGCTCTCATCAGTCTGTTGTTGATGGGGTTCCATTCCAGTAAAGACCTTTCCATTCCTTTCTTCAGGATAATGGCTACACCTTCGTTATCCTGGGAATAAGCGAGAGCTATTTTAGAATAGAAGAACCTTACTGTGCAGAGTGTCTAGAAAAAAAATAATATAGAGCATTTCCTACTAAAATGTATGAACAACAGGAAAAAAAAACAATATTAGATTATTTACAGGCATGCAATTCATCCATTAATGCAGAACAAGTGTTGAGAATAGACTTAGAGAATTGCACAACAGGATATAACAAGAACTAAATTTAATATATCTCTTTCTTCTTGCTCGTTCGTCCTGAAAAGGACGTTGATTACGTTGTGACCTTTTACAGCGAAGCTGCGATATTTGCGCATTTCGGTCGACACATCCGACTTCCGCACTGCATTTCTTGGGACGGGGTTTGCCTTCCCTCTTCGATCCCTACTCTTTCAGTCAGACTGCAGTGATGCAGCCTGTTTCTAGGACCACCACTTGGAGATGGAGAAGGGTCTTGGTCAGCTCTGGTTCGCTTACTCTGACGCAAGCAGTCAAGCTATGAGTCGCTGACTGCATTCATCTCTCTTGCTGCGTCTTCGGTCCCAAAATTTAATATATATGGATCAGTGGTGATGTGAGGATAAAGTGTAGTCTTATGGGATGGCATATAATTGGTGGATTTGGTTTTATTTGCAAAAGCGCCAAATATAAAGCCAAACGCCTGGATTTAGGAGGAACAGATGCACCATGGATCAGCTAATCACATGTGGCCGGGTAGGGTAGTGGGGATTGCTGTTTTGAATCGAGAGTATTAGATCTTGATTACTAGCTAGCCTGCTAGAGGTGATGATTTCTCTCTACAGACTTACAGGAATTTACCAGGTTCGGGGACAATCCTCTATGATGTTTTATTTTTAGAGCATATGGTTATTATTTGTGTTGCACCTGCAACGATTAGCTTTGGCATGAACCTTTAATAACACTGACTAACAAAAAAAAAATTTTTTTTTCTTTCTCTAACATTTCTATGTTTTTCTGGTCAATTTTAACGCGCTGTTTTTAAATCTGCAAACCGTTTTTCTCTATCAGGTCGGGATCTCTAGAAATACGCAATTGAAGTTTTTTAACAATGCATACAGTATTACAACATCATTTGTACAAGAAGTATAACAGTTATGTAGGCTTGAATTTCTTTGCAGTCGACTTTCATCGGTGAATGGCATGTGGTACATCGCGATGAAGCATCCAACAATAATCGGCAAGCATGGTCACACTCCACCGTCCTTGATAACGTGACTCCATTACGGCGATATCTTGATGGAATCGTTCTCCATGTTCATCGCTGACTTCGCCAAGGTTGTCAGGGAAAAAGTCAAGATGCGAATCGAGCAAATGGATTTTGAGGGACATGTTACAGCCCATAATTCTGTATGCATGTATGCACTGCTTAACAATATGCACATAGTCGACAGATTTGTGATTTCCCAGAAAGTTATCGACGATCGATTTGAATGCCATCCATGCGCGAAGTTCACTACCATGTAACAAGTTCTCGAATTGTTTGTCTGCAATAACTTTCCTAATCTGAGGTCCTACAAAGATACCTTCCTTTATCTTTGCATCGCTAATTTTTGCATCGCTAATTTGCGGAAACTTTTCTCGAAGATAAGTGAAAGCTTTGCTCGTTTTATCTAACGCTTTTACGAAATTCTTCATGAGCCCCAACTTTATATGTAACGGTGGTAAAATGATGCTGTCTTTGTTAACCAATGGCTCGTGTATTACATTTTTATGCCCGTGCTGCATACGATCCCTGATAGGCCACACCTTTCTTGCATAATGTTCCTGTCTGTTGCGGCTGTCCCATTCACATAGGAAGCAACAAACTTTAGTATACCCAGTTTGCATGCCCTTGAGAATTGCAATGACCTTTAGGTCTCTACAAATCCGCCATTGGTAGTCATTGTACTTTATTTTTGCCAAAAGTATAGCCATATTGTCATAAGTTTCTTTCATATGAACAGAGTAGGCGACTGGAATTGATGAAAATAAATTTCCATTATGCAATAACACGGCTTTTAGACTAGTCTTGGAAGAGTCGATGAAAAGTCGCCATTCGTTGACTATGTGCTCATGACCGAGGTGCACCATTAGACCTTTTACATCTTTGCAATAGCAAATGTCATCATCCATCTCAAAGTATTGAACAAGTTCTCTGTGTCTATGACGAAATTTAGATATCGGAGTATTGGGCGCTAAAAGATTCCATTCTTTGAGTCGCGAACCGAGTAATTCTGCTTGTCCTTTGGGGAGAGCGAGATCACGTATTAGATCTGAAAGTTCTGAATGGTTAATTAAGTGAACACCATCATTCACCGGTATATAATCCGAGTCAGAATTAGTTTCTAAAGCAGGTAAACTATCACTTTCTGATGGTTCATTCACGTCCAACGGATATTGTTCTGGTGGAACTTGGATCGGACACGTGATTGGATCATGAGGCACTGGTTACGAAAACCGATTCAATATTTGGATAAACCACAGACTTTCTAGTTTTAAAAGTGAAACCATAGATATTTGTCAAGCAGAAGTAACAATCAGTAGCGTGATTTGTCGGTTCACGCCATATTACTGGCACTCCAAAAGGCATCGACTTATGCTTCGGCGATTTTCGTAACCAACCTGCCAATGTATTTGCACAAGTCGAACAAACTGCATTTGGCTTCCAAGATTTATTTGCATCATCAACTTTCGAATCGAAATAAAGTTCATATGCTTTCTTTAGTAATGGTGTAAAGTTTTTCTGGTGAACACGATCGGTAAAATATCCGCACACGTAACAGAACAGATCAGCCGAATTTCTACAATTTCTAGAAGCCATATTTCACTCAGAATTATTTCAAAATACAGTAACTATTTGAAATATAACGTAACATATGTCATGCATCTTTTAGCAGTATAAAAAGTAGAATTATTTTGCATTTTATTAATTTTTAAAAAGTTATATAGTAAAAATGAAACGGAGCAAATAACGGTTTCCCAAAAATATATTTATTCACAAATATCTTAAGAACCCGACGTGATAGAGATAAACGGATTTCAAATTTGAAATCAGCGCAAGAAACTGACCTAAGAACACTTATTCTTATATAAGAAAGAAAAATGTTGTTTGTCAGTGTAATTGCTATGATGGCTAACTGCAAACATATGATTCGTCAACAGCATTTGTGTTCAATGAAACAAATGTTTATTCAATTTCCAACAAGAACTGAGTTGAATCAAATGGTGACCACACCAAATTTGCATAATGGCATGTTGACATTCAATAAACAAGCATAAAAAAGTCAATGTATTATTTTAATGATGCAATATTCCTTATTGCATCTCGTAATCTTTTCAAATTGCTAAAACATGGCGTGGCTCTTCTATCCTTCTAGTGTTCCTTCGTTTATTTGTTAATGTGGTCTAGATTTTCACGTTTTTCTTATCTCTTCATTTCAATGAAGAGCCAAACTTTCTTTATTTCATTAGTATTCCTTGGTTTGACTTTCTCTCAGCTTAAGGACCTTCATTCTTGGTAAAAGGTTCAGATATATACCTGGGTTTACAATTCTTTACCCAGTTTTCGAGCGTAGCTCCGTTTCAGTTATGACCGTGGGCTCTAACCGTTATTTCATGCAGTATTTGGCAATACTTACAGTTTTCATGAACTCACAAACAAATTATCACATTCCACATTTCGAATTTACACATTTGCATTGATTGTGCGAAGTCAATCTCCTCTATAGAATATCACTGAGCAAAGAGACTTACGTCTTGTCTCCACCGCTCTGAATTCATACTGACTAAAAAAATGGCTTCATCTCTCCTGTTCATTCCGGGGAAAAGAACTCAGCTTAACCATTGGTGGAAAATCACGTGACCAATGCTTAGCTTAAGCGAAGCTACCCTCATTAATGCTTGGCGTAAGGAAGCGAAGCTTAGCCTAAAATAAATGCGTGGCGTTAGGAAGCTAACCTGGTTTAATTAAACATCTGCGCCAAGACTTTTTTAATCTTCTGTTTCTATAAAAATTTATTTTATGTTAATATAGCCTGTATCTAAAAACTTACGGTATACGCGGTTACATACAGATCCCGGGGCCCTGCAAATGTATCCCGTAGGGAGACATTTGAGTACTATCAATAACAAAAATCCATCCCCAATATTTCTAAGTTCAAAAAAATTTTCAGAAAAATTTAAAGTTCAAAAATTTTTCTAAGTCCAAAAATATTTCCAAAAAAATTTAATTTAATTCCTATACTGGGGTCCTATGTCTATATGAGGTCGTCTGCTATGTAAAAAAAAACTAGTAGTGGACATCAACTTCAAAAAGTATAACTTATTCATCACATCATAATATTTTTCACCAAATTTACAAATTGGCAACACTGCCTAACAAAATCTGCAAAACACTCATAAGGTCATCACTAAAAAAATGTGACGAGTGGCAACACTGGGGAATGAACAATAAACTATCTTATTTTCAGAACTTGGCTGGATTATCATAATCTATTACATTTCATTCAAAAATATAGTTGATTACATTCTCTTGGATATGGTGGAATGGTGGGGGTGTTATCTCTTTTCTGTTCCTGTTATTTGCTCCATATATAATTCTGCAAGACTTAACAAATCTTTTTTTTTTTGCGTACTTATTTATTCTATTTCCCAAGTACTCTGCAATATTCCAAGAAATGTCCAAAATCTCTAATTCCTATGGTAATGGTAATCCACTTTCATAGAATAGCCAATGTTTTCATGGGTACTCATCATCATCATCTTCTTTTTTTTTCAGTGAATGAGCCACTTGCTCAATATTACATGTAGAAAACATCTCTAAACATAATATGCATATTTATCAGACGATAATACAACCAGCATCATTTTTATAAGTAATCATTTTTCACAATAAAGCATTAAAACCTCATGGCTTATCCTTATTTATTTATCTGAATGTTTCCTTGTTATAGACATTTTTTTTTTCTTCAAAATATGTGATGTTTGTCTCCAATATCTGTACGTCTGGTGGTGATCCTGTCCATTAGTCAGTTATTTCAAATCATTCTTTCTTTTCTGTCAATACAGTATTTTTTTTTTTTTTTTGTGAACTCTTTCCTAGAAATATTTTTTTATATATATATTTATTCTTCAAAGATCTTCTTTGACTTCCCATACATCAATTTTCAAACATCACATTATTCAGCAACCAACAGACGAATGTGTTACTATCATATTATGAAATATAAGGGAAAAGAAAAATATAGTTTCCAAATCATCATGAATTTTCTACATTGGGTTCCGTATTACTTTATTTTCTCTTTTAAGACAACTGCTTATACTCTTGACAATATGTATCCATGTTGTCACTCTCGAGGCATCCTTGTATACAATTTATATTTGTCTCCTTTTTTTTTTCATAACACCAATGTATCATTTCTGGTGTTCCAACATCATTGTATCTATTCTAGTCCTCCTGTTATCTTGAGAATTCATCCTTAGTAACTCCCTATGTACCTTATCTAGCAATACATTTATGCAAAACACATCAAACAATTATTTATGGAAACATTTAACTGAGATGTAAGAACTTTTGACAATATGAGATGAAAAAAAATTTTGGGATCATCACTCAAAAAATGTGACATAGAAAGGAAGAAAAATATTCAATTGATCGTGAGGAATCTCCAATATTTTAAAATGTGGATCCTTCCTATTCCTCTTATTCTGTACTGGAAATATATCCTTATTAATTGTCCATGTACTATATCTGTGACATGTCTGTCCTTGGGATAACGTTATTTTCTTATCCAATATCCTCGGGGTGAGCAAATCTCAGTATGTCCAATTTCATCAATCATTTATTTATTTTCTCTCCTGTAATTCTGGGTATGTTATGAGTATAGTACATTGTCAATTTATTCTAACTATCTTACAACATTCTGTAATTCATGATAAGGAATAGTCATTTGTTATACAACAATGTTCATATTACAAAGGCAATGAGCAAAAAATCAAAAAAAAAGATATCTCCAAAAATGCGGATGTATCTCTATTTCCTTTACCTCTGGGTGTAGCAATTATTCAGTCATTATTTTTTTTTTCATTATTATTTAATCTCCATTTTGTGTCCTTAGTACCTGTGGTTCCATGGGATTATCATAATTCATTTGTGTCTCTTGTCTACTGATAATCCTTCAATAATGACTTCAAATATGGTCCTCGTATGTGCAACAATCATCTGCTCTGATTTGTTCCATGGGATTCATCCAATATTCTATTATCTCCTTGTCTTATCTCGTGACCACGAAAGAATAAGATTATCCCTCCAATGTTAATGTGGGGGATTTTGTGTATAAACATTTCAACAAAATCTCATCTGTGACAACATAAAGTTTCACCTTAATATAAAATGGCATCTTCATCATACATAACCAGTTGCTTCTTCATCTCATGTGTCATTAGTGGTTATCATGTGGTAATGGGGTGTTCAATGTGGGTTCAGCATATACAAATGCTGCAAAGGGGTATTTCATTTGCTAGGTCAGCATGTGCAAATGCTATTTCTTCAACATGGGCAAAGGCATCATCAACAAATAGGTGTAATGTGTTCAATCAGGGGTTAGCATATACTAATGCTCTCAAGGGATTCTTCATTTGCAGAAATTCAGCATGCGCAAATGTCATTGGGGTATTTGTGATAGGAAGTATCAGGGATCAAGCTGGTGGGGTGTATGACTGGTAATGGGGTGATTTATTTTCTCTTTTTCTTTTCTTCTTCAGCTGCTAACCTCAGGGCAGTCAATGTTTTACAATATTGGCTTATGATCCTCAAAATGTGTGAGGGTGGCATATAAACATAATACATGTCTGGTGAATGGAAGTGTGGAATATGATCAGTTACAAAAGTGTAGATCCATGTTACAACAAAATAGTGTGACACATGTGTTATAGGTAAGGTTGTGTAACATTCTAAATATTTAGAAAATGTCTGTAACTAAATGAGGGTGTCTGTAAACAAAAACATTGTATCATCTGTGTCATCTTTATTTCAATAATCCAAATAAAATGTCTAACTAGAATCCTCCGTGGGCTGGACTTGATTTCTTTTTTTTTTTTTTTTTCGTATTCTAAGGCTGGAAAAATAGCTTTCTCAGTGAGGCTTTGACATCTTAGTCTGTAAGCAAGTCATTTGCACTATCAACAGCTGCAAATAGAGTACATGGGGAGAGTTAGTACATTGTTAAAAATTAAGTGCACATTCGCGATGACCGTGTTCGGATTTTGCGAACACATAAAACACCTGGGCGTGTTTTTCAGAACAGCTTCGCTAGTTCCTTCACCATCTCTAACCTTGCAATGTCCCGACTGCTTAGGCGAGCATCATACTGAGTAGCAGTGGTGACGGGTGTGATAGGCGACGACACTGCATTTGCTGATTGTTGGGACACCGAGGACATTGACGAATGCGGTGATGGTTTTACTGTGGTGAGGGTTTGTATGGCTGGAACATCTGTTGGTTTTGAGGCAGGTATATGTTTCGCCTTGATTTTTCTTCTGACCTGGTTGTGCTGAACGTTAGCACTGGTTACAATGGGCACAGTAATTTGCACACTGTTGTTTTTGACTAGTTGAGATGAGGCTAACACTTCTCTTGGTTTTGGAACATGATTGCGTTTCTTCAGAATCTTTCGTCTGATATAGTTGTGCTGTATACGCGGAATTTTGTTGCTAGGGATTGAGTCATCAGATTCTGTTTTATAGGCGCGTTTGACGCTGGAGCTGACTGGTACAAATAATGTACTATCCGCATCACTGGTTTCAATGGAACTAGCTGTATCAATGTCTGTTTCTTGTTGGTATAATTCTACCATTTTTCTGTCATTATGTTGGTTGGGGTCTGACAAAGCTATGCTGTCTTGTTCTGTTTCGTCTCCATAAAGATCGCTGGTATATGGTTCAACAATCTGCTTGGGTATAGTTTCTTCAGGATCTGATTGTTTTGAACGAGCAATCTTGTTCTTGTGGTATAGCAGTGTTTGGTTTTCACTAGTGTTAAAACTCGAACTGCCTGAACTGGGGGTGTGATAGGTATCAGCTGACGATTTATCACTGCGGGAGTAAGTTTGAGTGTGGATATAAGGTGTTTTCGTGTTGTCATCGTGTGACGTCTGTGGCATGATTTCTTCATTTCTAATGCGCATGTCTCTGTCTTGTAGTCTATTACGTAATTCAAGTGGTGGGATATCTTCTTCGCTTTCGGACGAGTCTCGTTGTTGTCTTGCTCGATGTATTTCATCTGTGGGTGGTCTGGGTATGTGGTCGTCTTGGTAAAATTCAGAGTCTGTCGTCTCTGACTCTGATATGTCAGACGAATCTGTGCTGGATGGATTATAATTTAGGGTGGCTTTTCTGACTGGTCTTGTATTTGTCGTCAGAGGCGGAATGGGCCGGTGATTGTCGATTTTTTATTTGTTTTACGTGAGCTTTTGTTTGGTGTTGTTTCTCTTCATTCCAAATAATGAAGTTTACAGGCGTAGTTTGTTTCATGATTTTGTAGCCATCTAACCATCGGTCATCGAATTTTGAACTGCGTACATGTTTCTTGTAGTATACTCTGTCTCCTATTTTGTACGTTGGTAGCTTGGCTGATTTATCATGTTGTTTCTGTTTCTTGTGAAATGCCTTCTGCGTATTTCGTTGTGCAATCTGGTGAGCTTTATACTTTTCTTGAAGGATTATTTCGATGGGGTCTTCTCCCATGTATTTTCTTTGTGGGCGAAGTAGGTTGTCTAACGGAAAGTTTGGTTCTCTTCCGTATAGCATGAGAAAGGGTGACATTCCTGTGGTATCGTTCACGTTTACTCGGATGGCTTCAAGAGCTTGGTTAATGTATAGGTCCCAGTATTGGTGGTTCCCCTTGATATATTTGCTAATAATATCATGTAGGGTGGCGTGCATGCGTTCATTTCTGCCATTTGCATTTGGGCAATAATAAGTGGTTGTAGTATGCTCAATATTCAGCTGGTGTAAGGTGGCTTTAAATGGGTTACCTATAAACTGTTTACCGTTGTCTGAAATGATTCGTTTTGGACAGCCATGCCTGGGAATGAATTCTTGTAAAAAAATTTGCGTGATGGACTGCGATGTGGCATCACTGAGTGGGTAACTTTCTGGCCAAACAGAGTATTGGTCAACTATGTGCAGGAGGTATTTGTTGCCTGATTGGGTGAGTGGGTAAGGACCTGATATGTCAATGCTCACTGTTTGCATGGGATAATGGGAAGGTTGCATTTCTTGAAGGGGAATTAAATGTGGCTTCATGTTTCTCAATTTACATGTTCTACAGGTGGCTACATATTCTGTAATGTCCTTGTAGAAAGTTTGCCAATAATACCTTTTCTTTATGACATCAATTGTTTTGTCTCTTCCCATGTGCCCGTTGTTATCATGAAACTGTAGCAATACTTCTGGGACTAGATGTGCTGGAATGACTTTTCTTAGTGTCCCTTCTTGTTTCTGATCAATATAGTATAGAGCTCCATCCGTTGGGTGTACTGTAAAATCTTTACTTTTGTTGGGTTTTCTTTCACGTATGTGAGCAGCTTGACAATTTCTGCATCTTTCGCTTGTTCTACTCTCATGTCAAACATATCTTGGCTTTCTTCTTCTACTTGAGTGGCGGAATCTGAGGTACTTCTTCGACTTGATGAAGTAATTTCATTAATTTCTTTAGCATTATCGTCAATCTCTGAGGATGTGCCATCATTTTTGACTCTATTTGTTTTCACTTCAGTTTCATCATCATATTTAATCCTGGATAAGAGGTCTGCACAGGTGTTCATTTCGCCTGGGATATGTTCGATAGTGGTGTCGTAGGACTGTAAATTCATTGCCCATGTCTGTAACTTCTTTGGCTGTTCTTGTGTTTTGGTGAGCCAGTTAACCAAGGGTTGATGATCAGTTCTTATAATGAGTTTAGTTCCTCTGACGTAAAAGTCAAACTTTTGTACTGCATAGTGAATAGCATATGCTTCTTTCTCAGTGGTGGTCCACCGTTTTTGTGACTTTGACAATGCGTGGGATAGGAATGCAATGGGTTTCTCATTTGGAATGTTTGGTAGGATGGGTGTTTCATCTTCTAGTACAGGTTGGACCAAACAAGCACCAATTGCGTTATCTGAGGCATCGGCGTATAGTATCATGGGCTGAGAAATATCTGGATGTCCAAGCAGTGGGATGGTGGTTAGGGCATTTTTTAGATACTCAAAGGATCTCTGGCAGTCTTCTGTCCATTTGAAGCGTGCATACTTGCGGGTAAGGGCTATCAAAGGCTCTGCTGCTCTGGAGAAATTGATGATGATGTGGCGCCTATAGTACCCTATTGTACCAATAAACGAGCGTGTTTGTCTCACCGTCTTGGGGCTAGGCATTTCTCTTATGGCTTTGACTTTATCTTCATCAGGTCTGACGCCATGTCTATTGATGACAAAGCCTAAATATTTTTGTTTCTGTCTTTAGAAACTCACACTTTGACAGTTTTAACTTTATTTGGTGATGCCTGAGTCTATCAAACACTGTTTCAACCTTGCGGAGGTGGTCTTCCATCGTGCCTGCGGTATGTATCAGGATATCGTCTATGTATGCCAGGGCAAATGGATGTAGACCCTTTAACACTTCATCCATGAGTGACATATATGTTGCTGGAGATCCTTTTAGACCAAATGGCGTAACCTGCCAAGAAAAACTTCCCATATGTGAACAGAATGTGGATTTCTGTTTTGCCTCAGGTGTCATGGGGATGCACCAAAAGCCTGACCTTGCATCAAGTGTGGTAAAGTATGTAGACTTTCCTAACGTCGCAAGTAGATCGTCTATCCTGGGGAGGGGGTAGGAAATGACTTTTGTGATTTTGTTAAGGGCACGGTAGTCGCAGCAAAAGCGACTGGAGCCGTCTTTCTTTGTTACTATCACTATGGGTGAGGACCATTGGGAACGGGATCTTTCTATGATTCCTGCCTGTAGCATTTCATTTATAGACCTTTCCACGAGTTCTCTATTTTTCAAGGGCGTATGATAGGGTTTCATATGTATTGGCTCCTCTGTGGTTGTTTGAATGTCCATTGTGACAGTGTTAGTTCTGCCTAATTCCATGTCATTGAGTGCGAATACATCTTGGTGCTTTTCTACAAACGTTTTCAAACGTTGCTTATTATCTTCTGTGGCATTCAGGGTTGCAAGTAACTGAGCTATTCTCTCTCTGTATTTATGATCTGCTATGATATCTCTGGTCTGTCTTGATGCCTCCGTTTCATTCCCATAATTTTGGGACATTTTTCTTGCATCTTGTGAAAATCTCTGCTCCTGGTATGTGGCTTTCTTTTGCGTAGTTCTTTGCCGTTCATTGGGCTGTGCTTGGTACTGTCTCCTCTGCCATGTACTGTGTGCATTTCCATTTGTCACTGCATTTACTGTATATTCATTTCTTATTATATTTCTGGGGTAGTCGTTGTTGTGCCATTTTTTTTGATTATTTCTGCCGTAACTGCGCTTATCTGCGTACGTTACTGTATTTCTTCTGTTTGTGCTATAGGGCTGTCTTCTTTCCCTGGGCGAAAATTTTTCATTCTTTCTGTTTCCAACTTTGCTGCTATAGTATCCTCCTGTGGTATAGTCATATAAGAGTTCTTCCTTTTCTTCGGAAATTTCAATTGGTTTTGGGACTTTATCATATCCACCTGTTTTTGAGTTATATTGATACTCCATGGGGCATGTATCACTGTCTTGTCGCTTTGGATATCCTCCTGGCAAGACAATTTCTGTTTCTCTGTTACTCTGTGATATACAGCACTTCATCTTTTCTCTTGGTGTGCTGGGGCGCAAGAATGAGTAATTATAGTCATTTTCATACTGTGGGCTTTCTCTTCTTATGTATGGACCGGTTCGTTTCTGCCATCTGGGTAGGGTATGCTGTGGTGTAACATAACTCTGACTGATGTTACTGCCTTTTTCTGCATAAGCCTTATAACTGTTTACTTTCCGTGTACTTTGGTTATTTGTACTGCGATTTCGTGCATTATGTCCAGTGGGGGTGGTTGAGACAATTTGTGGATGGTCTCTATTGGTTTTGGTTTGTCTTATTGTTGACGTATCCACTTGCGCTACAACTGTGCCTCTTTTTATAGTGGTAGTTTTTCCTGACATATTCAATATCATGATGGGGAAATCTCTGGACTTCGAGACTTCAGCGATTCCCTCTGTAATTTGCAACAATGGGTCATCAATAATGCTTTCTTCTGCTAGGGGCTGTACTTGAATTGATTGCCCTGGTGTTATGTACTCAGAATTTTTTACTCTGCCTTTTGCTATGACCAGGGAGTTTGGAGCCACCGTTATGGGAGCTGTAATCCTTACCAAAGACGCTATGTGGATATCGTCCTGGAGATCTATGTACGTATTGTTGACTTTGATTTTGTGGAGGTCATAGTATATTCGAACTTTGTGTTTGTTAAAAAAATCTCTCCCTAGGATAAGATTTCTGGACATTCCTTTAGTGATGACAAATGGGTGTTCAAAATTTGTTTCGCCTAAGGAAAATTTTAGCCATGCTGTCCCAACTGAATTTAGTCTTTGTCCCGTGACTGAAGCTAGGTGTGTTTTGGACGGTTGAAATCGTACTACGTGTTGGATCCTCTTGAACAGCTGGAACCTAATAAGGCTGATGGATGCTCCTGTATCTACCAGTGCCCTATATTGTTGGCCCTGTATAGACATGATGCAGGAACTGGGGTCCGGATGTATTTTAGTTCCATCATGCAACATTTCTTCATATTGTATTTTACTGGATGGGCCCACTTGACAATTTCTGTTCTGTGTTGTTTCTTTTGTTTTGGACCAGTTTCTGTGATTGTTGCCCTCACTAATGGTCCTGTTTAGTGAGTGGCGCGGCCGTTTCCCTGACGCATGAGGGTTTGAGGTGCGCCTCTGGTATACTGATTTCTGGTGTAATCACGTGGGGGTGGTGCGGGTTGTTGTGGTTGGTAACCTCCTCTTCTGAATGGTGCATTATTGTAATTAGCTCTACAGGACTTGTACCCATGTCCGAGCCTACCGCATGTGAAGCATCCGTTCGGATTGACATTATTGACTTCGTTTTGCCTCTGTGTGGGGGGTCTATAATTGCGAGGCCTATCATCTCGTTGTCGTGGGCGAGTCCATTGCCTCCTGGCATGGTCAACTTCCATAGGCTCATGCTCATCATAGTCCCTATATTCTGGTCGGGGTTCCCTACCTGCTCTTTGTTGGAACCTTCGGTGAAGATTTTCCTCCTGTATTGCTGCTTGGATTGTTTCAGCAATAGTCTTGGTGTCTTTTCTAATAAGATGCCTTCTGATATTTTCCGCTCTAAGGCCATCTGCAAATATCCCCACTAACTGTATTTCTACATCAGGTATGGTAGGGATTTCTCCGCAAAACGCCTCTTCTGCCATATTGAGGAATCGATCTCCAAAAAGTTGTACCGATTCATCTCTTTCCTGTTTCATGCTTCTAAGGACGGACCAAGCATGCATTTTGTCTATGATTTCCCCATATCTCTGGGTGAGCTCTTTTTTTAGGGACTCGTAGGTTTCTGTGGGGTACTGCTGGGACCTCCTTCTTAAAAAATCAGTCACGTACGAATCAGAACCTAACAGAGCGATTTTCTTTTTCTCTTCATCCGTTGTTGCCTCTGCTAGTGCCGCAAATTTATCCATGTCGGACAACCATCTTCTGAAATTTTTTTTGTTTCCATCGAACGGCTGAACAATGGATCTAACCTGTGTGAATTTCGCGTAGTTGTCATTTTTCTGTAGGGTTTCAGTAATTTTCTGTAGCGCTATTATTGTTGGTCCTTCCATACTTTGTCTGTCCTGGGGCTGCAGTGGTTGTGTATTTACGGGTTGGTTCTGTGGTTGTTGTTGTTGTTCCACACCCAGCTGTTGAAAATTTTCCATTAATTGATCCATCTTCGCTTCTGCTCTTTTTTTTTAGAGGACTGGTCATACGGCACCAAATTGAGATGTGTGGCCGGGTAGGGTAGTGGGGATTGCTGTTTTGAATCGAGAGTATTAGATCTTGATTACTAGCTAGCCTGCTAGAGGTGATGATTTCTCTCTACAGACTTACAGGAATTTACCAGGTTCGGGGACAATCCTCTATGATGTTTTATTTTTAGAGCATATGGTTATTATTTGTGTTGCACCTGCAACGATTAGCTTTGGCATGAACCTTTAATAATTGCTATGATGGCTAACTGCAAACATATGATTCGTCAACAGCATTTGTGTTCAATGAAACAAATGTTTATTCAATTTCCAACAAGAACTGAGTTGAATCAAATGGTGACCACACCAAATTTGCATAATGGCATGTTGACATTCAATAAACAAGCATAAAAAGTCAATGTATTATTTTAATGATGCAATATTCCTTATTGCATCTCGTAATCTTTTCAAGTTGCTAAAACATGGCGTGGCTCTTCTATCCTTCTAGTGTTCCTTCGTTTATTTGTTAATGTGGTCTAGATTTTTCACGTTTTTCTTATCTCTTCATTTCAATGAAGAGCCAAACTTTCTTTATTTCATTAGTATTCCTTGGTTTGACTTTCTCTCAGCTTAAGGACCTTCATTCTTGGTAAAAGGTTCAGATATATACCTGGGTTTACAATTCTTTACCCAGTTTTCGAGCGTAGCTCCGTTTCAGTTATGACCGTGGGCTCTAACCGTTATTTCATGCAGTATTTGGCAATACTTACAGTTTTCATGAACTCACAAACAAATTATCACATTCCACATTTCGAATTTACACATTTGCATTGATTGTGCGAAGTCAATCTCCTCTATAGAATATCACTGAGCAAAGAGACTTACGTCTTGTCTCCACCGCTCTGAATTCATACTGACTAAAAAAATGGCTTCATCTCTCCTGTTCATTCCGGGGAAAAGAACTCAGCTTAACCATTGGTGGAAAATCACGTGACCAATGCTTAGCTTAAGCGAAGCTACCCTCATTAATGCTTGGCGTAAGGAAGCGAAGCTTAGCCTAAAATAAATGCGTGGCGTTAGGAAGCTAACCTGGTTTAATTAAACATCTGCGCCAAGACTTTTTTTAATCTTCTGTTTCTATAAAAATTTATTTTATGTTAATATAGCCTGTATCTAAAAACTTACGGTATACGCGGTTACACACATTTGAACACAAGTTTAGTTTTTCTAAAGAAAGAAAAAAAACAGGCAGTATTCCTAGATATAGCTAGGACTTATAAATGCTGGAGAGAAGGTGCTGTCTTTAAAATGAAGAAGACAGGAATAACAGGTAAAATGCATAGAAACTTAGAGAACTTTCTATAACATAGATATTTCTTTGCACAAATAAATATACTGAAGCACATTAAAAACGCACCACCTGTATAATCCAGGAACAGAGTGTGAAATGTAAATATAAGTGTTTACAAGTTTACATATATGGAATGTTTATTCATTTTCCTATGAATCCATGCTGGTCATTAATTTGTACATTTGATTGTTATGAAATTCATTGCATTCTGTGCAGGCAAAGGGGAAAACCAAAAATGCAACCAATAAAAAAGTGCATTCACACTATCCTCAGTATCTGGTATGTCCACCGTGTGCTTGCAAAAAAGCTTTGCAGCGGCTCCGCATAAAACGCACAAGTCTCTGAAGGAAATTCCGGTTAATCAAGTCCCATTCACGTGTAAGAGCAGCTTCGAGCTATTGCAGATTAGCTGAAGAACCTTGCCTGTAGGCTCTGCGTCCAAGCTCGTTCCCACAGATGTTCTATAGGGGACATGTCTGGTGATAGGGCAGGCCAATCAATCGTCACAATGTTCTGCTGCTGTAGATATTGCTGCGTAATGCATGCGGCGTGCGCACGTGCGTTATCCTGCTGGAGAAGCTGCAAGTCTGGATAATCTGTGAACGCAGGAGCAACCAATGCATCCAGAACCTCATCTCGATATGTCACAGAATTAACATGTCAACGGAAGACGTAAAGAGGCAAGCCATGGTGAAAACTGAATCCTCCCCAAATGTGAATACTGCCACCTCCAAATCGGTTGTGCTGACGAACACAGCAATTTGAAAAGCGCTCTCCACACCGTCGCCAAATCCGCATACGTCCATCAGCAAAGGATATGTTGAATCTGCTCTCGTCTGTGAATAGGACAGCATTCCACTGCAGTCTAGTCCATCTGACATGTTGCTCTGCCCATTGCAGACGCTGCTGACGATGTCTGTGAGTCAAGTTTGGCCAAACATAAGGTCGTCTTGCAGTAAGGCCTGTCTCTGTCGTATGACTGTCATTCGAGAGACATGCCCACGTCTACCCACTATTGCTCTTGCTGTTTGACTTGCCGGGAGAGAACGATTCCTTAGGTGACTCAGCACAATATGACGATCTTGCGCAGGGGTAGTAACTCGTGGTTGGCAACTCCGAAGTCTATCCCGGGCACTGCCAGTGGTTTCGTAACGTTCATTGAGACGTACAATAGGCTGTGGTGGCAATTCATCCTTCTGGCTATGGCCCGCGAGCTCATTCCGGTCTCCAACATACCAATGGCTCATTGGCGGTCGTTTTCAGATAGTCGTGGCATTTCTAGCACATGTTCTGGATGTGTTGTCTCAACGGCCTTTTTATACCGAGTATACTGCCACAACGCGTACACATTTTCAGGGTCATAGCTGTTGGGAATCGTGTTCCACGTGTAACTTTCATTGTTTTCATGTAGTCTGTACATAAACCCGTGGGTTGAATCATGTACTTTCCACTCCAACAGCCATTCGCTCTCTACCTCATGACAAACACGGGGAAAATCCATTCCCACACCTTTTTTTTCCAGCTTCTCGGCATATAAAATAGTGGTGCGTTTTTAATGTGCTTCAGTATATTATATGTCAGAACTGTATGTACAACAGAATTGAATTTACCAAGGATCAATACTAGCCTCTTTGATTTTTTAGGATAATATCACAAGATTAAATAAAGAATTTAAAGATATCAAAAATAATTTCTCACTGTTTGGTTATGATATTGCTGTGTTGAAGACTAGAAAAATAACATTAAATTGTACAATAATATTCAAAAGACAAAGAAATAAAGTGTATAATCATCACCCTTTAGCTCCCGAAGAAGCATAGGCCTTCAGCTAACTTATGCCAAGGCCTCAAGGTCTTTCCATATTTTCCTCATGCCCTTTCTTCATGTCTGTCTCAAGCTCTCTTCTCCAAGAGTTCCTTGGTCTCTCTTACCATGGAGATTCCAGCAAAAGGACTGCCTGGTAATGCCACCAATAGGTTTTCTCAATGTATGTCCTATCCGTCGCCAGCATCTTCTCATCTCTTGTTCCACTGTCACTTATCTGATTCTTGTTACCATTTTTGCATTAGCAATCTTGCCATACCACTTCAAATCTTCTATTATACACAAGCGCTAATTTAAGACAGTCTGTAGCTTTTTGGTAGTTGTTTTTGTTGTTCTCCATGTATCAGAGCCATACAATAGGAATGACTTGATATTTGAGTTTATGATTCTAATTGTTTTGATGGACGATTTCCTTTGATTTCCATATATTTCCCAATGCTATGAAGCCTTTTGTAATCTTATTTTGATCTTCTCTGTCTCTCCAACATTGTCTATATTACTGCTAAGGTGAATATAGGATTCTATATCCTTTAGTGGTGTTTTGTCTAGTGCAATACTGTTATGGTTTCCTATATTAATAGCGTTATCTTTGTTTTTTCCCTGTGCATTTTTAGATCCACTTGCTTCAACGTTTTGTCAAGCACTTTCATTTTGTCTTGCATCTGATTACGAATGTGGGACATGAGAGCAAGGTATTTCGGAAGATAAAATATATAAATGGATGACAAATTAGGGTTGCCACTTAAATGCAGAGATCTTCAACCACATGGCTACTATTTGTTTCCAGTTAGTAGGATCTTCGACCTCTGGGCTACTGTTTGCTGTCCAGTTAGCAGGATCTTCCAACTCTTGGGTATTTGCTGTCCATTCAGCAGGATCTTCGGCCTCTGGGCTACTGTTTGCTGTTCTGTTAGCAGGATCTTCGACTTCTATGCTATTGTTTGCTGTCCAGTTAGCAGGATCTTCCACTTCTGGTCTCCTGTTTGCTGTCCAGTTAGCAGGATCTTCGACCTCTATGCTACTGTTTGCTGTCTTGTTGTTTGCAGGATCTTCTACGAATGGGCTATTGTTCGCTGTCCAGTTTGCAGGATCTTCAACCACATGGCTACTGTTTGTTTCCAGTTAGTAGGATCTTCGACCTCTGGGCTACTGTTTGCTGTCCAGTTTACAGGATCTTCGACCTCCGGGCTACTGTTTGCTGTCCAGGTAGCAGGATCTTCCACCTCTGGGCTGTTTACTGTCCAGTTCGCAGAATCTTCGACCTCAAGGCTACTGTTTGCTGTCCATTTAGCAGGATCTTTCACATCTGGGCTACAGTTTGCTGTCCAGTTAGGAGGATCTTCCACCTCTTTGATACTTTTTGATGTTCATTTATCAGGATCTTCGACCTCTGGGCTACGATTTGCTTCCCAGTTGTTAGCAGGATCTTCGACCTCTTGTCTACTGTTTGGTGTCCAGTTAGCAGGATCTTCCACCACGGGGCTACTCTTTGCTGTCCAGTTAGCAGGATCTTCGACCTCTGAGCTACTGTTTGCTGTACAGTTAGCAGGATCTTCGACATCTGGGCTACAGTTTGCTGTCCAGTTAGCAGGATCATCTACCTCTGAGCTACTGTTTGCTGTCCAGTTAGAAGGATCTTCGACCTCTGATCTACTGTTTGCTGTCCAGTATGCAGGATCTTAGATCTCCGGGTTAAGAATTGCAGACTAGTTAGCAGTATTTTTGACCTCTGGGCTACAGTTTGCTGTCCAGTTAGCAGGATCATCTACCTCTGGGCTACTGTTTGCTGTCCAGTTAGAAGGATCTTCGACCTCTGATCTACTGTTTGCTGTCCAGTATGCAGGATCTTAGATCTCCGGGCTAAGAATTGCAGACTAGTTAGCAGTATTTTTGACCTCTGGGCTACTGTTTGCTGTCCAGTTAGCAGGATCTTCGACCTCTGGGCCACTGTTTGCTGTCAAGTTAGCAGGATCTTCCACCACTGGGCTGCTGTTTGCTGTCCAGTTTGCTGAATCTTCAACATCTAGGCTAATCTTTGCAGTGGAGTTAGTAGGATCTTCGACCTCTGGACCACAGTTTCCATTTCAGTTAGCGGGATCTTCCCGCACTGGGCTACTGATTGCTGTCCAGTTAGCAGGATCTTCCACCCCTTGACAACTGTTTGCTATCCAGTTAGCATGATCTTCGTAATCTGTGCTACTGTTTGCTGTCCAGTTAGCAGTATCTTCGACCTCTGATCTACAGCTTGCTGTCCAGATAACATGATCTTCGACCTCTGTGCTACTTTTTGATGTCCAGTTAACAAGATCTTCGACCTCTGGGCTACTGTTTGCTGTCCAGTTGTTAGCAGGATCTTCCACCTTTGGTCTGCAGTTTGATGTCAAGTTAGCAGCATCTTCGACATCTGGGCTACTGTTTGCTGTCCAGTTTGCAGGATCGTCAACCACATGGCTAATGTTTATTTCCAGTTAGTAGGATCTTCGACCTCTGGGCTACTGTTTGCTGTCCAGTTAGCAGGATCTTCCACCTATTGGGTATTTGCTGTCCAGTTAGCAGGATCTTCGACCTCTGGGCTACTGTTTGCTGTTCGGTTAGCAGGATCTTCTACTTCTGTGCTACTGTTTGCTGTCCAGTTAGCAGGATTTTCCACTTCTGATCTCCTGTTTGCTGTCCAGTTAGCAGGATCTTCCACCTCTATGCTACTGTTTGCTGTCTTGTTGTTTGCAGGATCTTCTACGAATGGGCTATTGTTCGCTGTCCAGTTTGTAGGATCTTCAACCACATAGCTACTGTTTATGTCCAGTTAGTTGAATCTTCGACCTCTGTGCTACTGTTTGCTGTCCAGTTTAAAGGATCTTCGACCTCCGGCTACTCTTTGCAGTCCAGTTAACAGGATCTTCCACCTCTGGGCTGTTTGCTGTCCAGTTAGGAGGATCTTCCACCTCTTGGATACTTTTTGATGTTCATTTATTAGGATCTTCGACCTCTGGGCTACGGTTTGCTTTCCAGTTAGAAGGATCTTCGACCTCTGATCTACTGTTTGCTGTCCAGTAAGCAGGATCTTTGATCTCCGGGCTAATGTTTGCAGTCCACCTAGCAGTATTTTTTACCTCTGGGCTACTGTTTGCTGTCCAGATAGCAGGATCTTCCACCACTGGGCAACGGTTTGCTGTGCAGTTTGCTGAATCTTCGACATCTGGTCTCCTCTTTGCTGTCTAGTTAGCAGGATCTTCGACCTCTGGGCCACTGTTTGCTGTCCAGTTAGCAGGATCTTCGACCTCTGATCTACAGCGTGCTGGAAAGATAACAGGATCTTCGACTTCTGTGCTACTGTTTAATGTTCAGTTAACAAGATCTTCGACCTCTGGGCTACTGTTTGCTGTCCAGTTAGCAGGATCTTCCACCTCTGGGCTGTTTGCTGTCCAGTTAGCAGGATCGTCGACCTCTAGGTTACTGTTTGCTGTCCATTTAGCAGGATCTTTCACACCTGGGCTACAGTTTGCTGTCCAGTTAGGAGAATCTTCCACTTCGTGGAAACTTTTTGATGTTCATTTATCAGGATCTTCGACCTCTGGGCTACGGTTTGCTTTCCAGTTGTTAGCAGGATCTTCGACCTCTTGTCTACTGTTTGCTGTGCAGTTAGCAGGATCTTCCACCACGGGGCTACTCTTTGCTTTCCAGTTAGCAGAATCTTCGACCTCTGGGCTACTGTTTGCTGTACAGTTAGCAGGATCTTCGACATCTGGGCTACAGTTTGCTGTCCAGTTAGCAGGATCATCTACCTCTGGGCTACTGTTTGCTGTCCAGTTAGAAGGATCTTCGACCTCTGATCTACTGTTTGCTGTGAAGTATGCATGATCTTCGACCTCTGGGCCAGTGTTTGCTATCCAGTTAGCATTATCTTCCCGCACTGGGCTACTAATTGCTGTTCAGTTAGCAGGATCTTTCACCTCTTGACTACTGTTTGCTATCCAGTTTGCATGATCTTCGTCATCTGTGCTACTGTTTGCTTTCCAGTTAGCAGTATATTCGACCCCTGATCTACAGCTTGCTGTTCAGATAACATGATCTTCGACCTCTGTGTTACTTTTTGATGTCCAGATAACAAGATCTTCGACCTCTGGGCTACTGTCTGCTGTTCAGTTGTTAGCAGGATCTTCCACCTTTGGTCTGCAGTTTGATGTCAAGTTAGCAGCATCTTCGACATCTGGGATACTCTTTGCTGTCCAGTTTGCAGGATCTTCAACCACATAGCTACTGTTTACTTCCAGTTAGTAGGATCTTCGACCTCTGGGCTACTGTTTGCTGTCCAGTTAGCAGGATCTTCCACCTCCTGGGTATTTGCTGTCCATTTAGCAGGATCTTCGACCTCTGGGCTACTGTTTGCTGTTCTGTTAGCAGGATCTTCGACTTCTGTGCTACTGTTTGCTGTCCAGTTAGCAGGATCTTCCACTTCTGATCTCCTGTTTGCTGTCCAGTTAGCAGGATCTTCGACCTCTATGCTACTGTTTGCTGTCTTGTTCTTTGCAGGATCTTCTACGAATGGGACATTGTTCGCTATCCAGTTTGCAGGATCTTCAACCACAGCAAACAGCCCAGAATCGGAAGATCCTGCTAACTGGACAGCAAACAGTAGCCCGGAGGATGAAGATCCTGTATACTGGACAGCAAACAGCCCAGAGTGGGATGATCCTGCTAACTGGACAGCACACAGTAGCCCAGAGGTCGAAGATCCTACTAACTGGACAGCAAACAGTAGCCCAGATGTCGAAGATCCTGCTAACTGGTCAGCAAACAGTAGCCCAGAGGTCAAAGATCCTGCTAACCGGACAGCAAAGAGTATCCCAGAAGTCGAATATCCTGCTAACCGGACAGAAAACAGTAGCTCAGAGGTCGAAGATCCTGCTAACTGGACAGCAAACAGTAGCCCAGAGGTCAAAGATCCTGCTAACTGGACAGCAAACTGTAGCCCAGAGGCGGGAGATCCTGCTAACTGGACAGCAAACATTAGATAAGAGGTCGAAGATCTTGTTAACTGGACATCACACAGTAGCACAGTAGTCGAAGATCCTGTTGTATGGACAGCAAGTTGTAGATCAGAGGTGTAAGATCCTGTTAACTGGACAGAAAACAGTAGACCACAGGTGGAAGATCCTGCTAACGGGACAGCAAACAATAGCCCAGAGGTCGAAGATTCTGCTAACCAGACAGCAAACAGTAGCACAGATGTCGAAGATCCTGCGAACTGGACAGCAAAAGTAGCCTAGATGTCAAAGATACTGCTAACTGGAAACAAATAGTAACACAGTGGTTGAAAATCCTACAAACTGGACAGCAAACAGTAGCCCAGATGTCGAAGATGCAGCTAACTTGACATCAAACTGCAGACCAAAAGTGGAAGATCCCGCTAACAAATGGACAGCAAACAGTAGCCCAGAGGTTGAAGATCTTGTTAACTGGACATCAAACAGTAGCACAGAGGTCGACGATCCTGTTATCTGGACAGCAAGCTGTAGATCAGAGGTCGAAGATCCTGTTAACTGGACAGAAAGCCGTAAACCCGATTGAGAAGATCATGCTAAGTGGACAGCATACAGTAGCCCAGAGGTCGAAGATCCTGCTAACTGGACAACAAAGAGTAGCCCAGAGGTCGAATATCCTGCTAACTGGACAGGAAACATTAGACCAGAGGTGGAACATCCTGATAAATGTACAGCAAACAGTAGTCTAGAGGTCGAAGATCCTGCTAACTGGACAGCAAACAGTAGCCCAGAGGTCGAAGATCCTGCTAACTGGACAGCAAACAGTAACCCAGTGGTGAAAGATCCTGATAACTGGAAAGCAAACTGTAGCCCAGATGTCGAAGATCCTGCAAACTGGACAGAAAACAGTGGCCCAGAGGTCGAAGATACTGCTAACTGGAAACAAACAGTAGCCCAAAGGTCGAATATCCTGTATACTGGACAGCAAACAGTAGCCCAGAGGTCGAAGATCCTGCTAACTTGACAGCAAACAGTAACCCAGAGGTCGAAGATCCTGTTAAATTTACTGCAAACAGTAGTCCAGAGGATGAAGATACTGCTAACTAGACTGCAAACAGTAGCCCAAAGGTCGAATATCCTGCAAACTGGACAGCAAACAGTAGCCCAGAAGTGGAAGATCCTGATAACTGGACAGCAAACTGTAGCCCAGATGCCGAAGATCTTGCGAACGGGACAGCAAACAGTAGCCCAGAGGTCGAAGATACTGTTAACTGGAAACAAACAGTAGCCCCGTGGTTGAAAATCCTGCAAACTTTACAGCAAACAGTAGCCCACAAGTCAAAGATCCTGCTAACTGGACAGCAAACAGTAGCCCAGAGGTCGAAAATTATGCTAACTGGACAGCAAACAGCTCAGAGGCGGAAGATCCTGCTAACTAGACAGCAAATAGTATCCCGCAGGACGAAGATCCTGTATAGTGGACAGCAAACAGTAGCCCAGAGGTCGAAGATCCTGCTAACTGGACTGCAAACAAGCAAACAGCAGCCCGGAGGTCAAAGATCTTGCTAACTTGACAGAAACAGTAGACCAGAGGTCGAAGATCCTGCTAACTGGACATAAAAAAGTAGCCTCGTGGTCGAAGATAATGCTAACTGGACAGCAAACAGTAGCCCAAAGGTGGAAGATCCTGCTAACTGGACAGCAAGTAGTAGAAAAGAGGTCGAAGATCCTGCTAACTGGACAGCAAACAGTAACCCAGAGGTCGAAGATCCTGCTAACTGGACAGCAAACAGTAGCCCAGATGTCGAAGATCCTGCTAACTGGACAGCAAACAGTAGCCCAGTGGTGAAAGATCCTGCTAACTGGACAGCAAACAGTAGCCCCGTGGTTGAAGATCCTGTATACTGGACAGCAAACAGTATCCCAGAGGTCGAAGATCCTGCTAACTGGACAGCAAACAGTAGCCCAGAGGTCAAAAATCCTGCTAACTGGACAACAAAAAGTAGCAGAGAGGTCGAAGATATTGCTAACTGGACAGCAAACAGTAGCCCAGAGGTCGAAGATCCTGCTAACTGGACAGCAAACAGTAGCCCAGGGTCGAAGATCCTGCTAACTGGACAGCAAACAGTAGACCAGAGGTCGAAGATCCTGCTAACTGGACAGCAAACAGTAGCCCAGAGGTGGAAGATCCTGCTAACTGGACAGCAAACAGTAACCCAGAGGTCGAAGATCCTGCTAACTGGACAGCAAACAGTAGCCCAGAGGTCGAAGATCCTGCTAACTGGACAGCAAACAGTAGCCCAGAGGTCGAAGATCCTGCTAACTGGACAGCAAACAGTAGACCAGAGGTGGAAGATCCTGCTAACTGGACAGCAAGCAGTAGCCCAGAGGTCGAAGATCCTGCTAACTGGACAGCAAACAGTAGAACAGAGGTGGAAGATCCAGCTAACTGGACAGCAAACAGTAGACAAGAGGTCGAAGATCCTGCTAACAACTGGACAGCAAACAGTAACCCAGAGGTCGCAGATCCTGCTAAATGTACAGGAAACAATCCAGTGGTCGAAGATCCTGCTAACTGGGCAGCAAAAAGTAGCCCAGAGGTGGAAGATCCTGCTAACTGGACAGCAAACAGTAGCCCAGAGGTCGAAGATCCTGCTAACTGGACAGCAAACAGTAGCCCAGAGGTAGAAGATCCTGCTAACTGGACAGCAAACAGTAACCCAGAGGTCGAAGATCCTGCTAAATTTACAGCAAACAGTAGTCCAGAGGTCGAAGATCCTGCTAACTGGACAGCAAACAGTAGCCCAGAGGTCGAAGATCCTGCTAACTGGACAGCAAACAGTAGCCCAGAGGTGGAAGATCCTGATAACTGGACAGCAAACTGTAGCCCAGATGTCGAAGATCCTGCTAACTGGACAGCAAACAGTAGCCCAGAGTTCGAAGATACTGCTAACTGGAAACAAACAGTGGGCCCGTGGTGGAAAATCCTGCGAACTGGACAGCAAACAGTATCCCAGTTGTCGGAGATCCTGCTAACTGGACAGCAAACATTAGATAAGAGGTCGAAGATCTTGTTAACTGGACATCAAACAGTAGCCCAGAGGTCGAAGATCCTGCTAACTGGACAGCAAACAGTAGCACAGAGGTCGAAGATCCTGCTAACTGGACAGCAAACAGTAGCCCAGAGGTGGAAGATCCTGCTAACTGGACAGCAAACAGTAGCCCAGAGGTCGAAGATCCTGCTAACTGGACAGCAAACAGTAGACCAGCGGTCGAAGATCCTGCTAACTGGACAGCAAACAGTAGCACAGAGGTCGAATATCCTGCTAACTGGAAACAAACAGTAGCCCTGTGGTTGAAGATCCTGCAAACTGGACAGCAAACAGTAGCCCAGATGTCGAAGATGCTGTTATCTGTACAGCAAGCTGTAGATCAGAGGTCGAAGATCCTGCTGCTAACTGCATAGCAAACAGTAGCAGAGAGGTGGAAGATCCTGCTAACTGGACAGCAAACAGTAGCCCAGATGTCGAAGATCCTGCTAACTGGATAGCAAACAGTAGCACAGATGTCGAAGATAATGCTAACTGGATAGCAAACAGTAGTCAAGAGGTGGAAGATCCTGCTAAGTGGACAGCAAACAGTAGCCAAGAGGTGGAAGATCCTGCTAACTGGACAGCAAGCAGTGGCCCAGAGGTCGAAGATCCTGCTAACTGGACAGCATAGAGTAGCCCAGATGTCGAAGATTAAAAAAACTGGACAGCAAACAGTAGCCCAGAGGCCGAAGATCCTGTTAACTGGACAGCAAACAGTAGCACAGATCACGAAGATCCTGCTAACTGGACAGCAAACAGTAGCCAAGAGGTGGAAGATCCTGCTAACTGGACAGCAAACAGTAGAACAGAGGTCGAAGATCCTGCTAACTGGACAGCAAACAGTAGCCCAGAGGTCGAAGATCCTGCTAACTGGACAGCAAACAGTAGCCCAGAGGTCGAAGATCCTGCTAACTTGACAGCAAACAGTAGCCCAGAGGTCGAAGATCCTGCTAACTGGACAGCAAACAGTAGCCCAGAGGTCGAAGATCCTGCTAACTGGACAGCAAACAGTAGCCCAGAGGTCGAAGATCCAGCTAACTGGACAGCAAACAGTAGCCCAGAGGTCGAAGATCCTGCTAACTGGACAGCAAACAATAGCCCAGATGTCGAAGATCCTGCTAACTGGACAGCAAAAAGTAGCCCAGAGGTTGAAGATCCTGCTAACTGGACAGCAAACAGTAGATCAGAGGTCGAAGATCCTGCTAACTGGACAGCAAACAGTAGCCCAGAGGTCAAAGATCCTGCTAACTGGACAGCAAACAGTAGCCCAGAGGTCGAAGATCCTGCTAACTGGACAGCAAACAATAGCCCAGAGGTCGAAGATCCTGCTAACTGGACAGCAAACAGTAGCCCAGAGGTCGAAGATCCTGCTAACTGGACAGCAAACTGTAGCCCAGAGGTCGAAGATCCTGCTAACTGGACAGCAAACAGTAGCCCAGAGGTCGAAGATCCTGCTAACTGGACAGCAAACAGTAGCCCAGAGGTCGAAGATCCTGCAAACTGGACAGCAAACAGTAGCCCAAAGGTCGAAGATCCTGCTAACTGGACAGCAAATAGTAGCCCAGAGGTCGAAGATCCTGTTAACTGGACAGCAAACAGTAGCACAGAGGTCGAAGATCCTGTTAACTGGACAGCAAACAGTAGCCCAGAGGTCGAAGATCCTGTTAACTGGACAGCAAACAGTAGCCCAGAGGTCGAAGATCCTGCTAACTGGACAGCAAACAGTAGCCCAAAGGTGGAAGATCCTGTATACTGGACAGCAAACAGTAGCCCAGAGGTGGAAGTTCATGATAACTGGACAGCAAACAGTAGCCCAGAGGTCGAAGATCCTGCTAACTGGACATAAAAAAGTAGCCTCGTGGTCGAAGATAATGCTAACTGGATAGCAAACAGTAGCCCAGAGGTCAAAGATCCTGTATACTGGACAGCAAACAGTAGCCCAGAGGTGGAAGTTCATGATAACTGGACAGCAAACTGTAGCCCAGATGTCGAAGATCCTGCGAACTGGACAGCAAACAGTAGCTAAGAGGTCAAAGATACTGATAACTTTAAACAAACAGTAGCCCCGCGGTTGAAAATCCTGCAAACTGGACAGCAAACAGTAGCCCAGATGTCGAAGATGCAGCTAACTTGACATTAACTGCAGACCAAAGGTAGAAGATCCTGCTAACAAGTGGACAGCAAACAGTAGCCCAGAGGTCGAAGATCTTGTTAACTGGACATCAAACAGTAGCACAGAGGTCGAAGATTTTGTTATCTGGACAGCAAGCTGTATATCAGAGGTCGAAGATCCTGTTAACTGGACTGAAAACAGTAGACCAGAGGTTGAAGATCCTGCTAACTGGAAAGCAAACAGTAGCCCAGAGGTCGAAGATCCTGCTAACTGGACAGCAAACAGTAACCTAGAGGTCCAAGATCCTGCTAACTGGGAGCAAACAGTAGCCCAGAGGTCGAAGATCCCGTTAGCTGGACAGCAAATAGTAGCGCAGAGGTCGAAGATTCTGCTAACTAGACTGCAAAAGTAGCCCAGAGGCGGATATACTGCTAACTGGACAGCAAACAGTAGCCCAGAGGACGAAGATCCTGTATACTGGACAGCAAACAGTAGCCCAGAGGTCAAAGATCCTGCTTACTGGACAGCAAACAGTAGCCCAGATGTCGAAGATCCTGCTAACTGGACAGCAAACAGTAGCCCGAGGTCGAAGATTCTGCTAACTGGACAGCAAACAGTAGCCCAGAGGTGGAAGATCCTGATAACTGGACAGCAAACTGTAGCCCAGATGTCGAAGATCCTGCAAACTGCACAGCATACAGTTGCCCAGAGGTCGAAGATACTGCTAACTGGAAACAAACAGTAGTCTCGTGGTGGAAAATCTTGCAAACTGAACAGCAAACAGTAGCCCAGAGGTCGAAGATCCTGCTAACTTGACACCAAATAGTAGACCAGAGGTATCAGATTCTGCTAACAACTGGACTGCAAAGTTAGTAGATCAGCGGTCGAAGATCCTGCTAAATGAACAGAAAACAGTAGACCACAGAGGTGGAAGATCCTGCTAACTGGACAGCAAACAGCAGCCCCGAGGTCGAAGATCCTGCTAACTGGACAGCAAACAGTAGACTAATTGGACAGCAAACAGCAGCAAAGAGGTCAAAGATCCTGCTAACTGGACAGCAAACTGTAGCCCAGAGGTCGAAGATCCTGCTAAGTGGACAGCAAGAAGCTCAGAGGTCGAAGATCCTGCTAACTAGACAGCAAACAGTAGCCCGGAGGTCTAATCCTGCATATTGGATAGCGAACAGTAGCCCAGAGGTCCAAGATCCTTCTAACTGGACAGCAAACAGCAGCCCAGAGGTCGAAGATCCTGCTAACTGTACAGCAAACAGTAACCCAGAGGTCGAAGATCCTGTTAAATTTACAGCAAACAGTAGCCCAGAGGTCGAAGATCCTGCGTAGTGGATAGCAAACAGTAGCATAGAGGTCGAAGATCCTGCTATCTGGACAGCAATGAGTAGCCCCGTGGTCGAAGATCCTGCTAACTGGACAGCAAACAGTAGCCCAGATGTCGAAGATGCAGCTAACTTGACATCAAACTGCAGACCAAAAGTGGAAGATCCTGCTAACAAATGGACAGCAAACAGTAGCCCAGAGGTTGAAGATCTTGTTAACTGGACATCAAAAAGTAGCACAGAGGTCGAAGATCCTGTTATCTGGACAGATGGCTGTAGATCGGAGGTCGAAGATCCTGTTAACTGGACAGAAAACAGTAGACCAGATTGAGAAGATCATGCTAAGTGGACAGCAAACAGTAGCCCAGAGGTCGAAGATCCTGCTAACTGGACATCAAAGAGTAGCCCAGAGGTCTAATATCTCTGCTAACTGGACAGGAAACATTAGACCAGAGGTGGAAGATCCTGCTAACTGGAAAGCAAACAGTAGCCCAGAGGTGGAAGATCCTGCTAACTGGACAGCAAGTAGTAGACAAGAGCTAACAGTAAACCAGAGGTCGAAGATCCTGCTAAATGTACAGCAAACAGTAGTCTAGAGGTCGAAGATCCTGCTAACTGGACAGCAAACAGTAGCCCAGAGGTTGAAGATCCTGCTAACTGGACAGCAAACAGTAGCCCAGTGGTGGAAGATCCTGATAACTGGACAGCAAACTGTAGCCCAGATGTCGAAGATGCTGCAAACTAGACAGCAAACAGTGGCCCAGAGGTCGAAGATACTGCTAACTGGAAACAAATAGTCGCGCCGTGGTTGCAAATACTACAAACTGGACAGCAAACAGTAGCCCAGATGTCGAAGATGCCGCTAACTGGACAGCAAACAGTAGCCCAGAAGTCGAAGATCCTGCTAACTGGACAGCAAACAGTAACCCAGAGGTCCAAGATCCTGCTAACTGGACAGCAAACAGTAGACAAGAGGTCGGAGATCCTGCTAACTTGACAGCAAATCGTAGCCCAGAGGTCGAAGATCCTGTTAACTGGACAGCAAACAGTAGACCAGAGGTCGAAGATCCTGCTAACTAGACATCAAACATTAGCCCAGAGATCAGCGATCCTGCTAACTGGTCAGAAAACAGTAGCCCTGCGGTCGAATATCCTGCTAATTGTCCAGAAAATAGAAGCACAGAGGTCGAAGATCCTGCTAACTGGACAGCAAACACTAGCCCAGAGGTCGAAGATCCTGCAAACAACAACAACACAGCTAATAGTAGCCCAGAGGTCGAAGATCCTGCTAACTGGACAACAAACTGTAGCCCAGAAGTCGAAGATCCTGCTAACTGGACAGCAAACAGTAGCCCAGAGGTCGAAGATTTTGCTAACTGGACAGCAAACAGCCCAGAGGCGGAAGATCCTGCTAACTAGACAGCAAACAGTAGCCCGGAGAAAGAAGATCCTGTATAGTGGACAGCAAACTGTAGCCACGAGGCCGAAGATCCTGCTATCTGGACAGCAAAGAGTAGCCCCGTGGTCTAAGATCCTGTTAACTGGACAGCAAAAAGTAGCCCAGAGGTGGAAGATCCTACTAACTGGACAGCAAGTAGTAGACAAGAGGTCGAAGATCTTGCTAACTGGACAGCAAACAGTAACCCAGAGGTCGAAGATCCTGTTAAATTTACAGCAAACAGTAGTCCAGAGGTCGAAGATCCTGCTAACTGGACAGCAAACAGTAGCCCAAAGGTCGAAGATCCTGCTAACTGGACAGCAAACAGTAGCCCAGAGGTGGAAGATCCTGATAACTGGACAGCAAACTGTAGCCCAGATGTCAAAGATCTTGCAAACGGGACAGCAAACAGTAGCCCAGAGGTCGAAGATACTGCTAACTGGAAACAAACAGTAGCCCCGTGGTTGAAAATCATGCAAACTGGACAGCAAACAGTAGCCCAGAAGTCGAAGATCCTGCTAACTGGATAGCAAACAGTAGCCCAGATGTCGACAATTATGCTAACTGGACAGCAAGCAGCTCAGAGGCGGAAGACCCTGCTAACTAGACAGCAAACAGTAGTTCGGAGGACGAAGATCCTGTATAGTGGAAAGCAAATAGTAGCCCAGAGGTCGAAGATCCTGCTAACTGGACAGCAAACAGCAGCCCGGAGGTCGAATATCCTGCTAATTGTCCAGAAAATAGAAGCACAGAGGTCGAAGATCCTGCTAACTGGACAGCAAACAGTAGCCCAGAGGTCGAAGATCCTGCAAACAACAACACAGCAAATAGTAGCCCAGAGGTCGAAGATCCTGCTAACTGGACAGCAAACAGTAGCCCAGAAGTCGAAGATCCTGCTAACTGGACAGCAAACAGTAGCCCAGAGGTCGAAGATTCTGCTAACTGGACAGCAAACAGCCCAGAGGCGGAAGATCCTGCTAACTAGACAGCAAACAGTAGCCCGGAGAACGAAGATCCTGTATAGTGGACAGCAAACAGTAGCCACGAGGTCGAAGATCCTGCTATCTGGACAGCAAAGAGTAGCCCCGTGGTCGAAGATCCTGTTAACTGGACAGCAAAAAGTAGCCCAGAGGTGGAAGATCCTACTAACTGGACAGCAAGTAGTAGACAAGAGGTCGAAGATCCTGCTAACTGGACAGCAAACAGTAACCCAGAGGTCGAAGATCCTGTTAAATTTACAGCAAACAGTAGTCTAGAGGTCGAAGATCCTGCTAACTGGACAGCAAACAGTAGCCCAAAGGTCGAAGATCCTGCTAACTGGACAGCAAACAGTAACCCAGAGGTCGCAGATCCTGCTAAATGTACAGCAAACAGTAGTCTAGAGGTCGAAGATCCTGCAAACTGGACAGCAAACAGTAGCGCAGAGGTCGAAGATCTTGTTAACTGGACATCAAACAGTAGAACAGGGGTTGAAGATCCTGTTATCTGGACAGCAAGCTGTAGATCAGAGGTCGAAGATTCTGTTAACTGGGCTGAAAACAGTAGACCAGAGGTGGAAGATCCTGCTAACTGGACAGCAAGCAGTAGCCCAGAATTCGAAGATTCTGCTAACTGGACAGCAAACAGCCCAGAATCGGTAAGATCCAGCTAACTGGACAGCAAACGGTAGCCCGGACGACGAAGATTCTGTATACTGGACAGCAAACACCCCAGAGGTCGAAGTTCCTGCTAACTGGACAGCAAACATTAGCCCAGATATCGAAGATCTAGCTAACTGGACAGCAAACAATAGCCCAGATGTCGAAGATGCAGCTAACTTGACATTAACTGCAGACCAAAGGTAGAAAATCCTGCTAACAACTGGACAGCAAACAGTAGCGCAGAGGTCGAAGATCTTGTTAACTGGACATCAAACAGTAGAACAGAGGTCGAAGATCCTGTTATCTGGACAGCAAGCTGTAGATCAGAGGTCGAAGAACCTGTTAACTGGGCTGAAAACAGTAGACCAGAGGTGGAAATCCCTGCTAACTGGACAGCAAGCAGTAGCCCAGAGGTCGAAGATCCTGCTAACTGGACAGCAAACAGTAGAACAGAGGTGGAAGATCCTGCGAAGATAATGCTAAACTGGACAGCAAACAGTAGCCCAGAGGTGAGCCAGCTCCAAACTGGTAAGCAAACAGAAAACCCAGAGGTCGAAGATCCTGCTAATTGTCCAGCAAACAGTAGCACAGAGGTCGAAGATCCTACTAACTGGACAGCAAACAGTAGCCCAGAGGTCGAAGATCCTGCTAACTGGACAGCAAGCAGTAGCCCAGAGGTCCTGAAGATCCAGTAGCTAGAGGTCGAAATAACTGGACAGCAAACAGTAGCCCAGAGGTCGAAGATCCTGCTAACTGGACAGCAAACAGTAGCCCAGAGGTCGAAGATCCTGCTGGACAGCAAACGTAGACAGCGAAAACAGTAAGCCCAGAGGTCAAGGTCGAAGATCCTGCTAACTGGACATCACAAACAGTAGCCCAGAGGTCAAGATCCTGCTAACTGACAGAAAACAGTAGCCCTGCGGTCGAAGATCCTGCTAATTGTCTAGAAAACAGTAGCACACAGGTCGAAGATCCTGCTAACTGGACAGCAAACAGTAACCAAGAGGTCAAAGGTCCTGCTAACTGGACAGCAAAGAGTAGCCCCGTGGTCGAAGATCCTGCTAACTGGACATCAAACAGTAGCCCAGAGGTGGAAGATCCTGTATACTGGACAGCAAACAGTAGCTCAGAGGTGGAAGATCCTGATAACTGGACAGCAAACTGTAGCCCAGATGTCGAAGATCCTGCTAACTGGACAGCAAACAGTAGCCCAGAGGTCGAAGATACTGCTAACTGGAAACAAACAGTAGCCCCGTGGTTGAAAATCCTTCAAACTGGACAGCAAACAGTAGCCCAGAAGTCGAAGATCCTGCTAACTGGACAGCAAACAGTAGCCCTGAGGTCGAAAATTCTGTTTAACTGGACAGCAAACAGCTCAGAGGCGGAAGATCCTGCTAACTAGACAGCAAACAGTAGCCCGGAGGACGAAGATCCTGTATAGTGGACAGCAAACAGTAGCAAAGAGGTCGAAGATCCTGCTAACTGGACAGCAAACAGTAGCCCAGATGTCGAAGATCATGCTAACTGGACAGCAAACAGTAACCCAGAACTAACGGACAGCAAACAGTTAGCCCGGAGGATGAAGATCCTGTATA
>JAMPIV010011320.1:0-240000 GCA_024509875.1 Oreohelix idahoensis
GTTAGGAATCATCTAAACAGAAAAAGTGGGAGATATACAATATAACAGAAAGAGATGAGGATTTACTATATAACTGAAAGAGAAGAGATATTACAAGATAAAACAGAAAGATAAGCGCTGTTACTATATAACTAAAAGATAAGCGATACAGAAGGAGGACATTTACAAATACAGAAAGAGAAGAGTACAGATGGGAGGACATTACTATGTTGAGTGCACACCATAGGCATCAAGGCAACCTTAATAAAGTTATACTTAGATTAGATTGCTTTGAACCATGAGGATGGGCCTCACACAAAAAACGATATATTATAGTATATATATATATAGATTTTATAAATATATATATATATATATATATATATATATATATATATATATATATATATATATAAAATTTTTTTATAAATAATTTTTTATATAAAAAAAAAATATATATTATATTTAACTTAATATTAAATAAATATTAGACAAACATAAAGGTCTGTTTTTCAGGCACTCGTAAGAAATAAAGAAGTAGAACACTAGACACCAGAAAAAAACACACAGACGGGAGTGGCTTACCCTAGTGATCACCGTTCACTTTGCTAGGAGCAATTATAAAATGCTCAAGGCCAGGAATTATAAGCAGGTGTTTTGGGTTTTGGTTAAGAGGGAAGGTATGAAAAATATGGTTTTAAGGAAACTAAAGAATAGGATTTGTGAATAAAGGACTATATTTTGTCTTGCTAAAAGGGAAATTAACGCATTGAGTGCAAATCATTGCTGTTGATCAAAGGGGAGGAAGACTTTAATTATTCAGAAAGATCAGGAGAGGAAAGTGTTTTAATTTACACATAAGTAGAAATTTGGTGAGTTGGTAATTATGGTTTTATAAAAATGTACATATACGAATTGTATACGCAAGGCTTTAGAGAAGAATAATATAAGGTCAAGTCCAAATATGCAAAGGGAGACAATGGTTGTTAATTACCTCTCTTATATGATTAAGTGAGTTGAGAAAAAAAATATGCACGTGAAAAGTTTATCAGGAAACGGATGACACTTCACTGATGAGTTGTTTACACGCTCTCGCGGACATAGCGTGAACATTTTTTTCAGCTGAGCGAAGAATAGGAGGGGAACCAATGTGAATTTTACAGTAAAACAAGGACAGCAGATGAGCTAGTAAAGATTTTTATAGAGGAGACTCATTTAGACGCGCTTTGTTTAGCGGTCAGTGCATTTTTTCGGAGGAAGCAGTCCTGGTTGAGGACGTAGCGTGGCAGGAAGGTGGTTTCTGACAAGCTCAAGTTACATTTCTGTGAGAAACAGAATGAATACTTCTGAAGAAGCCTATAGACCTCGTTAGAGCAGTAGAATCTATTCACTTATGAAAGGGGACAGAAATGTGTTTAAAATATAAGTTTAGTGATAAGGGGTGATAGTAAGAAAAATGAGTGTTGTGGGATTCGGTGCAACCAAAGTAAGTAGGTCCTTTGACTCATAACTTTTGATAGACATTGAATAGAATTATTTCAGAAGTTTGAAATAAGGTATTACAAGGTTAACGACGCTTACAACTAAGTAGACGAGCGCAGAATAAGGAGAAACGAAGCTGAAGCTACAAAATTGACTATGATGTGAATAAAGTGAGACTAAGTCAGCAGCTGAGAAGTTTTACAGAAGAACATGGATTTAATAGCCGTGTTGGGCTATTGTATAATGAATTTTGCAACATCAACTGCTACAAGTAAGATGAGTAAGCAATTGAAGTTTGATTGTATTTACAGGATGAAAACATGAGCTCTCTAGCAGGTATAAGTATGAGAATACCAACAACAGGTGTACCCAATGTATTAATTTGCATATATTGAGTTTTAAGATGATGGTATTTGAGTAAAATTGAGTCAAATCTGACAGGATTAGTAGATGAAGGGAAACCAACTCACGAAAGAGTTTCCGAAAGGCTTGCGAAAAGCCAGAATAAATATAAACACCTTCCAGGAAGTAAATAGGTATAAACCACAATTGTTGGTGTTCTCAGGTAGAGATATAGCTAGCTATATATATTATATAATATATATAATATATATATATATATATAATATAGATATATAATATATATATATATATAATATATATATATACAGGTACATGGATATATACCCAGGAGGAATGGGATCTACAAGAGATAGTTAGGAAATGTTTGTACCTGGAATTAGTACCACATGCCTCTGTTATGATGAACTTATATGATGTAAATAAACTGTTTGTTTTGATGGAACGTTGCTCAAGTTGGGTTCAGTCTCTAAAAGGTTGTTGAGTGCTAGAGTAAACAAAGATACTGGACATAAAGAACTAACTAACTACTATGCGAAGCTGTCACTTAAGTAACATCATAAGAAGGGATGGAACGAGTTTAGGTTGGAAGTTTTGAGAGAATATCATCCAGGAATCAATAACTCTGGCGGTGAGGGCCAGTATTAAGATATACTCTTACTTGGAAGATAGGTCAATGGATCAAATTGACAAATAGAAGGTAGACAACTAGGCCTGCCCCAGTCACCTAGTTTACTATAATAAGAAGAGATAGCACTGTCACATTTAGTTTAATTGGTGACCTAGTCATATGGGACACCCACTGGGACACAGTCTTCTTGGACCAGTCTTTAAAACACCCAGTCCAGCGGTGACATTTAGTTTAATTGGTGCCGCAACCAGTCCTAGGACATATACAGGGCACAAGGTCACATAATATCACTAATTGGCACTGTCACATAGTTTAATTGGCGCCGTGACCAACCCTTCTTAAAGTGACATGGCTACATCACAAGGAGAGATGGAATACCAACAACAACAACAACAACATTCCATATTGGTTCCACCACCTGTGGAGCAAGAACCAACAATGGCCGCTCTAAAGAGCATTACTGAAACACTATATAATGTTGACTTATATGCAAAATATAATCAGATTAGATCAGTGATAACCCCATTTAAAGGAGACTCGAAAGAATTTAGGAAATGGATGAAGGATGCAGACAGGTTTGCCACTATGATAAATGCAAGCACAGATATGGAACGGAAGAAGATACTATATTTTTCGTCTGACGCTCTTGTTACGGATTTCTTAAGGAGACGTGATAATACATATCCAAGTGAGACATATGAGTCATTGAAGAAAGAGCTAACGAAACGCTATAGTGATATTACAAATACGGAACATGCATGGTCATTACTTCGTCGCATCAAACAACAACGCAACGAGCCTATACAATCCTATGCAGAGAAATTATTAAATTTGGCGGAGGAGGCATTCCTGAATGGATTGACAGCATCACCGGACCTTGAGAAACATCTGGTAGGAATTTTTATTGACGGGACTGTTGGGCAGTAGTACAAAACTCCATATGATTCGTAAGGATCCCAATACAATAAATGAGGCGATACAGATAGCGATTACAGAAGAAAATGTCCAAACGAGGTTTAATCAATGTATCGAACAAGAACCAACAGTCGAGGCACAGACAGAACATGAGCCGATGGAGATTGGACATTCCCGTTCTCGTTGGGCGTCGCCCAAGCCGGACGGAAAACCAGAAAACAGGTGAACACAAGCTATCCTCGACATTTTCATAGGCAGCAGAGTATACAGCAGGTGAATATTCCCACTTGTTTTAGTTGCGGTTGTAGAGGACACATAGCCCCTGAGTGCCGACAACAACATCCTCGCTGGCACCAGCAGAATTATAATGGTCCACAACAGAGTAGTTATGATAGTACGCGAGGACATAACCAAAACTTTAGAGGAGCGTATACACCATCAAATTTCAGAGCCAGACAAGCACGAAAGTATAACCAGGAAAATGGAAACGGTCAAATCACTAAGTAGGGCCGTTAGTGATGACCGTAAAGTAAATGAAGACAGCTTCCTTCATCGAAGGTCCAAAAACATAAATAATAACAACATGGTGTTACATCAAAAAACATTTTCAGCAAGAGACACCGCAGCAACAAATTCATTCCATAAATATTACTCCAGATCCTAGCTCATGCCTGATCAAGATCCATGACAAAAATTATCGCGCACTTGTGGACACTGGCGCTTCAGTAAGTTTGATTAGAGAGCAGCTGTACAAGCAGATCAAACACTTGGTAACTTTCAGACCTTCAAAAACGTTTATGGCATCAGTAACGGGACAATCTCTGAAGTCTTGTGGTACAGCATACATCAAATTCCACATAGGACAACAACTGATCACACATCCTTTTATTATTACACGTGGGATGTCCATAAATTTTATTCTAGGCAGAGATTTTCTTACCGCTCACAATGCTAGGATATATTTTGACCTCAACAAGATCAATATTAATGGGGAGTACATACAACTACAAGACGATATACACATAGCATCTTTGGTGCGGTTGACGACTCCAGTCACAGTACAGCCTAACACACTTGTGATAGCTAGAGGACGAGTCAAGAGCTCTAATTATATCAAGAAAGGACAGTCAGTACAAACTGGACCTTTGGAAAATGAGGATATAAATGATGAACCCCTCATGTTTGTTACTGAAGGTATAGCACAAGTTTCAGCCTCACGTGACTTCCCTGTAATGATTATAAACACGTCAGGACAGGCTACAACGATACACAGAGGTACTATAGTTGCCAAAGTACAAAGATCGTCTTTGAATACCACCAAGAATGGGAAAACACCTGAAGTTAGTTGCAATCAAAATCAGCACACCCTTATGTCACGCACATGGCAAAATAATACCTTAGGTTACCCTTCCGACGCTAACAGAAACTTTTGTCGGCAGAGCACAGAGGTCAACCAACTCAATAACAGATATGGAGGCAGGAGTGATACACGAACAATAAGGGAGAAGAGTCAATTAAAAAGAGTGGATAGAGGTGCAATTGGAGACCAGTGGAAGAATGAAAAACAGAGAGATCAACAAACACTACATAGAAATAGGAGGAATGGCACATTGTATAAAAAACCTAGCAGAGAAGAACCTGAACACATACATGCAAATGCGAAGGAAGACGAATATTATAGTTATCTACGAAAAGTGAATCAAGTGATACAAAGAAAAACACAGGATGGTATATACAGAGGAACAGATGGTAGCACAGGTCAAGCTACTTATGTTAATCTTGTTACTCACCATGCACTACCAACCTCAACAAAGCCCTTTGAAAATACTCGTGGTCAACGACAAAATAACAATCATATTGGTAATACAGAGGAAGAGCATACTCCAAGGCGGAAACCCTATATGAGATACTCGAATAAACCACTGTATCAGAGGTACCAGTTTAGATGTGCAAGTCCCTTTGAATATAGTCGTAGTAAACGACAGAAAGGAGGCACTGTATATAATGAGGAGAAAGAGCATACTCCATGGCAGAGACCCAATGGAAAATATGTAAGTCAATCAAAGTCGCAGAGAACAAAGTCCAGATGTTTCAGACCTTTTAATTATCCTAAAACAGAACAAGAAAGAACAAAATTTCCACAGAGATGAAGAACATAGTACATATGTTAAAATACCTTGGACAGATAATGAGTCTCATAGACAGAGTGACCCACCAGATAGTTGGCACAGCTTTTAGCCACGTTGAAAGTAGATGATAAAACACAAGTCCAAACTCACTACGTTTGTTACTAAACACCAGGACGTGTTTGCATTAACAGATATGGAGTTAGGTAGAACTAATACAGTATATATGGACATTCAAACTACAACAGAAGAACCCATTAGTTTGAAACCATACCACACTCCATTAAAAAACAGGCAAATAGTAGAGAAAGCTATAAATGACATGTTGAATGCAGGAGTCATAGAGAGATCGAGATCAGCATGGTCGTCACCAATAGTGATTGTCTCCAAGAAAGACGGAACGAGTAGATTCTGTTGTGATTATCGAGCGTTAAACAGAATTACAAAAACGATTTCGTATCCATTGCCACGGATAGATGATATTTTGGCAACACTTGGACACTCCACACATTTCACTACATTGGATGCACGCTCAGGATTTTGGTGCATTCCTATGACACCAGCAGCGAAAGAAAAGTCAACGTTTTGTACACACATGGGTAGTTACAAATGGAACGTTATGCCTTTTGGGTTGAAAGGAAGTCCCGCGACATATATGGCGTTGATGGATGAAGTTCTACAAGGAATGCATTCTTTCGCATTAGCTTATATTGATGATGTATTGATTCACACATCAGGTACTGTGGATGACCACCTATACAAGGTTGAACAAGTTTTTGATCGCCTACGATATCACCAGGTTAAACTCAAACTAAGTAAATGCGAGTTCCTAAAGACGGAAACTAAATACTTAGGGTTTATAGTGAATAAAGAAGGTATTCGCCCTGATACAGATAAAGTGGAAGCAATAAGGAACATGCCCGCTCCCACAACAGTGAAGCAGGTACGAGCGTATATTGGTTGTTGCGGATACTACAGACGTCACGTCGTTAATTTCTCCAAGGCTGCTGAACCACTCATTGCACTTACCAAGAAATATTCAAGATTTAGGTGGACAAAAGAATGCCAAGAATCCTTTGATTATCTTAAGGAAGCACTTACAAAGATACCACTGCTTGCACATCCGGATATATCCCGTCCAATGATCTTGTATACAGATGCTTCAGATACAGCAATAGGTGCTTGCTTAGTCCAAATCAGGGAAGAGAATGAGACACCCATTATACCAGAAATCCCTAATGAAATGCCTATAGCATTCGTGTCACACGCTCTCTCTAAAACTCAGAAACGATGGTCGACAACGGAGAAGGAAGCGTTTGCTATACATTACGCGATACAAAAAACTCGATTTTTATATCAGAGGTACTAAACTCACTATCAGAACAGACCATCAACCATTAGTGAATTGGCTTACTAAGACGCAGGAGCAGCCAAAAAAGTTACAAACATGGTCTATGAACCTACAATCATATGATACAAAAATTGAATACATTCCCGGTATTCAAAACACGTGTGCAGACCTCCTTTCGCGAACGCCACAACCTAGTACTATACTGGAAGATGATCTAATGGCGTCTACAGATATCAACGACAACGCAAAGGAAATTAACATTATAAATTCCAACAGAGTGGATGATGGAAACACCACTACCATAACAGATAATGGCACGCAGCAAACAACAGATGTAGATACACTTGATGTACATACTGAGCAGAGAAAAGATCCCGAAATTCTTAAGATCATCAAACAAGTGCAAACGAAACCTACGTCGCTTAAACGGTTTATAATCTTGCCCAATGATCAACTACTATATCATATTGATGAGAAACAAGAGGGGAGATTACAGAAAGTAATTCCACAATCAGTAATACCCCAACTACTAGAGCAGTTTCATGATAATAATGGACATGTAGGGAGAGATAAAACCATTGATATAATCAAGAAAAGATACTATTGGAAGTCTATGTACAAAGATATAATGGAATATGTTGGTACTTGTAGGGTATGCAGAATCAGAAATATGAGACCAACTAAAGTTCCTTTACAGGAAATGAAATCATCTCATTTTCCTATGGAAGTTATAAGTATGGACATTTCTGGTCCATATCCTGTTACGCAATCTGGAAATGCATACCTTTTACATATTGTTGATCAATATTCAGTATGGCCTGAAACTTATCCTCTTAAGAATATAACGTCAGCGACAGTGACAGAGTTTTTTCTACAAGAATTTGTACCAAGACATGGTTGTCCTAAAAGAATCATCACGGACAATGGAAAGCAATTTGTAGGCAACCCTTTTAAGAAGACACTTCGGACTTTGAATATTCAGCATACGACTAGCACTTTTTATAGACCGCAGGCAAACGGACGAAATGAGAGAATGCATGCTACATTGCACGATATCCTTGCTAAATATATACAAGGCAATGCTCAATATTGGGATGTATATATCAATCAAGCTCTTGAAGCGATAAGAGTAAACATAAACGAGACGACAGGACTATCTCCGTTCTACATGCTATATGGACGTGAGCCTATGTTCCCACTAGATAATCTTTTACAACCCCAAAAGAAATATCAAGGTGAAGATCCTATAGAAGTTATACTACAAGAAAAACACAGAGCACATCAGATAGCAAACAGTAATGCACAGAAAGCCTTCAAGAAATGGCAGAAGCAGCATGACAAAAGAGCGAAGTTAGAGAAGTTCAAAGTCGGAGATAAAGTATATTACAAGAAGAACGTTAGAGATAATAAGTTGGATGCACGATGGCTTGATGGATATAAAATAGTAGAACAGACAACACCCGTTAATTACAGACTATGGCATGAGGACAAGAACATAACCGTCAAAGCACACGCATCA
Organism: Oreohelix idahoensis; assembly: GCA_024509875.1. NCBI lineage: Eukaryota > Metazoa > Mollusca > Gastropoda > Stylommatophora > Oreohelicidae > Oreohelix > Oreohelix idahoensis. The sequence goes on from JAMPIV010011320.1 coordinate 8,364, forward strand.
CAGATGAAAAAAGACGATCATCGCCCTACAGCTCCGCCAGCCTTATGCAGTAGCAGACCAATACGAAAAGTCACGTTGAGTTATTATGATTCCACAGAGACATTAAGTACTTCACGTGAAGAAAACGACATGGATGTTGAGCAGAAACATTAGCCTACAACAACGTAACACTTCAGGTCAACTCCAAGATGCTGTACATCGTTTAGTTCGCTGCAGAGAAGACTCAGAAGATGAAGATGACATTCCACCAGCAGAATTGAGAGAAAGATTAATATACAGAGACAATCGTCTACACGGGAGAGATAGTAATACGCCACTATCGACACAAGACGAAGAACCTCATGCGTCCATATCAAGTCAAACATACTATAGTAGTCAGGGACTACAACCGTCAACTCCCAGTCAACACCAGTCTACACATTCTACTTGGGATAGCGAAGATGACAGACCTTTGAAATCAGCAACGAGAAACATAGCCCCCCACGGTAGCAACTTTACAGAAGAACATGGTAGTCAGGGACTACAACCGTCAACTCCCAGTCAACACCAGTCTACACATTCTACTTGGGATAGCGAAGATGACAGACCTTTGAAATCAGCAACGAGAAACATAGCCCCCCACGGTAGCAACTTTACAGAAGAACATGGTAGTCAGGGACTACAACCGTCAACTCCCAGTCAACACCAGTCTACACATTCAACTTGGGATAGCGAAGATGACAGACCTCTGAAATCAGCAACGAGAAACATAGCCCCCCACGGTAGCAACTTTACAGAAGAACATGGTAGTCAGGGGACTACAACCGTCAACCTCCAGTAGACACCACTTACATACTCTAGCTCGGATAGCGATGACGAACAGTCTTTACAAGTGACGAAAAGTAACATTACTCACCATACCCAGAGTCCTACAGCGAAGCACATAAATAGTAACAAGAATGTCATTAATACGCCTTCGGCACAGGTGGAATCTGAACTTGACGTAACAGAACGAGAAGACAGCGACATAGAGTGTATGGATGATACAACCAGCACCGAAATACGCATAGCTACCAAACGCCCTTACCAACCTTCGTCACTAGACTCACCACCAAGAGCGAAATTGCTACGATTACCGCAAGAACATCTACGAACAAGATTCAAAAGAAATCATCGCCAAGTACATAAACCTTCACTAGGTTTCCAACAAAATATAAATATTCGTTCGCCCCCCACCTCCTGCAGAGCGACTATAAACACGACAGCGCAATGCATATCAGCTTCGTCACAGTATGACAGTCGCCTCTCCAGCAGAGAGATTACACTGTTGGAACTCGCAAAACAAATCTCCAACTTAGTGTAGTCGTCATAAAGCACTAACCCAGCTATAGTGTTTAATTCGGTACTCTAACCAACATAGTACCTAAAGTTAAGTTAATTAATTGAGTCACACTGTGTTTAGCTTAAGTTGATATTCATATACTGGAGCACGCTTAGACACTTACAGTACTCACTAACTTCTTTAAAGAGAGTCGAGTTGACAAACATATAGCCTTAAGAATGTGACAAAGTGAATTAAAAACATAGTCTTAAGAATGTGACAAAGTAGAGTGAATACATAGAAGTTCATCATTGTGACACAGTAGAGTACACACATATAATCTTATGAATGTGACAAACTAGAATAACTACATATAGTTTTAGGAAACTTAACAGTGTTCTTCCCAAGGTACAAGATGCAGCATACTTGATGATCAACACTGACATTGGTTAAAATATGTATAGTACATTAAATGCATGTTAATTATTATAATGTACCTATTTCAGGCATAAAAGTATTCAGGACCAGAGGAAAAAAAAAAGAGAAAAGAGAAAAGAAAAGAAGAAGGGAAGTGATCCAGACTCAGTCAAGTGAAGTCTTACTCATGGACATAGGCAAATATTGCACTGAGGATGAACGTCCCCACTTTTTACTGCACTGGTTGTACAGAGATAACAGAAAAAGAAAAAAAAAACAACTTGGTTGCAGTATTGGTATTATGGGTACTGCTTACTTAAGAGATGATGGTAATCACAGTTATAGGTCATGACTATATTACTTTTTACATCTTAAGTTAGATATATTTTGTTAACCCTGACGTACTACTGCATGTATATATAGGTTTAGACAGAGTGAAGGATTTGACTGATGCATCCAAGACTAGAATCAGTCGGGGACATCAACTCTGACATAGTGACATCTTTCACTATCACATTAGGATATTTTTACTGATGCACCATTAATTAGTTTATTTCTGCTTATCTCTCTCGTATAATGGATAAATTACATTAACAGCAGATATTTCAAGACATATAAAGGTACCGACAAACCTCTGTGTCTAGACGCAGTGACCATGTAGAAAAAGAGGAACATGTGTTTATATATATTTATATAGATAAGAGGTGCAGGGCCATGATTTAAGTTTTTTGTTGAGTATTGATGGTATTCCTCAAGCTAAGGTTCAGCAATGAGGTAGCGTTACATTTCGCTTCAAAAAATTTTTTTTTTTGGACATTTGTTAACATGTAGACTTTGAATATGTATACAGGCGCGGTGATAATGGTATGTTAAAGAATAGAATGGGATTGCTAGATGATGGAACACAAATGTCTCCCTATGGGATACATTTGTATGGCCCCGGGTTGTATGTCACCGTTCACTTTGCTAGGAGCATTATAAAATGCTTAAGCAGGAATTATAAGCGGTGATTTGGTTTTGGTTAGAGGGAAGGTATGAAAAAATGGTTTAAGAAATAAGAATAGATTTGAATAAAGACTATTTGTCTTGCTAAAAGGGAAATAAGATGAGTGAAATCATGCTTTGATCAAAGGGAGAAGACTCTAATTATTAAAGTCAGGGGAGGAAAGTGCTTAATTACACATAAGTAGATTTGGTGAGTTGGTAATTATGGTTTAGAAAATGTACATATACGAATTGTATAGCAAGCTTTAGAGAAGATAATATAAGGTTAAGTCAAATATGCAAAGGGAGACAATGGTTAATTAACTCCCCCTTATACGATTAAGTGAGTTGAGAAAAAAAAATATGCACGTGAAAAGTTTATCAGGACAACGGATGACACTTCACTGAGTTGTTTACACAAGCGGATAAGCGTGAAACATTTTTCAGCTGAGCGAAGAATAGGAGGAACCAATGAATTTACAGTAAACAAGGACAGATGAGCTAGTAAAGATTTTATAGAGGAGAACTCATTTAGACGCGCTGTTGAGCGGTCGCATTTTTCGGAGGAAGCAGTCCCCCTCGTGAAGGACGTAGAGTGGCAGCAATGTGTTTTCTGCCAGGCTCAAGTTACATTTCTGTGAGAAACAGAATGAATACTTCTGAAGAATCCTATAGACCTAGTTAGAGTAGTAGAATCTATTCACTTATGAAAGACAGAACTGTGTTTAAAATATAAGTTTAGTGATAAGGGGTGATAGTAAGAAAAATGAGTGTTGTGAGGATTCGGTGCAATCAAAGTAAGTAGGTCCTTTGACTCATAACTTTTGATAGACATTGAAATAGAATTATTTCAGAAGTTGAAATAAGGTATTACAAGGTTAACGACGCTCACAAAAACTAAGTGAGCGCAGAATAAAGGAGAAACGAAGCTGAAGCTACAAAATTGACTATGATGTGAATAAACTGAGACTAAGTCAGCAGCTGAGAAGTTTTACAGAAGAACATGGATTTAATAGCCGTGTTGGGCTATTGTATAATGAATTTTGCAACATCAACTGCTACAAGTAAGATGAGTAAGCAATTGAAGTTTGATTGTATTTACAGGATGAAACATGAGCTCTCTAGCAGGTATAAGTATGAGAATACCGCAACAGGTGTACCCAATGTAAAATTAATTTGCATATATGAGTTTTAAGATGATGGTATTTGAGTAAATTGAGTCAAATCTGACAGGATTAGTAGATGAAGGAAACCAACTCAGGAAAGAGTTGATGAAAGGCTTGGGAAAAAAGCCAGAATAAATATAAAACCTTAAGGGAAGAAAATAGGTATAAACCATACCTGTTGGTGTTCTCAGGTAGAAGATATATATATATATATTATATATATATGAATATATATTATATATATAAATAAATATATATATATATATATGATATATATATATATAATATATATATATATATATATATATATATATATATATATATATATATATACAGGTACATGGATATATACCCAGGAGGAATGGGATCTACAAGAGATAGTTAGGAAATGTTTGTACCTGGAATTAGTACCACATGCCTCTGTTATGATGAAACTTATATGATGTAAATAAACTGTTTGTTTTGATGGAACGTTGCTCAAGTTGGGTTCAGTCTCTAAAAAAGGTTGTTGAGTGCTAGAGTAACAAGATACTGGACATAAAGAAACTAACTACTATACGAAGCTGTCACTTAAGTAACATCATAAGAAGGGATGGAACGAGTTTAGGGTTGGAAGTTTTTGAGAGAATATCATCCAGGAATCAATAACTCTGGCGGTGAGGGCCAGTATTAAGATATACTCTTACTTGGAAGATAGGTCAATGGATCAAATTGACAATAGAAGATAGACAACTAGGCCTGCCCCAGTCACCTAGTTTACTATAATAAGAAGAGATAGCACTGTCACATTTAGTTTAATTTGGTATCGGTGACCAGTCCCAAGACATATAAAGGGACCACTGGGACACATATAGTTTAATTAGTGCCTTCTTGGATCAGTCCTTTAAAACACCCAGTCCAGCGGTGACACCAGGGACTCGAACCCAGGACCTTCCATGCGTACAACCCCGCCTAGCTAATACAAGCAAATCACACTATCCTCCCTGCCATCTAGGCATCATCAAAAAAATGATGCTTCGATGACTGGGTCATTAGTGCGAACCGCAAGACATAACACCTGAAATTTTACCAATGGGCGCAGTCCCCAGCCTATTAATGACGCAATCACTTCTGTTGTTCCCCTAATTATACAGTATAAGTCAGTCCCACACCTGTGTCTAGTAAATGATAGTAGACTATAAGAACAGCAAGTACAGGACAGAGGGTAGGTTTTTGGTATTGTATAAAAACATTTATAACACATAAGTTATGTCTTGCGGTTCGCACTAATGACCTTTCATCGAAGCATCATTTATTTGGTGATGCCTAGATGGCAGGGAGGATAGTATGATTCGCTTGCGAGGTTGTCGCATTGAAGGTCCTGGGTTCGAGTCCTGTGTAAGCCACTCACGTCTGTTGTTTTTCTGTTGTCTAGTGTTCTACTTCTTTATTTCTTACGAGTGCCTGAAAACATACCTTTATGTTTTCTTCTTCTTCTTCTTCCGTCCTTAGCCAAAGACCGACCAAGCAGTCAGAGGCCATCACGCCTTGTGGCGTCTTAAGGGCAACAGCAGATTGATTTTCTCTGTTGTAGTTTCCCATCACGCCTAGCGGCGTCTTTAGGGCAACAACAAATAGATCCATCTGCCGCTGTTTCCGTAATCGGGTGTGACAAGCCAACGGGTGATCAGCCCATTGGGCACCTTTATGTTTGTCTAATATTTATTTACTGTTTACAGGCCTCGGGTTTCCTTTCCTTATGTGTTATACATGTTTATACTTATTAATAATATGTGTGAGTCTAGTTTGACTCTGGATAAAATGTAACGTTACAAGGATATGTGTTGTAAACAAACCTAATAAGGATATTGAATTTGGAATTTGAATTAGGCATGATTTGCCAGAAATAAGGGAAAGATTTCCTCACAGGTTTGTATAACCTTCGAATAAGTTTAAACAGGTGTTGAGAAGACTTAGTATCGAATGACTATGATATGTCGGGAAAAATATAAGAGAATATATTGCGGACAGAAGAATGTTATAGAATCTCTGTGATAATTTAAGATGTCAGTAAATGACTGTAAAATAAGAATTCGGCGAACTGAAATTAATGTGTGTGACAGAAACACAGAAGTAAATGTTCAAGCATATTAAAAAAAACATTATAAAGTTAGAAATATTATGGAGAGACGATACATGAGGGGTCGAAGCTATTCAATATGTATTGTGGAAATTTATAGAGCAGTGTGTAAAGGCATTCGAATCGTATATGTTAATAAAAATTGAGAGTTGTCAAACATTAATAGTCTTGGACACATTTATAAGAGGTTCAATTTCTTTATTGAAGTCATTCAATAATTAAAAGTTTCTTGATTTGGGCGTTGGTAATCATTTCATACTCCAATAGCAAGAACGATTACGAAAACACAATAAGCCAGTTTTTTCTGTTGGTGATGAGGCAATTGAATAATATGCCAAAACTAGATAATAGATTTCAAAGGAATAAACTGTCCTGAAGTATTAAACAACCAAACTATGAAATTGAACGGTTATACAAGACCAACAGAGGGGTATGAAAATCATCACTTGACAACAATATAACAGAAAGAGAAGTAAATACAGAAGGAGACATTACAGTATAACAGAAAGACAAGGTTCCTCGATCGAAATCTGGTAGCTTCACGCGCCAATCAACCCAGCTGTAAATGTGTATCTGACTTGGCTCTTGAGTTAGGGTAAGCAAAGGCAGCGAGGAAAAGAATTGGTCGTCTTTTCCCTGTGACTCGGCTGTGTATCCTGTAAAGTTTCTTTATTATTCTTTTGTTTATCACACGTGTGAGCATTTACGTCAAGTGTGAGCATTTACGTCAAGTGTGGGCATTTACGTCAAGTGTGGACATTTAGACGAGTGTGAGCATTTAGTCGAATGTGAGCATTCAGTCAAGTGTGGGCATTCAGTCAAGTGTGAGCATTTATATCAAGTGTCGGCATTTTGTCAACTGTGAGCATTTACGTCAAGTAATGACTTTTAGTCAAGTGTGAGCATTTACGTCAAGTGTGAGCATTTAGTCAAGTATGAGCATTTACATCAAGTGTGAGCATTTACGTCAGGTGTGAGCGTTTAGTCAAGTGTGAGCATTTATGTCAAATGTGAGCATTTACGTCAAGTATGAGCATTTATGTCAAGTGTGGGAATTTACGTCAAATGTGAGCATTTACGTGGATATTGAGCATTTAGTCAAGTGTGAGCATTTACTTCGAATGTGGGCATTTATTCAAGGGTGAGCATTTCCGTCAAGTGTGAGCATTCACGTCAAGTGTGAGCATTTAGTCAAGTGTGAGCATTTAGTCAAGTGCCAGCATTTACGTCAAGTGTGAGCATTTAGTCAAGTGTGAGCATTTACGTCAAGTTTTAGTCAAGTGTGAGCATTTACGTCAAGTGTAAGCATTTAGTCAATTGTTAGCATTTACTTCAAGTGTGAGCATTTACGTCAAGCGTGAGCATTTAGTCAAGTGTGAGCATTTACGTCAAGTGTCAGCATTTAGTTAAGTGTGAGCATTTACGTCGAGTGTGGGCATTTACAAAAAGTGTGAGCATTTGCGTCAAATGTGGGCATTTACGTCAAGTGTGGGCATTTACGTCACGTATGGGCATTAATCCTCACGTTAAGTGAAGTGTCGGCATTCATTCAAGAGACTACCCAGCACTGACTCGTGGGAGAGCTGGACAGAAGATGGACACCGGTACAGTGACTGGATATTCTGATCGCGTCATCATGAGCCATATCGACTGGAAGTGACGTTCAAGTCTCTTCACTTCCTAGGGTCTCCGCTGTCTTGAATCAGTTGGCATGTTCCATGTTTTTCCTATCCCCATGTGACCTGTTTATCAAGGCACTTCCTTCTCTCTTCCTGGCATCATTTTGTTGTCTGCTACGTTTATCAGTTGTAACCAGTTAGGCAATGGAGTTCCTCCAGTAACCCCCAAGAACATTGGATTTCTCCAAGAACAATTTTGTTCAATGCGGATTTCTCCAAGAACAATTATGTTTTCATGCGGATTTCTCCAAGAAACAATTATGTTCCATGCGGATTTTTCCAAGAACAATTATGTACCATTGAGGATTTTTTCCAACAATAATTATGTACATGGAGATTTCTCCAAGAACAATAATGGTTACATGGGGATTTCTCCCAAGAACAACTACTTTTCATTGGATTTCTTCAAGAACAATTATGTTCCCAAGTCATTTCTCCCAGGAACAATTACGTTTCATTGGGATTTCTCCAAGAACAATTATGTTCCATGAGTATTTCCTCGAAGAAGAATTATGTGCCATGGATGAATATCTCCAGGAACAATTATGTTCCATGAGTATTTCTCGAAGAAGAATTGTGCCATGGAGATATATCCAAGACAATTATGTGTGCCATGGAGATATCTCCAAGACAATTATGTCTCAAGGACAAAAGGTTCGGGCTGTAGAATACATCAAACAATGGAACTAATGCAAAACAGAATTAATCTGTGGAGGAACCATGATGACCTTGTACTTCCAGGCATAGCACCTGACTTTAATTGTGTCAGTCAGATAATAATTTCGGTTGGGTAACCGCCACTATTTCATTCAGAATATAGTAACTGTCACGCTGGAGATCCCACAGAATAGAAATAATGTGTTTCTAGACGTGAGAAGATTTTACAGTAATGTCAAGTTCAGTGTTTCATGTTTTAACTAGATGTATTTTGTGTGGCTTCTGTGCATGACAATGTCACCGATATGCTAATGAGCAGAAAGTGTTGACACAAAAACCGTTACAGGTCGGACATTTAAACAACCTAGGATGTAGATACATTCCATAAAGTCTTCGTGACCTGAATTTCTGATGTTCATGTTTTTACTTGCTTGTTTTTGCTGGTTGAAATGCTTAGACACCTGTACACCCGTACTGGCTCTTGCGGCTCCTGGGGGCCTCTGATGCGACAAATAAAAAATGAAGAATAAGCCCACTGCTAGCACTAGGATTGTTGTCAAAGGCGGCTAAGGTGAAGTGTGTGCAAGGGGGTGGCAACACCACCATGTGAAACAAATTGGCTACAGAAAATGCCACTACGAGAGCACATCAGTTGATTTAATATAGGCTTTCTGTATGGGGGCTACAGTAGTGGCGCCTCCATGCTTTATATAGAGCAAAAAAAGAAGGGTGGCATAAAAGTACTCTAAAATTGCAGTAATAGTAACTTATAAAAAAGAAAATGTGACAAATATATTTTTACAAGTTTATTAAGCTGAAACGTGAGTTGTAAAACAATTAATCACGAATATCAACAATACTCAACTATTCAGAAACCTCGCCCATCATAACAAGTAATCAAAACCATAAACGTTAAAACACACACAATTTTAAGCTAGTCCACGAATACTGCTTGCTTACTGCACAAGCTGCATTCCGGAAACAGTTGACTAACTGGTTACACTACATGCGTGAAGCAGGAGGTAACCCTCTTAAAGGCAATGTCCATCTCTTGTACACAAAGACTGAATCCAGGGCCGAATTATCCATTAGGCTAAAGTAGGCTGAAGCCCAGGGGCGCGTGCCTAAGTTTAAAAAAGAATTTTAAAATGTAAAGATTTATGTACAAAAAGAAAATGTTTGCACTTTACAATCGCATTCATAATGTTCTAAAGAGACAGTAAATACAAAAATAACTTTAAAAGACATAATGCCACTGGCAAAATCATAAACGGCGCATGAACTATTAGTTTTATATTAATAAACATTAATAAAAATAATTACTAATAAAAGAGGGACGCAATGCTAAACAAACTAACCACACCAGTGTGACAGTGCGAAGACGATGTGTGAAGAAGAATAAGAATTCGTGTGTAATGTTGTCGTCACTCTCTCTGGCCTACTTTCACACACGTTCCGCAGTCACAGAAAAAACTGAAGGGGAGGGGGGGGCGGGGGGGGGGGGAGGGGAGGGGGGGGGGGAGGAGAGGGGGGGAAAGGGGGGAGGGGAGAGGGGGGGGGGGGGAGGAGAGGGGGGGGAGAGGGGGGCGGGGGAGTGGGAAAGAAAACTTGATGACAGGGGTCCCACTTTTATTAATGAAATATCAGGTAGCATATGAATCATACAGAAAACAATGATGTACGCAAGTTTACTTTTTGTAGGTAATTCCTATACAACACCATTTAACCAAGCTATTTACGTACTTACTACCTAACACCATATAATAACCCAGCACAGACTGCTGGACTCTCTGAAATAAAATGAAACAAAATAAACTAGCATCGTACTAATGGACAAACATCATCTACGTAATAATACATACATATGTGTGAAAATATGCAAGTACATGCACTTAAATGACCATGTGTGTGTGTGTTCATGCAGGTCTGCGTATATGTGTAATCATACAATAAACATATCTCAGTCAACAATAATGACTTCATACTCCTGCTAATTACTAACTAACTACATCGTCACACGAGAGTAAACGTAAATGAAACACTTCTATCTGCGATGAAATATTATACACAGCGCACTGGTCTAAATGACACCATTTGATCAGTATCTTAGAGGCCTAGTTGCTCTAAAGAACTAAAGCAGATATAATATATATATATATATATAATATACTATATATATATATATAATAATATATATATATATATATATATATATTATATAATATATATATATACTCTATTCTTCCAGCTCTATACTAAATGTCCTAACAGGCATAGGCTGCTCACGGAGCTAGAGGGTACGCAAATCTTTCTCTCACAATAACCACTGATGTAAAATTAACCACACTTACAAAGTGCTCACAAGAATGCAATATAACCACTACTTAACTCTACAACAAATAATAATAATAATGATAATAAGTAAACACTTGTATACAGCGCAATCTTCTTCTTCTTCTTTGATCCTTAGCCGCCGACCGTCAAAGCAGTCAGTGGCCATCACGCCTAGTGGCGTCTTGTAGGGCAACAACAAATTGATTCCACTTTGCTCGGTCGGCGGTCATCCTTCGTACAGTGCCCCAACTCTGGTTCATTCTTTGCATCTCAGCCTCCTCAGTCCTCCGCCAAGTTGTTTTTGGTTGGTCTCTCTTTCGTTTTCCTTCAGGGGTCCATAGCATAGCTGTTCTTGTGATGGCATCGGGGTCTCTTCTGAGGACATGGCCAACCCAGCTCCAGCGTCTGCCAGCTATGATGGTGTGCATGTCCTCTTGCTTGCTTCGAGTAAGCAGATCTTAATTTAATTATATGTCAATACAGCGCAATGCGACACTATAATTCCTCTTATAAATTCACTTAGTACTTTACACATTTCTCACAGTTGAAAATAGCGATGAGATAGATGTACGTGAAATTATACTAGACAACACATACATCGCAAATCAGCTTGTATCAAACTATAGATAGACAAACTCTAAAAAGCAATAAATCCTAAACCTGAAACGTCTAATATTACTAAATCTAAAGTATTATTAAAAAATGTACTCAAATGCAAGCATACCTCTATGTCGTTAGTTCTCTTAGCAGAGACGCAACTATGCAAAAGCCCAAACCTCACATGGTTATCGTACGAGGGCGCGTTTTGCTCAAGAAGACGATCTGGCTACTTCTCAGCTCTCCACTCGACTCTCTCACTGCCTCAGTTTAAATCTACATTTCCACGCCTGTACCACATGATAGCCACGTCAAAATGTCAGGGAAAACTCCACCCATCCCTCTAGGGAGCAAATCAGGAGTCCTATGCTCAGTTTGGATGACATGAGATCACATTTTAGTAAGGATTATCTTCCTAATCGACACAACTCAAGGTCCGCCCACTAATGGGCTGTTACATCCCACGATATCCTTTGCCCTACTCACAGTTCTTACCGTTTCGTGCTCAAAAAGGTGTTTTCCTCTGGTGTCAGACGGCACCGAGATGTCTAAAACTAAGGACTATCTCCCATTAGATCTTCTGCGTCTCACACGTCTGTCTTCTTCACCGATGGCAAAGGTGTGTTTCGTTTTGATCGCCTATTCCCGTGTGAGAATGCCAGAATGAGCACAAATATACACCGTAGACAAGATCGACAACAATTACGCCGTCTAAAATTACATCTTTCTGGCCACACGGTCACACCAGTCTATTAATAATACTAGTATATACCATCACCATGCTAAGGAGTTTGAAAAAAAATATTAAAATTTTGGCCTATTAGGTAAAGTAGGGCCCAAACACCAAAAAGCCTAGAGGCCCTTCTTGGCTTAATCCAGCCCTAACTGAATCGGTGATTGAGGTGAAGAATCGAAAAAGATCCACGGCTCACGAAGCGGATACAGTAAAGCGTGTAGTAAGCTAGAAGCTATCGAGACAAAGACAAAGATACCGCCGCCTGGACAATGGAAAAGACTAAGTCAACACCATTGACATATCCTGAAGAATGGAATGAGCCAAATACAAAAAGAACTTACTATAAAGTCAAAGGAGGAAGCTGGAGATCAATTGCAGCTGACCGGCAAAAATGGCAGTCGATCTGGTCTTAATTAGGGAAATAATATTTTGGGCATATAAAGAAAAAAAATCACACACTGAGAAAATCAAACAGAAAGAAAAACTGAAGATATAGAGCGAAGATGATGACAGATGAACAGTTCTTGTAAAGTTCGAAAATGTATGGATCGTTTTCATCGTAACTTGCGTCAGTAATAAGAAACTCTATACATAGCGATACTTGAGGGGCAATCTGATCTTCAGAAACAGTTCCCCCGCCAGACCAATGTTTCGATCTTTTTATCTCCTTTAGGCCTACACTTGTCAAGGATACTGTTTATAGTAATGTATAGTTTATATACTGCTCAAAAAAAGTTAAAGGCCACTTTCAATTTTTAGGTCATTTCAACTATGCTGTTTTTTTTTTAAACCTGAACACTCAGTCAAAAAGGTTTTGCTGCATTTTGTTGCATGCTTAAACAATGTTTGTTAATCTGACAATAAATCAAATCTGTGTTACGTGTGTGTACCTCCAAGGTCAATCAAATGTTCGTGGTGGAAAGGGAAATAATGCATGTTTGAAAATGCTTCCTATGGCAAAGCCTGTTGATAACATTGCTGAAATTTGCTTTTCACGTGCAAGTCGTGACTATGGTGAACACATTTCACCCACTTTTCGGAAGGAACGGGCAATGGGTATGTTTGTAACATTTACCATTTAAGCCATGGCTCAGCGTGTTTTGTCGTCTTGTGGTAGACCTTGGACGTCCTGACCTGCGTTGTTCTGCGACACTGCCGGTTGCATTATAACGATCACGCAGAGTTTGTATGACAGAGTGGGCAACTCCTAATCTCATAGCAACTTCTCGCAGCCCTTCATCATCCTGCAGCCATGCCATCGCTCTCCATCTGTCAACATTGGTCAAGCGTCTTAGCTGAGCCATGGCTAAAATGGTAAATGTTACAAACATACCCATTGCCCGTTCCTTCCGAAAAGTGGGTGAAATGTGTTCACTATAGTCACGTCATGCACGTGAAAAGCAAATTTCAGCAATGTTATCAACAGGCTTTGCCATAGGAAGCATTTCCAAACATGCATTATTTCCCTTTCCATCACGTGCATTTGATTGACCTTTGAGATACACACACGTAACGCAGATTTGATTTATTGTCAGATTAACAAACATTGTTTTAAGCATGCAACAAAATGCAGCAACACTTTTTTGACTGAGTGTTCAGGTTTTTAAAAAAAACAGCATAGTTGAAATGACCTAAAAATGGAAAGTGGCCTTTAACTTTTTTTGAGCAGTATAGTTGTACTCTTATGTGCTTCTCAAGTAGTTGTATTTGAGTTGTGTTAGGAAGTTAGGAAGAGTCAGATAGGATATGAGATGCTATCTCATTGCCTGGTTTGATTGTCGTGACTAGGTTATGAGTGTGTACCCACATGACATGAACAATATCAGTGATTAAATGTGTCAAACTCTGGTGATTGTGACTGACTATATTGTGACGACTTAGAGAAGTCGGTTTGTTGTTAGTTTTGAAGCGAGAAGGTCGCATTTTTAGATTGTTGTAGGAGTTTTATGTTTCCAGTGTACTACATGGGAAGACAGAATATTCATGCTCAGACCTGGAAATAATGTTGCGTCAAAGTAGTGTATAAGTAAGTATTCTTATATGGATGCAAATGCCCAGACCATGCAGATGTAACACTGTATTAAAGTTTCCGGAGACCGAAAATACCTGTGTTCAGTAATTTATACAGGAAGAAGGACTGAACGTATGCAACCTACTCACACCCCTGTTCAACCAGCCCACACACGAGGCGGTGTTGTCACACAGAACCACATTTATTCCGTGTCAACACTTAAATAAGGGGGGGGAGTGTAGACCAGTTTGGTCATGACTTTCAAGTGTCAGCCTCCTATGGATATGTTTTCCTCTGGGAATTCAGCCCACTCCACTTTGGTTGCGATGTTACGGTTCACGCCTGGTTTTATCCATTCTGCCGACTTGTCACGGGATTTACTTCCCTTGCTCTGCAGTGATGGTCCACTAGTGGCTAAAATTCAGAGTATCTACTGAGTGTCTTCAAAGGTGTCTATCTTTCGCTCAGAATTACTCTTGGCAGAGATGTGAACTGAAGAATGGTACTCCAATTCTAGGGAGTCTCATAGGAATGTAAAGAAATCAAGTACTACAGCTGATAGGATCTAGGCCGTGTAAACTTTTTATCTTTCCTGACCTTCTATGAGTTAGGATTTCGCTCGTTCTGATGAGCCCCCAACTGGTTTAACTCAGTAAAATATTACTTAAACAGCTCTGGTATAAATATTTAAAAAATTACTGAGACATACGGGTGCAGTTCACTCACAATGACTAAATCAACTATAAATTTGTATGTTTACAGCTAACAAATTTAATAACCAATTATCGTTAATAAATGTAAAATAAATAAGGGTGTGGCGAATTTAGATAGTCTTTAAAATTTCTTCACAGGTGATGGTCTGATTTGAAGAAAAAAATCATTAGTAGAGAGTTCACTTGTCAGCTTTCAATGGGTACTTAGCTGCCAGTAAGATGTCGGTTGGTTTCTGCTCCAGTCGATGCTTGTTCTTTGCAGGTTATGGACTGGTTCACTCTCGTCCCTGGTCAAGTCTAGTGGCCGCAACACGTCTCTCGAATTAGCGTGGGGTAATTGCAAAGATGGTCAAGCGTCTGTTAAGACCTGTCTGCTGACCAATTGTTACCACTGACCGAAATTTCTTTGGGAATACCGGCTGACTCCTGACTCAGAGAAATAGTTACGGCAACTTGATTAAGATGCCTCTTACGCGTGGTCTGGGGTATTACTTTGCAAACAAAATCCCACTATGACTTAGTGTTCGGGTTCCTAGAATTCTGGGCTTTCCATTTTAATGAAAGTAGCGTTTTCCTGGGATATAAATCCACAATATCCTCAAACACGTTGTCCGGTCCTTTAAAGTGGAATCCTGATCCTATTCCTTATGCTGGCTTCTCTGGCTGTCTTCGTGACGAGTTGAAATTCCCAGTGCGGTAAACTCACAAGGCGCTAAATTATAAGGCAACATTCGGCCCGCATCCAGATTGCTACTATATGACAAGGCTCCAATCAGAAATGTTGCATTTTTACATTTCATATACCAAGCCAATAGCATACACGTTGCGTTTATTTCCCTTTCTCTCACGAAAAATTCCTGCGTAACAAACGCCAAAAATAAATGTGTTATTTACAGTCACAATATTTGATATGCCAGCTTCCGTCTATTATCGATGTCATAAGAGGTTTTGATGTTACAAAATGTATAGGCTATCCTGGACAAATAGGTGTATCAGAGGATACCAAGATAGTGCCAGATAAGAGACTGGTCTTATAAGTAATACCCCCTTCTCTGAAAAGAGCAAGGGTGTATAGACAATCAAGATGGGGTCAAGCTATGTAAGTTCTCAGAGTAGATGCTTCAACTTAATAAAATTAATTAAGCAAGGCTGTATGAAAGTTTCTGTACAATTTAATTATCCTGAACCTCAATCTTTTGGGTCAGGAATTATCAAACTCAAGAAAAGTTATTTACATAATGAAAATAAATAATTTGGAAACTCTGTTCCATTTCTTTTAAAGGGTTACTGGAATGACTACACGTACTGTTACTGTTCTTAATATTTATACTGCTACCAGTCTTACACTGCAAGATCTACTACTTTCATCATCCCACAGTGGTTAAGTTTTATTGGGTGAATGAGGTTGGATGAATCGCCATTGCCTTTCTAAAGGACTTATCTTCAGAATGTTGCTGCTTCAGTTCTTTGAATAGTAGACAGGATCACCAACTCTGTGACTCCTGGCTGAGAAGATGGGGTTTATCCCCAGTTCTTTAGATGGAGCTCTCAACTTCCACACGCTCCTCTTCTCAAGAAATTGCAGCCACGAGGTAAATTCGTGATATAACCTGGAATAGAAAGATAATCCATTCCCTGTAGAGACCTGCCTCAATTAATTCACCCCTAACAATATTAAAACTTACCATGGTCAGGCATTTGTGCTAACAAGTTGCACAAGACCTTGAATACCGTTGTCTATCATCAGTTTTCATGCCATAACTCTTTCTCTGGGTTCATCAAGGCTTGGGTACCTCGTCCATGTTTGGCTTCCATACAATAATCATGGCAAGTACAATACAGCAAGTGACCTGTTGATTACTTCATTCTAACCTTCCCTAGATGTTTATTACATGATCTATGAACAGGGTGTCACTCCAGAAGAAAATACTAAATTAAATCGTTTCTAACACTCACTGTCGTAAATTTGCAAACACTATACACCAATTTTTCAAGTCGAACAAGTCTGCTACTACATACATTCCTACGTAGGTCAGCGTGACCCAACACATCTCATCGTCAGTTACACTTTCGAACAAATATGGCACACATAGCCTGTTTACTTTACAGGTCAATTCTTTAACAAAGTATGCAAATAAAATTATCAATCTTACCCTCCGGTAAATAAGTTCACGCACACTCAAGCTGACTGGCTGTAAAAAGGGTTCTTAGCCCGCGCTACCAGTCCAACCGGCAACGGCTTGGTCTACAGTCTTTTTGTATATGTCAGCTCAGTGTGATTTGTATGATTTCAATGGCGGAAAACTACAAAAGTTTTGTTACTATTTATAGCAATACACCCGGCCAATCAGAGAGAAGTCAAAAAGTTAATTTTTGATTCTATTATTTATGCGATTCTGAGCGTGTCTGTATGATCTGACTAAATTTGAACATTTTATATTTCAGTTATATGTAGACCGATTTTAATTATCAAAAGTGATAACTAAACGGCCAATTTTTCTCTAACGTTCTATATAGTTTTCCTTTAGTTATTCCTTTGCATTCAAATGTTGGTAATTTTTTTGTAATTAAATTGGGCCTTACCCTGATGTGAAAATCTCACTAAATTAAATTTTCTACTACCATAAAAATTTTTTATGAGGGAATCTTTATGTGTATATGTTAAGCAATATCAGCGCTATAATTTGAGATATCCCTTTCATTTTAAGTATCTTTAGTTATTAAGAAATAAATTATCTACGTTCGGTAAAAAAACACAAAATAGGCATTTATTTCGCGTCAACCAAAATTTTCTTACCACTACAAAATATGGAAACGATTTGATTGGTTGTTAAATTTTGTACTATGCTCTTCGATAATTTTTTGGTGTGGGCGGTAACTTTTTACTTGTTTCGTATAAAAATTCAAATACACTAGATAAATTGTTGGCGGTAAATTGGACTTGCCCCTCAGAAAAATTTCAAATATTGTAGTTATTTATAGATTTAAAAATACGATAGCTAGTTTGTTTTTGAGCGGGGAATTTGAGCGTGTTGTCATACGGATTCACTTGACTACATATCTCCCCCGTTATAAAAGCGTGAACCACTAGTGCAGCTTTCATATCTGTATACAATCACGTTCAAATAGATTCCAGTATGCCTTAGTGTGATCCTGGATTCCTGCAGGGGGGTGCCTACTCAAGAAATCTGCCCCAACGTTCTGCGATCCAGGAATGTACTCAATGGTAAACGAGTAAGGTTGTATGAGAAGAGACCACCTTAACAATCGTGCATTACCATGTTTTGCCTGGGCCAGAAAAACCAGTGGCTGATGATCGCTTTGTACCATGAATTGCCTACCATACAGACAGATTTGGAATTTCTTTATTGCCCAGACTAAGGCTAAACGCTCTTTTTCTATTGTGGAGTAATTTTTCTCCGCTTTGTTGAATTTGCGGCTGGCATACGCAACTGGGTTTAATTCTCCGTCTGTTGTTGAGGACCTTTGTAACAACGTGGCTCCCAATCCCACATTATTAGCGTCCGTTCTCGCCACAAATTCCTGACTCAAATCAGGTAGCTTCAATATGGGCTTACTTGTGAGTTTCTGTTTCAGCTCATTATATGCCAGCTCACATTCTGCTGACCATTCTATTTTGTCTGGTTTCCCTTTACGAGTTAGATCTGTCAGAGGAGCACACACCGAGTTAAAATTCTGGATATATTTTTGGTAAAACCCACAAAGTGAGACAAAGGATCTCACATCTTTCTTAGTCTGTGGTCGGGGTGCTCTCTGTAATTTTTCTAAGTTCTTAGGATCAGGGGTCATACTACCCTGATGTACAGTGTGTCCCAGGAACTCCAATTCCTTACATCCAATACAACATTTGGTGGGCCTAGCAGTTAAATTTGCCTCTCTGAGCCTGTCAAATAACATATTTAGAGAGTCTAAATGTTCCTCAAAGGTTTCAGTGGCAATGAGGATGTCATCCATGAAATTAGTAATACATGGATTTTTCAGGGGATCCAAGAGTTTTCTCATCATTCTGGAAAACACACTCGGAGCATTCTTCAAACCAAAAGGCAACATATTGAACTCATAATGCCCATCCGAGGTGCTGAAGGCCAGATAAGGTCGAATCTCAGGCTTCACTGGAATCTGATAATATCCCTTACTGAGATCTACTTTTGAAAAATACTTTGCATTACTCAAACTGGCAAACAGTTGATTAGTATCAGGTAATGGATCCACCTGACTTTCTGTGACAGCATTCAGTTTCCTATAATCTATGCACAGCCTATGTTCCCCAGAGGGTTTTCTCAACAATACCACACTGGAGCTATAAGGAGATTCACTGTGAGAAATAATTCCTTCCTGTAATAGATATTCTATCTCTCCTTTTAAAGCTTGCTCTTTAGCGAATGGGATAGTATAGGCTCTCATACAGATGGGTGTTGGGTCTAGCAATTTCATATCATACTCCAACAAGTTGGTGTGCCCCGGTTTGTCCGTTAACACTTCTTTATGATTCTCCAGAACCTTCTGAATCTTCTCCCTCTGCCCTTTTGTCAGGTGATGGCTGACTTTTACCTATGCAGGAGTTTCGCATGGTTTCAGTGGGTATTCATATGAGGTGAGAGGTTCATTTTTCATTTCAGTGGCTATGACCAAGGTCATTAAATGGGCCCCTTCCAAAACTCTTCTATCATGGTATTTCTTGAGGAGGTTCACATGATAGACTTTTTCCTTTCCCTTTTTGACTATCTTGTAATTAGTTCTAGATACCTTTTCCAGAACTGGGTATGGACCCTGCCATCCTATCTGAAGTTTGTTGCTGCTGCCGGGTAATAGAAGAAGCACCTTCTCCCCCACAGCAAGCTCCCTATCCTTCTCTTTCCTGTTATAATACTCAGCATGCTTCTTTCTGGCTTTTCTCAAATTATCATTTGCTAGTTTCCAGCCAGTTTTTAACCGAGAGGTCAACTCGTTCACATACTGATATGATGAGGTTACAGTCTCTTCTGCTTTCTCATCTGTCCATGTCCTCAATAAGGCTTCCAATGGACCTTTAATGGGCCGGCCAAATAACAAGGTTGCCGGTGCCATTCCTGTTGAATTATGGGGAACTTCCCGATAAGCAAATAAGGCCGCGGGTAAGTATTGATCCCATGTGTCAGGTTTTTCATGTGCCAGCTTTCCCAGGATAGAAATAAGTGTCCCGTTGAACCTTTCCACTTGCCCGTTCCCTTGTGCGTGATACGGACTACAGTGAAAGTGCCTGGCTTGAAAGATCCTGAAAACTTCCTCAGTTAGTTTCCCCTTGAACTGTGATCCATTATCAGTCAATATCTGGTGGGGAAATCCTAACCGTGTGAATATTGTAAATAACGCCTCTGCCACATGTTTGGAGTCGATTGATGACATGGCTACTGCCTCTCCCCACATAGAACAAGTGTCCACCAGAGTAAGAATGTAACTGTTTCTCCTCTTGGTTCGTGTGAGAGGTCCAACAATATCCACTGCAACTCTCTCAAAAGGGGTTCCTATGATTGGCATTTCACCAAGAGTTGCAGGTGCAGTCCAATTTTTTGGAGCTACCCTTTGACATTCTGGGCAGGATTTTACATATCTTTTTATATCTTCAGTTATTCCTGGCCAGAAGTAGTGACAAGTTATACGTTGTCCTGTGGCGCTGATCCCCATATGACCACTGAAGGGGATAGCATGGCCTAACTCCATCACCTTTTCCCTATATGAAGATGGAAGAACTAGTTGTCCATGACCATTGGATCCTGTTCCAGCCTTCCTATACATCAACTTATTCTTCATATAAAATTCTCCTTTTTTTGGAGGGGTATGGCTTTTTGGTAGTTTTCTGAAGCACGGCTTTAATGACTTATCCTCAGCCTGTGTCTTCCTCATCTCCTCTGGATGAGTATTTATTGGGTTATCTTCCTCCTTCCTTGACTGTGACCTGGTCTGTACTGCTGCCATAATCACTGGTCTTTTGGGACTTCCCAAAAACACATATCTACACCCCAATATCAGAGGGTAGATTGGTTCATTTATCACTGCTGCTCTAATCACTCCTTCCACATAGCGAGTTTTTACATTTATTCTTGCAATGGGAAGTGTCATGGTTGCTACGCCCTTGTATCTCCACTGATTCTGTGGTATATTGATCTGGGTGCACTAGGTTAGAACACACAACGGAGTCAAAATCCAATCCAGTATCATAAAGGCACTTGATAGTGGCCCCATTACATACTACTTCTTCACATACAGGGGGATGATGAGGTTCTTGCTGTCCTGTAGACAGTTCATTCTTTCCCATGTTTCCTGTTTTAAGGCATGCAGCGAAATATGGAGGGTTTCTCTTCCTACAGTCTTTTGTATGATGATTATTTAACTTACAAATCTTACACCATTTTCCCTCTGGTCTGTAGGGTTTCTTTTCATTTACCTGAGGGTTTCTGTCTCTAGGATCAAATCTAGGCCTATCATAACTTTGTTTAAATCTATGTGGTTGATCCCTATTGTCAAACTTATTCTGATTTTATGGGGTTTTGTTACTACCTGCTTGTTTCTTTTTCACACGAGCTACTTCTGACTGGGCTGACTGATATCTCTCAGCAACATTGAGAATCTCCCCCAATCTCTCGGCACCTTGTTCCATGAGAAATCTTCTCAAGTCTGGAGCCATGGACTCTCTTAACTGCTCCATCATAATCATTTCCTTCAGGTCTTGGGTTTTTCCCAGAGCAGTCCATTTCTCCAAGTAGGTTTCTAGTCTTGCCGAGAATTGGTGGTATGTTTCTCCAGACATCAGCTTACTATTTCTAAATTTCTTCCTATAAAATTCAGCATTCTTCTCATATCTAACTAACAATGCTTGTTTTAGGAGGTCATAGTTTTCTTGATCTTCTCTACTTAATTTGGAGAAAACTTCATACGAAGTTCCCCTCAACCCTTGTGATAGTTTTAGGCTCCACTTTTCTTTCTCAACCCATAGTTAGTAGCTGGTCTCTCATATCTATTGAGAAATGACTCAATGTCATCATCTTTCTCTACAAATGGGTCTAAGTGGAAATTCATGGCTGAATTTGAGGCACCCTGAATTACTCTAGAGTCAGAGGTAGTTGGGCTACTTCCATTATCTATAACATGTCCTTGCAGTTCCATTTCTTTTAGTCTTAACTCATGTTCTCGTTGCATACGCCTTTCCTCTTTTTCAGCCTCCATCTGCCTAGCCTCCTTTTCAGCCTCCCACCTCCTAGTCTCCCTGTCAGCTTCTAATTTCCTAGTCTCCCTATCAGCTTCTAATCTTCTCTCTGCTTCTAACTTCCTATCTTCCCTATCCCGTTCTATAAATTTATCACATTCAGTAGTAGCATACTGAATCAGAGCGTCCCCACTCAGGCCAAAGTCCTTTGCCGCCTGCACTGTAGCAGATCTAAATTTTGCCAAGTCTGCCATTCTCTTTTACTCTTACACAAATTATTAACAACTTATATTATCAATTAGCAAATACTAACTAATTTACTTAACTATAGTCAATGACAGCTCATCCAATTCACCACAAGTTGTTTAATTATTATTTGATTTATTATTCCCTACAGTAAGAGCCCCAGGGTATGGTGGAAAATCGTGGACAGGACACCACTATGTCATAAGAGGTTTTGATGTTACTAAATGTATAGGCTATCCTGGACAAATAGGTGTATCAGAGGATACCAGGATAGTGCCAGATAAGAGACTGGTTTTATAAGTAATACCCCCTTCTCTGAAAAGAGCAAGGGTGTATAGACAATCAAGATGGGGTCAAGCTATGTAAGTTCTCAGAGTAGATGATGATGATCTTTGAGTCCCTAACCGCTACCTCTACTGATCCCAAATGATTTAGCTACGGGTCTAGGGGAATGTATTTACTTTATTCAATAATTAATTTCAAACAGAACTTCAACTTAATAAAATTAATTAAGCAAGGCTGTATGAAAGTTTCTGTACAATTTAATTATCCTGAACCTCAATCTTTTGGGTCAGGAATTATCAAACTCAAAAAAAGTTATTTACATAATGAAATAAAAAATTTGGAAACTCTGTTCCATTTCTTTTAAAAGGTCACTGGAATGACTACACGTACTGTTACTGTTCTTAATATTTATACTGCTACCAGTCTTACACTACTTTCATCATCCCACAGTGGTTAAGTTTTATTGGGTGAATGAGGTTGGATGAATCGCCATTGCCTTTCTAAAGGACTTATCTTCAGAATGTTGCTGCTTCAGTTCTTTGAATAGTAGTCAGGATCACCAACTCTGTGACTCCTGGCTGAGAAGATGGGGGTCTATCTCCAGTCTTTAGATGGAGCTCTCAACTCCCACACGCTCTTCTTCTCAAGAAATTGCAGCCACGAGGTAAATTCGTGATATAACCTGGAATAGAAGGACAATCCATTCCCTGTAGAGATCTGCCTCAATTAATTCTTCTTCCTTCTTCTTCGATCCTTAACCCCCGACCGTCAAAGCAGTCAGTGGCCATCACGCCTAGTGGCGTCTTGTAGGGCAACAACAAATTGATTCCACTTTGCACGGTCGGTGGCCATCCTTCGTACAGTGCCCCAACTCTGGTTCATTCTTTGCATCTCAGCCTCCACAGTCCTCCGCCAAGTTGTTTTTGGTCGGCCTCTCTTTCACTTTCCTTCAGGGGTCCAAAGCATAGCTGTTCTTGTGATGGCATCGGGGTCTCTTCTGAGGACATGACCAACCCAGCTCCAGCGTCTGCCAGCTATGATGGTATGCATGTCCTCTTGCTTGCTACGAGTAAGCAGATCTTGGTTGGTGATGGTATTTGGCCAAAAGATTCGGTGATCAATTAATTCACCCCTAACAATATTAAAACATACCATGGTCAGGCATTTGTGCTAACAAGTTGGACAAGACCTTGAATACCATTGTCTATCATCAGTTTTCATGCCATAACTCTTTCTCTGGGTTCATCAAGGCTTGGGTACCTTGTCCATGTTTGGCTTCCATACAATAATCATGGTAAGTACAATACAGCATGTGAAATGTTGATTACTTCATTCTAACCTTCCCTAGATGTTTATTACATGATCTATGAACAGGGTGTCACTCCAGAAGAAAATACTAAATTAAATCGCTTCTAACACTCACTGTCGTAAATTTGCAAACACTATAGACCAATTTTTCAAGTCGAACAAGTCTGCTACTACATACATTCCTACGTAGGTCAGCGTGACCCAACACATCTCATCGTCAGTTACACTTTCGAACAAATATGGCACACATAGCCTGTTTACTTTACAGGTCAATTCTTTAACAAAGTATGCAAATAAAATTATCAATCTTACCCTCCGGTAAATAAGTTCACGCACACTCAAGCTGACTGGCTGTAAAAGGGTTCTTAGCCCGCGCTACCAGTCCAACCGGCAACGGCTTGGTCTACAGTCTTTTTGTATATGTCAGCTCAGTGTGATTTTTATGATTTCAATGGCGGAAAACTACAAAAGTTTGTTACTATTTATAGCAATACACCCGGCCAATCAGAGAGAAGTCAAAAAGTTAATTTTTGATTCTATTATTTATGCGATTCTAAGCGTGTCTGTATGATCTGACTAAATTTGAACATTTTATATTTCAGTTATATGTAGACCGATTTTAATTGTCAAAAGTGATAACTAAACGGCCAATTTTTCTCTATCGTTCTATATAGTTTTTCTTTAGTTATTCCTTTGCATTCAAATGTTGGTAATTTTTTGTAATTAAATTGGGCCTTACCCTGATGTGAAAATCTCACTAAATTAAATTTTCTACTACCATAAAAAAATTTTTATGAGGGAATCTTTATGTGTATATGTTAAGCAATATGAGAGCTATAATTTGAGATATCCCTTTCATTTTAAGTATCTTTAGTTATTAAGAAATAAATTATCTACGTTCGGTAAAAAAACACAAAATAGGCATTTATTTCGCGTCAACCAAAATTTTCTTACCACTACAAAATATGGAAACGATTTGATTGGTTGTTAAATTTTGTACTATGCTCTTCGATAATTTTTGGGGTTGGCGGTAACTTTTTACTTGTTTCTTATAAAAATTCAAATACACTAGATAAATTGTTGGTGGTAAATTGGACTTGCCCCTCAGAAAAATTTCAAATACTGTAGTTATTTATAGATTTAAAAATACGATAGCTAGTTTGTTTTTGAGCGGGGAATTTGAGCGTATTGTCATACGAATTCACTTCACTACAATCGATCATGTTTACACTCACGACTTCGTAATTTCTCAAGGTAATCTCTTCCAAGATGTAAAATTATCTTCCTGACAAAACTGCCCGTAATGATTACATCATTCACCCGGCCCAGCAAACATTGACACCAACTTGGTCCGACAGAGACATTCCCATCGATAAGATAATCGACTGTGGTCATCCCAAGGTTGTTTACTTATTAATCTACCGCACCCATGCACGGTCTGGCAGGAAAATGTGTTACAAATTAGTAAACTACACTTCTCGCTACCGATCCCAGGTGTCAATATGGGTCCAAACGACAGGAATTGATTTCCCTAATCAGCATAAGATGGTCGCTGATGTCCCGACGTAACAAGAACTGAGGGAAGGGAGTGTAAACAATGAATCGAAAATACAAAATACTGTCTGTGTGGGAAAAACTAAAGTGAAGTGCACAGAATAAATTATAGGATGGCACAGGTAATGTGACGTTCGAAGTTATTTTGCCACACAACTTGAGGCAATTGTGAAAGTAGCAACTTTGCTATAAATTGCCTGTCCTGAATTCCATAGCCAGTTGCGGTTGTTCCACAGCCAGCACGATGCCTGTTCCGCAGTTTCGCAGAGCTTTCTAAGTGCCCTTGCTTTGACTATCCTTTCAAGAAATATGTATTTGTTGTACTCGACCTGATTTTGTTGTTCGCCTCCAGTCTTGCCAAGTCTGTTCTAGGAGCTAGCTCATTAAATACTCTATTGTCGTGCAATGTGTAACCGCCATTGTCCTATTGACACTTTGCAAGCTGAGAAAGCATGTTGCAGTGATTTCTTCTCTTGGCACAGAGGGCACTGATTATCATCGGACTTACCCCCATTTCACAAGGTTGCGGACAGTGAAAGAAGATCCCACACTGATCTGGTGGTGAAGCTAAGAAGCGCCTAAAGCCATATATCCCTCCATATCAAGGTCCTTTACAGATCTTCTCTATGTGTCTCAATGACATGGTTAAGCTTACTGCACTGCTTCTTGCATCCTCTTATTATTCTCAGCTTCTTCATTCCTGAAATACCGTATCTCTCTGTGTTCCTTGTTTGATGCTGTGGGCCACCAACATACCAACCATGGCCAATTCACCGTCTAAAAGTATGGGTGTACGTGTACTTTTAACTCTTTTGGCTTCAGAGTTTCATATGCAGCGCCTAAAGCTACGTTCACTATCACTTCCTTCCAGTTTTCCGTATAGGCGGAACAATATCTGATCTCTTTGTCGTCATGTATCTTTTTCTCCTGTAATCTTTCCTGTTGTCACAATATACTCCAGCTTTTCTCTTCTCATAATGGGCTCAAAGAAAGTGGATTACTTCCTTCTAAAATGAGTTATACACTACCTTTGGCACTGACTCCATTCAGGACATCCTCATTACTCATTTCAAACAAAAATTCAGACATAACAAAACAAGTTGTACAAATTCAGCTATAACAAATGTGTTGTGCATTAACAAAACTAGAAGGCTGTTATCTAAAAATCGTTACGTCACTTCCGTTACTGCCAACAGCACAACCTGCAGAACGCCATGTTGGTTGCTATGTGATAAATCTGCCCGACACGTGAGTAAACATTGGCCTTTATTTTACTTCCTACTGTTATCATCGCCATTTGTCAATGTTATCATCATTATGTGCTACATATGTTATCATTATATGTTAATAATGCCATCTCAAGTTATTGTCATCATCATACATTCTTGTTATCGATTTCATTCATTAGCTTACGAGTATCATGTGATACTGTTGACCGTCATCACATGTTATTCTTATCATGATAGACTGTTGCTGTTATCATATCACATGTTATTGTTATCATGATAGACTTGTGACAGGGGCGCTAGGGGTACCTCACACCCAAGACCCGTGCGCTAAGAAAATTTATAAAGGATCGTTTGACAGGGGTTGCAATTATTGGTTGCTTGCAACCCTCTCAGCAGCAGACTTAACAATTCAAGCAACCCAAAGCCTTAAGCAGATCAACATTTAATTCCACCGAACACCAAACAAACAATCCAACAAACAATCCAACAAACAATCAAACGAACACCCAGTCAGTGTTCATAGACTGTCTGAAAAACAATAAATAAAACAATGTCTAAGTGAACATTAATAGCATGGATAATAACACTTACCATAAAGAAAACATGCGCCCATCCTGATATCATCAACTATCTCACACACTCATGCGTGTCATCCAATGCGACTAGTATGGTGTTGTGCATGAGGCTGGCAATCGCACCGGGTAACATAGGTTGCTACCGAAACCACTACTGCAAGAGCATCTGAATGCTTCATGCTGAGACATATCTCACCGGTGGCCCCATGCTCCCTCAGGAGCGGGAAGAGAAATATACAACTCTAAGTACGCCCACGTGCTCTCACAAACCATGTTCACATAACAATAATAATCAACTGGACATAAAATCATATTCTTCAATACATGTACAACAAATAATCTCAATAATGAGAATTAACTACTACCTCTCAACCGACCCACATCAATACTCGTTTCCCGCACTCTGAACATGTCGTAAGTGACGACTGGTGCGCCTGGCCACAAAGCGTGTCATATGTGACCCCTGACGAGATTGGGAACTCATCACATGAAACACATAATTACAGGAACAACCACTGTAACAGCATAAAAATGCTTCTGTTGACTTGTGGTGGACACCAGCCGCATTGGTGTTTCCATGCTCCACCGGGAGCAAACAGAGAAACACCTGTCTCAACTTGCCTTACGCACCAGAAATCTAAATGACTATTCTCCCTTCTAAGTAACCACTAAAGATAAACAGTAGAATAATCAATAATCGTGAAATACACTTAATTACTTTTACATTAAAGGATAAAATAAAATTACTCTTACATTAAAGAATAATATTCTTGGCTTTAACCAAAAACTGGAACTAAATACACCGCGTGTCGCTCGGCATAACATATTATAGGTTTAACACGCGGAGCGTGTTTGCTCAGACTCGCTATCACCGCCTTTTATCACCACGAGGTTGCTATCTTGCGATTGTTAATCTTATCTAAATTTCGCAGTGAAATAGCCTCACACTATGTCTGCCTTTCTGAAGAATGAAATAATCGCTCTTAAACTTTCACATCTATCTATCTATCTATTTATTCCATTAAACATTAAAATAGCCACATCGATATAATTTCAGAATCCTAGAAAACTAATGCTAATTTAAATTAACTCACGTGCTCAAGGCATTTACAGCTTGGCTCTGTGTGTCTTCTTCGTCTGTTCTCACTGGGCGGCTGTTTCAACAATCCCAGTTTCGCCGCTTGCTACCCCTTTTTATAAGCCCTGGCCTAACCACTCAATTTACTGCGCGCTTACGCGCATTAATCTGCGCCACACAGTTGTAATAAATCTGCTTGAAGATAACGTGATCAAAAGGAACTAAACCACATAACAACATGACTGCCCAGATGGGGCCAGCGCCGAGAACGACAACTCAAGATGCGCTGTCACAGACTGTATGTGCCTTATCATATCCCATGTTATTGTTATCGAATGATAGATGTTGCTGTTATCATATCACATTTTGCCCAGATTCTTATCATGATAGACTGTTGTTGTTATCATATCACATTTATTCTTATCATGATAGACTGTTGTTGTTATCATATCACATGTTATTGTTATCATGATGATGACTGTTGCTGTTATGCGAATATCACATGTTAGCTTGTTATATCAATCAAATGGATTCATAATTATAATCTTCTTCTTCTGTTAGTCCCCCCCCCCCCCCCCTCAAGGAGCATAGACCTTTAACAAATGTCTCCCAGGTTTCCTGTCCCGTACCCTCAAAGCGTCTTCCATGGTAGTAGGGTTCTTCATCTCCTCCATGTCTGTCTCATAGTTCTCTTCTCTATGTCTGTCTCTAGTTCTCTTCTCTATGTCCTCCAGTTCTCTTCTCTATGGTCTGTCGTCCAGTTCTCTTCTCTATGTCTGTCTCTAGTTCTCTTCTCTATGTCTGTCTCCAGTTTTCTTCTCTATGTCTGTCTCCCAGTTCTCGCTCCGTGTAATCCTTAGGTCTTTCTCTATTTGCTCTTGAAACCTTGTGATTCCAGAACAAGAACTGCCTTGTAATGCTCTATCAACAGGTTTCCTCAGTGTGTGTCCTATCAAACACAAAAATCAGTGTGTGTCCTATCAACAGGTTTTCTATTTGTGTGTCCTATCAAACAGGTTTTCTCTGTGTGTGTCCTATTAAGGTTTTTCTCAGTGTGTGTCCTAATCAACAGGTTTCCTCAGTGTGTGTGTCCTATCAACAGGGTTTCCTCAGTGTGTGTCCTATCAACAGGTTTTCTCAGTGTGTGTCCTATCAACAGGTGTTCATCAGTATGTGTCCTATCAACAGGTTTTCTATGTGTGTGTCCTATCAACAGGTTTCCTCAGTGTGTTCCATCAACAGGTTTTTCATCATGTGTGTGTCCTATCAACAGGTTTTTCTCAGTGTGTGTCCTATCAACAGGTTTCCTCTTGTGTGTCCTATCAACAGGTTTTTCTCTGTTGTGTGTCCTATCACAAGGTTTTCTCAGTGTGTGTCCTATCAATATAGTTTTCTCAGTGTGTGTCCTATCAACAGGTTTTCTCAGTGTGTACCTATCAACATGTTTCCTCAGTGTGTGTGTGCTATCAACAGGATTTTTTCTCAGTGTGTGGACCTATCAAAACAGGTTTCCTCAGTGTGTGTCCTATCACAGGTTTTCTAAAACTGTGTGTGTGCTTAGACCTATCAACAGGTTTTCTCAGAGGTGTGTCCTATCAACAGGTTTTCTCTGTGTGGGTGTCCTATCAACAGGTTTTCTCAGTGTGTGTCCTATCAACAGGTTTTCTCAGTGTGTTTCCTATCGACAGGTTTTCTCAGTGTGTGTCCTATTCAACAGGTTTTCTCAGTGTGTGTCCTATCAACAGGTTTTCTCTGTGTGTGTCCCTATCAACAGGTTTTCTCAGTGTGTGTCCTATCCATCTCCAGCGCCTTCTTCCTATTTCTTATTGCACTGACGCGTGTCTGGGTCTTGTCATCAGTTCCACATGAGTGATCTTGTCATATCACTTCAAAAAATCCTTCTACTCTATGCAAACAACCAAAAATGAAAGTCTGTAACATTTTGCTTGTGTTTCTGTTGCTCTCCGTGTTTCAGAGCCATAGAAATAGGGTTTGACTTGACATTTGAGATTATTATGAATTTCCACGAATTATTGTTTACTTTTCGCATGTTATTGTTATCACTCACATGTTATGTTTTGTTAATCATATAATTGTTATAATCATCACACGTCATTGTTATAATCATCACGTTTTATTTTTAATCATCACGCATTGATCTTCCTGTTTGCCTTTTCATAGTTTTTTCCTATCCTTTCGACAATTCTCATGTTAGTATTTTTATTTGTTAATTATTCGTACTTTCCAACCCCCCCCCCCCCCCCCCCCCCCCCCCCACCCTATAGTGTTGCCCCATCCCCCCCCCCCCCTACTGTCCCCATTTTCAAACTATTTTTTCATCGCGGTTCATATTTCTATATGTTATTCTTCTTTCTTTTCTTTTATCATTAATTCATTGGTTAACGGTCAGATGTCGTAAGAGCCGAGTTATATAAAGTTGTGTAGGGGTGGGTCTGGCAATCTCATCATGTCAAACAAACAGCTACAGAAACCACATTTGCAGGAGCACGTGAATGCTTTAGTACAGGCTCCGTGCACGTGAACCAGCTGTAGTGGTGGCTCCAGTCTCATAACTAGTGAAGACGGAACAGAGATATAGAGATATAGAGACAGAGAGATATAGAGATATAGATACAGAGATATATAGATAGAGATATAGAGATATTGTTGAGGATTGCTTCATGTCTGCAGCATGGCGCATTCCTCAAATGATTATATCTCCGCGACTGATGTCGATGATTGTTTCATGCTTACAGACATTTGGATTTGTCGACGATCCGAATGGCTGTATCATGGAACACCTCAATCGAATAGAGATATATCTCATCGACCAATGTCGATGATTGTTGCATGTGTGCATGCATTTGAGTTTTGATCACACTCGGATCTGCACCATGGAACATCGCAATTGAATATAGATTAACGACGTAGTATGCATATCACTATGCATGACGCGTATGTCTTTATAACGTCATTCGACTTGTGGGTTTTGACCCGAAGGGCAGTGTGTTTCAGAAGTGTGGCCATTGCCACTTATATTGTGTGGTATAACCACTGGAAAGTGTGTGGCGGTGTCGACTGTTGAAGTGGGTGGCGGGGAAGCCATTTGAGCAGTGTATTTATTGAACCAAACGTAAGTCGTCGTATGAATAACGCAGTTTGCATAATTATGGCAGATTAGCCTGGCGTGGTATGCCAAAGGAACATTATGTTACTAGCAATAGTGTAAGACTAGTATAGATGGATATTGTACAGCTAGCGGCAAGCGTAAGCCTAGTGTAACGGATATTAAACGACTAGCAGTAGACGTAAGCCTAGCATAATAAGTGTATTGCAGAACTAGCAGGATAGTTAAGTCTAGTTAGCCTCTGAATTTATGCCAAAGGACATTGGCCGTTAAAAGGAACTGACCTCTAACCAGAACTCTAGATAGAGATTGTGAACATGTGCTTATGAACTAATGAGAACTCTTACAGATCGTACATGAATGTGATGTGACTTTTGTTCCCATGTAGTTGGTGTCTGCTCATGGTATGAAATTACTAATTAAATATTTTAAGTCGTCAAAATCACAGTCTTATCAACTGTCGTATTCGGAGTTTAGTTAAATGCTATTTATCTTCAACTGATCATGACCAGTGATGATTAATGTCTTAACACGCTGCATCTCACACTGCCAATATAATCAATAAGACAAGAGACTAATACAGGTCAGTCAAGGGTCGAATATTTAATATGAAACATGTTCAGCACAGAATGTATCACAAGGGTTAAAGCAGACATTATCGATACCAACGGACAGTATTACGGAATCCTACAAAAGTGATAAGAACCCGAGGGACTTTGACTCTATAAACTGAATACGCATATAATAACTTGGTCATCCACAAATACTAGAAGTCATCGAAGCACCCAGAATATACTGGGGTCCCCGAGAGCGCCCGTAACAGATATAGATAGAGATTACGATAGATAGGTAGTGAGAGGTAGATAGATAGAGATAGGTAGAGATAGCGTTATTTCGAGAAAGAGATATAGAGACAGAGAGCAAGTTTGCGAGAGAGAGATAGAGAGAGCGAGAGATAGAGATAGAGATAGAGAGATAGCGTGATTGCGAGATAGACAGAGAGACAGAGAGAGATTGTGAGGGAGAGAGAGCGAGATTGAGAGAGAGAAATTGCGAGAGAGAGAGAAAGAGAGGGAGAGAGAGATTATGCATGACACAGGGTAGTAGTTTCCACGACACACCTCACAATTGTCAAATACAAGACCTCAAATAATCAGATATTTTACTAGTACAGTAGTGCCCCTCTCATACGGCTGGTTAGGTTCAAGATCCCCATCGAAAAGCGGAAATTGCCGAAAAGCGGAGCACACCCCTTTTTTTATATTTAAATTTGCAACTGCGCATGAAATCGTAATAACATGTTTACACTATCATATATTAAGTGCGCAATAGAGCATGGCATAAAAGAAACGATACGAAAGTAAAATGAATCTACAGCATGTAAAGTAAGTGGCTAACGACTCACCTTTTTATCACTACTACACTTAGATGCCTTTAAAATTAATTTTAAAACAGAATGAATTACCGACAATAAAATGGCGGCCGAATCCATTCTCGGACTCAGCTACTAAGCGTGTCATGCCGAAAAACGCCGAAACAGCAGAAAAGCGCCGAACAAAATCAACATGTATATAGGCTAACTGAAAACCGCGGCATAAGCGGAATGTCGAAAAACGGAACCTTACAGTAGTGACCTTTCTTTTGTCTAGTGTCTAGGAGACAAGGACGAGAAATCAACACTGACGAAAATAACACGTAATAATGATACTAATTACAGATTTTAAATATATATAATATTTTCTAAAATAACCTTATTAAATTGGAAGATGTCGCAGCTGATGTACTGTATAGCTTGACTTATTCAAATAGCGTTAGTGAAAAGGAATCATTTGACAAGTGAAGACGTCGCAGCTGATGTACTTGTACTGTATAGCTTGACTTATTCAAATAGCGTTAGTGAAAAGGAATCATTTGACAAGTGAAGACGTCGCAGCTGATGTACTTGTACTGTATAGCTTGACTTATCCAAATAGCGTTAGTTAAAAGGAATCATTTGACAAGGGAAGACGTCGCAGCTGATGTACTTGTACTGTATAGCTTGACTTATTCAAATAGCGTTAGTGACAAGGAATCATTTGACAAGGGTCACCTGAAGGAGGTCGGCAGCAAAGAAAAATCGTAAAAATAATAAAGAAACATCCTACGTTCAAAAGCCAGGCTTCA
This sequence comes from Oreohelix idahoensis, assembly GCA_024509875.1. Lineage (NCBI taxonomy): Eukaryota > Metazoa > Mollusca > Gastropoda > Stylommatophora > Oreohelicidae > Oreohelix > Oreohelix idahoensis. The sequence continues at coordinate 41,846 of JAMPIV010011320.1, forward strand.
GATGCCGAAAATTAGATGACTTTGGGGCAAAAGGCGAAAGTCGATGTCAAAAATGTTGTTTGAATGAAAACGAGTGATGAGAAACTTGACAGGTTATCAACATGCTTGGTAAATAGTTAAACGACAAAATTGTTTCGGTGTTACCGCTGGAGGTCTCGGCTTGGGCTGACTTGGGCTCTATGGTACACAGAAATGGTAATGACTGAAATGAAGAATAGTTGGATTTGTGTCCGATTTCTCCTAAATGTCTATTGATCCGAGGGTCAGTACAGTCACTCACATCCACACGACCTTTAAAAAAAAATTAATTCAGAGATGCAGCAATAACTGGTAAGGTTTATAGAAGTTTAGGTTCATACATCTTGAACCTAAACCTAATTCTTAACCTAACCCTGGGCGACTTAATTAGATGCCGGACCAATAGCAATTTGGGCGAAATCGGACATACGTCCCACTGTTTTTATGTCAGTCGATGAAAGGAAAGCTAAATAGGTGACTCGAAAAAGGGGGAGGGGGAGGGGATGCAGATAAACCAAAAATATTTACACATTAACTAATTAACAATCAGCATTTACACATTAACTAATTAACAATCAGCATTTACACATTAACTAATTAACAATCAGCATTTACACATTAACTAATTAACAATCAGCATTTTCTAGTAAACTTAAGATCTTGGGAATTACAGACACAGTTCTCACGTGCCACAGGTCACGGTGGTCTGACATGGCTCACGTGCAAACTCAAGGTGACTGAAGACTGGAGAGCTAGCTGGTCAGAACACTTACCACAAACGCTGCTTAGACAATTACTACGTACCACATACACTGCTTAGACAATTACTACATACCACATATGCTGCTTAGACAATTACTAAATACCACATACGCTGCTTACACATTTACTACATACCATATACGCTGCTTAGACAGTTACTACATACCACATACGCTGCTTAGAATCAGAACGCACGTGGGGTTACTATTTCCATAAGGATAACACTAAAGAAAGTTAAAAACAAAGCACAATCTTTAAGATTAATACAAAACATTACTTACACCGTACGCTATCTGAAAATAATTTACACTATAGAAAAATGTATCCTGAAATAATCGAAAGATCCATATATGTGATTAATGGTTGAAAGAGCCGTGCTGCATGGAAACGTAGCGAACCCAAGCTAAAAACAACAAAATATGAAAGATTTGATAAAGAGCACAAAATACCAAATGTCATGGTGACCTCACATGAGCCATTCGATTGACAACAAAGTTCAAATTACTACTCTATTTTTAAGCAACACCACGTGGTAGTTGAGGGGAGTCTCTCGGGATAAGAACAAATTAAACTACTACTCTCTCCGGCGTATCGGATAAGGTGAAGAATGTGACATTGTGTATATGGCTGGCAACCACATCATGTCAAACAACTTGGTACAGGAACCACTGCTGAAATAGCACGTGAACTCTTTGGTGCAGCCTTTCAGCACGTGGGCCAGCTGCAGTGATGTCTTCCTGCTCCGTTGGGTGCAAAGAGGGAAAGATTTCTATGATGATTACTAGACGATGACAGAGAGGAAAAAAAATAACATTATAATTAAAATCCACACTGAGAGACATCTGAACAGATTCCGCTCGTGCCACGTGCACCCAAAGATATTTCCAAGGTAGATAAAGGTCATTAACTTCGTGATTACTGCTTCAATGATTGATTTAATTAAATATTCGATTTGACCTCGGCAGCCGTAGACCTGATGAGTACGAAACAGTTTTATGACATTACCCACGTACAAACTGACAAGTTCAGCACTTGGTTCACGAACGTAGACCTCACCAAGTTAAATGAACGACACAAAAAATATTGCTCCACGTGCTTGCTGCAGACAACGAGTGAGCGAAACCCAAAAAAGAAATCTTTGTGGAGCTGCCAGATTGTTTTTGCTCCAAAAAAATGGCTTTGCACTCCAGCCTGTGGAACGACTCAAATTTGATGACGTGTTTTAGCATGCAACGTGCTAGACGACAATAGGGTTAGTTTAGGAAAAAGCCATTTGGCTCATTTTTTGTTGAAAATCTGCCTGCTTTAGCTCTAGACAGAAAATGGCGTATACTTTCACGACGTAAACTTATTGCTGGAATTTGCCGGCTTGACTAAACCGATATGGTGGTCTGGAAAATTGGCTAGCTTTCCGGAAATTGTAGCTATTCACTTGAACAGCTGAGTCGGTTCAGATAAATATTGGCCGTGCAAATACTGCGCATAATGGTTGAATAAAGCTTGGAATTGAACTCGCCACTTTATATTGGATTTGTGGACTATTGAAAAGCATTCTTCGGTTTAGAAAGAGAATCGATTCGCAAACTGATGAGGCATTATGGAGTCGCCCTGATGATCATTACCCTAATAAAGACAGCTTATGAAGACATGACATGCAAAAAATGGAGTGCGGCAGGGATGCCTCTTGTCACAATTTTTGTTCTTAATGGCTATAAGTTCGGTTTTGAAAACAAAGAGATAAACTAATAGAAATGGAATTTATGCGACTGAAAAAACCACTTGATGATCTATATTTGCCGACGATCTGGCTCTTGTGTTCCTTAACCGGAACCAGATGCGAGAACAAGAGAAATCAAGTCCAGCACGAAAATAAGAATCTTCAACTCAAATGTGAAGTCAGTCCTATTGTTTAGTTCTGAGACATGGATAGCAACAAAAACAACAACCAAAAAGCTACAGACTTTTATAAACAGATGCTTGCGTAGAATAGAAGGACTGAAATGGTATGACAAAGTCACAAATGTGGAACTGATGACAAGAACCAGACAAGTGCCGGTGGAACAAGAGTTGAGAAGAAGACGTTGGCGATGGATAGGACACACATTGAGGAAACCTGTTGATAGCATTACAAGGCAGTCCTTGTTCTGGAATCCACAGGGAAAGAGAGGCAGAGGTAGACAAAAAAAAACACTTGGAGAAGAGAACTGGATACAGAGGTGAAAATGATGAGGAAAACATAGAAAGAACTTGGGCGGATGGCGCAGAACAGGAAGACTTTTCATGTGACAGGAAGACTTGGCATGTGTTTGTTGAAGTCCTATGATCCTCGGGGAGCTAAAGGGTCTTGACTGATTGACCATATTCCCAATATGCCTCAATGGGCGTGTAGCGGGATCCTTTACCATTTTTCCTTTATGCTCCACACGAGCTGAAGGATAATAAATGAAAAAAAAATGCAGTATTGTATCTTCTACGAACACTGAACAACTCGCGAGAAATACCGGAGGCACGTGATAAAATTACGTACACTCTTGATCAAATGTTCATTATGTGTAGAGCAGACACAATTATGTACACGTGTATTTTACCTGGCCCGCGTAGTTCCCGGGGGTCATGACAAACAAAGAGTATGCCTACTACTCCCTCAAGTATGTCGTGAGAAACGATTAACGAGTTTATGCATCAGGCTGGCAACCTCAACATGTCAAAGAGAGTGCTACAGATACCACCTCTCTAGGATCATATTGCTGCTTGTTTGCAGGCTTCCTTCACGAAGACCAGCTTTAGGTGTGGTCACGTGCTCCATAACAAGGAGTGAAAAGAGAAATGACGAATAATAATAACATCGTGTTATATCCACGTTATTTACTGATGATGATTCAAGTCTCAAAGACGACCCGATAAAGTGATACACTCCTCGACATCACACCAGATTATAATGATTGAGCTGATAGCGCCATTTGAATTCAGATTAAATGAGCATAACTGTTTTAAAATGGCCAAATGTAAAGAATGATTGAGTCACGGTGTTGAGACATGACGGGTTCACAACAAAATTTATGGCCTTAGAAGTAAGTGCAAGACGTGTAATGGTGGCCTCTGTGTATGATCTACTCAAACAACCAGATCTGAAGGTTCAATCAAGCCCAACTGATCACGGGGAGAGGGCAGACTAAATGTCAACAACCAGATCTCCACGTTTGGAGACTGGTATAGGGTCGACAACCCAAGCTCTGGAGAAAAATGTTACAGGCCATCAACAGTGCAAATACACTGTCAGCTCGAGTTTGGAAGAATCTTCACAAGAGAGGCGTATGAATAATCAAAGCCAGACACAATAATTCAGGCTGCTAAATAATCTTTGAACGACACAGACAAAATTCTAAATATAAACTCTGAGTATGAGAACACTATACATCACCGGAAAAACAGCACAAATAGCCAAGAATAGGAGATCCTGTAAGACAAGAGCTTTGGGAAGAGTAGAGAAGATGGAATAGGACACACGATGCTAAATACTGGAAAGACCAACATCTCTTGAGGACGCGAAACAAAAATATGCGTTCACAGAAAACCTGGGTAAGACATCAAAGGCCTTGATAGAATGAGAACCAGTATGACTTACAGTTGTAAGAGTTAAGATTATAATCAGAAGAAAGAAGAATAATTATCGTTCAAGGCTACGCATCAACAAACAATGCTGGCGAATACTTACAATCAATAATTAAATGATAACCTCTAGGGAGTATTAAACAAACCTCCAAGGCGAGGCTCTCGCAGTCATGGCGGACATGAACATATATGCCAGAACAAAATCTTGAACCATGAAGTGATTGTGGGGAGAAAAAACATGGTTGAAATGAAACGACTGAAATTGTTGCCAGTTTCAGCAATTTCAATCCACTAGTTGTCTGCCGAACCACCGCCAAACACAAGAATGGACATACGGTTACATACAACTTGCATGATCCACACACTGAGAAGCAAAACTGACAATTAGATCGTAAATCGTAATTCAATGCAGCATGCCACAAACAGTGCAGACGATATGATCTCACAAAACTTCACGATAAACCCAAAGGAGTATTAGAACAGGCACCATACTGAGACATTGAGATTAGGATGGTCATCTAGTATCCCCTATACACTAATTCTCTTACTGAAGTGTCTGTAACCAACAACAACAACAAAATACTCCCGGTTGCTATTTGGGAAAATACGGAAGAAGCGCGTATTGCACTGTAAATTCTAAATTGAACACCCATTAAAAGAAGTCGCATGCCTTGAAATATTTCCATGGTGCATTTCGACAAAGTAAGGAAGCGGCACGCACTGCATTGTGAAAGCAAAATTAAACACCCACTGAAACAGCACTGAGATCTTTCAATTTATTTCGTGGAGCATTGACTATAGATCGTAAACCATTATAAATTAGACCATTATAAATTAGACTAGATCCAAAGAACTTGAAATAGATTGGACAGGAATGAAATAACTACAGGAGAATTTATGCCGTCACCAGGACATGCACTATAAGAGGGGCACAACATAATTATTTCTCCGTCATGATTTGGCGGGTGGCTTGCTCGTATGAATAGAACTGTCAGAACAAGACAGCGGCTGTTATTAACTGAGTATAGACAAGAACGGAATAAAAACAGAAATGGCAAATGGAAAACCGTTGTCTTCTACTTCCATGTAGGCGCCATCTTCCAACACAAAACTGTTCATATAGCCACATCAAGTTCACAGAATGAACACACAGAAAACTAAACTGACCATTTTTACTTTGAACAAGAATTGGACGGACAAGTTATGTGCTGGACACGAGAGCAGAAACGAAAGAACAGATAGGATCTCATCACTAGTTTCTCCTAGGTACTCTAAAAAACAGAATTTGGGAGCTCACAGAAACACAGCGGGGAAAAAAACAGGTACAAATATAAAAGAGAAAACGTTGCAAGGCACAAGGGATTAGTTCAAGCCGAATCTGAGAAACTGATATGAAGCCTTGGGAAATATGATGGAGAAAAACATGGATATTCATTGGCTATAAATCCAGGAATTATTCTGGAACACATGCATAGCGGTTCTTTACAAAAGAAATCGATCTGATAGCTGATAAAGGCCAAATGCTTGGTAATAGACCTAATGGCTGACACAGGCCAGCCGCGTGTTAATTCTTTGATCAAGTGAAGTCAGGTACAAGACAAATCTGCGTTTGTCAGAATGTTGCTCCCTGCAGGAGCCAACACACTCAACTACTTTGTAGATTTCCTTGACAACCGCATGTATAATAATAAATGGACAAATTAAAAAATAGCAACAAACGAAACAAACCCCGGTTCTCCACCTTGAAAGGCACATATGGCTTACGGTTGCCTTCTGCTTCTGGTATATTCCGCTGAGTTCTTCGAAATATTCCGTCTATCCATAGATGGTGTTTTTATGTTGCTAGGCAAAAGTCAATTTTCGTCCTTAACACATTAAGTCCCAAAAGCCGATATATCGTACTTCCTTCTAGACCCATTTGGCCCGATCAACGTTAAATCGGCTTTCGTATCTTTTTCTCCTTTCTAGAGCTGTTTTATAATTTTAACAACCCAAAACGTCATTTCTGACAGGAAGTACTTTCTTTTAAATACCTTCTGTATTTATGCATATGAACATTTTAAAAAATTGTTTCCAAACAACAACAATAAAAAAGCAAGGGGTGGCCATTTTTGTTTGGGCTAAACCCAGTTTTTTGCTTGGGACTGAAAGAGTTAATAAGACCATTTGATTGCTTGTTTTTCCCTTTAGCGTCTTTATACTGTTGTACACTTGCTAAATTGAAATATATACCCGCATGTCTCTTCTGATGTTTCTTCTTCTTTATTTGCTTCAATGTATATTTTATGAGCCTTTTCTCTGGAACTTCTGGTGTTGCTTCTGTTTAAATCTGCTTTCTTATTTTTTTTTCTTTCCACAATCTTACTTAATTGTTCTGTTGTTATATATTCTTTGTGCTGGCCTTCTCTTTTTCCCAGAATTTATTCACGTCTCATTCTATATATATATATATATATATATATATATATATACAAAAATTGTACTTTTGTTTCGTGACTTCTGACACATTCTACATTAAACTGTTGTATGTAGATATGTGTTGTTGTATGTCTTTTGCGTTTCATCTTTATTTTGGCTAACCAAAGATGGTGATCTGACTTTATATTTTCTCCTCTACGTTTACGCCATGTAATAATGAACGAAAATTATTATTTTACGATCACTGAATGTAGTGAAATTGACAGAGATACAACGGTGAAATACCTCCAAAGATAACATTTAAGGATAAAAACATAATGCGTAGGCTGCTGATGTACATGATCGCCTAGACCGCGGGTCATCATCCTCCATAATAATTGACTTGCTAGACAGGAGGGGAACGGCGGATCAAAAAGGAAAAAAATATGACTGGAAAGATTGCGTGAGACTGGAAAGGCTAAGGAGACGCAATTGGGGGGGAGGGGGGGGGGGACGGAGAAAAGTCACGTTTCCCAAGTTGACATAAAAAGTAAGCAACTCGACAGAAGGGACCATAGATATGTTACGCCACAGTCATTTATTGGACGCTTTTGCAATACCAAGCCCTTGATTTGAATTCAGCGGCTAAAACGCAGATGTTCGAAATATTACAAAATTTAAAAAGTACTTTTTTCTTAATATTAATGTTAGGAATATAAAAATTAGCTGGCCGGATGGCCTATTCTGAGCAGTGAACTAATATGTTCTTAATTTTACAGACGGATAGATAATATTGAAGATAATGACAAAAGACAGTGTTGTTCACATCATCGACAGACTGTATTGAATCTAAAAGTGTCGCTAATTGCACACAAAAACACGACCTCGAGACGCAGGTGTTCAAATCTACGTAGTATGGAGGAGAGGGTTTTTGGGTGGTAGCTGTGTCTAAAAGTAACTTTTAACGACAAAATTTTGGAGGGGAGAGAAAGGTTGGTTCAAAAATCAAGTACATTTTGTAGAAACACAAGTAGAGACGGACAGACTAACAGATAACCATCCATACTTGACTGAAGCATGACTGAAATGACTTTATGGTAGGAAATTTGAAATTCAAAAAAACCTAGGCAGTGATTGGCCACAGACAATCATATCATTAGCGCTCAGACGCGAAAGTGGGGCCATTCTTCAATAGTTGTTCAGTGATAGACACAGATTTTAAAGTGTGGTGATTTCCATATGAAAGAAAGTGTAAGAAGTATAGGGACGCCATACTATAGCCAGCAGCTCAGCTGAGTTTTGCTAGCAATTCTGTGTTATTTATTCATAATCTGGTAAGATTGAAATTATTTCCTTATATATTTTGAATATTGTTTCATGTTCGAGTGATTTGATACTGCCATATCGAAATCTAGCCTTACAAACAAGTAGGGATTTGCTCTAGACCCCCCGCCCTAGTCAGGGTCTAGGGACCAACAATGTACATAAACTCCAGCAAGGGTTAGGCAAGACAGATCAAGTGTTGAGAATAATGAAACATATTACCTATCCTCTTTTAGGCAGAAAACTAATAAATATTTTTCAGAATCTATAGTCTGGGAGGATCTATCTGATGTAAAACCACCATGGTAAATGTGCTGTTTGGTCAGAGAGATCTGATCTGTCTGTATGATGTGGTTGTTGTGTCAGTGTTGTGTCCAGACGTGGGTAGAGAATAGATTTTGACACATGGCCCATACTTTGATTGCAGAGCTGTGAGTTTCTGTTGTCAACAAGCAGTGTCTATTCAGTTGGTGACTTTACTCGAGTGTATCTGTGCAGTACTTGTGACAGAGACCACCATTATTGCCCGCCAGCACGGAGAGGTGGGACCACCTGATTTCAGCACCAGAGCTACAACGACAAGATGAGTGAGCCTCTGGTCTGCTGGACATTCACCAACACCGTTTAGTTACTAATAACCCCATTAAAAATTCCCACCATTTTCTGGACACTGTGTAGTCAACATAGACAGGTGTGATGAGGCCACCCCAACAGCACAAACATTAACTATCCTCCCAAGTAGATGACTACTAGAACATTTTAATAAAACTAACTAGTATAGTACATATATATGTACACTATTGCATTTATGATATAATATTCCATGCATTTCTTTCATAATCTCTAAATCCTTTTAAGTTCTGGTCAACCTAAAAAATTGATCCAAAACAAAATAAATGTAATATAATTTTATCAAAAAATTTTACACACGTGAGTTAGTTCAGTGTATTTTAACATTTGTTAATATTATTAGTCTTCTTAAATATCTGTGGGTGTATTTATAAACTATCACACCACACTACATATCATTACCCTAGACACTTTACGTAGCCACATTCATTAAAAAAAAAATTAAGTGTGAGGTCGTAGTGGTAGCAAGAAAGGCCTTCTGACAATTCTCAACTACATTTTATCTCAGGAGCCTTCACAGCTGGCCTCATACAATTACATTTAGTAATATCACCATCATACAATACCATCAAACACCACTACATAAATTGGGGTCTTGTCCAGGGATAATTAGCCCAACAGTAATATTAGGATCTCCTGGTGGGAGAAATAAAAGTAGGGAAATAAATTGTAAAATTTCCTTTAAAATTAAAAGTGTCCCTGCAGATAAAAGTTGGTGAATCTTCACAGCCAGTAATAATTAATTAGTTAACTGGTTAGTTAGAATTAGTTAGACTATAGTCATAAGAAGTACTTAGTGTATTTACTGGTTAGAGATTTAGCTTGTATATTATTATATTGTCTAAAAAGTATGGCGGAGCTGGCAAAATTTAGATCAGCTGCTGTGCTCACCGCGAAGGAGATGGGAATGGATGGTCAAATTTTAATTCAATACGTAACGACTGAATGTGATAAATATATTGAAAGGGAAGATAGAAAGGTAGCTGAAGAGAAGAGGTTACAAATTGAGGCTGATAGAGAAATTAAGAGGCTGCAGATGGAGGCAGAAGAAAAACGACAGCAAAGGGAGGCAGAAGATAAAAAGGCCGAAAGGGAAGCAGAAGATAAAAAGGCCGAAAGGGAGGCAGAAGATAGAAGGTTGCAAAGGGAGCACGAATTACGACTAAGGGAGCTGGAATTACAAGGCCAGGCTCCTGAAAATGGTGCCAGCCCTTTTGCCTCAGATGCTACGCCCAGTCTGGGAGCCTCAAACTCCGCTATGGGGTTTCATTTAGACCATTTTGTTGAAAAAGACGATGACATAGAGGGGTACCTAGGACGTTTTGAGTTATTAGCTACTACATATGGGTTAGAGAGAGAGAGGTGGAGTTTAAAGCTATCACAGGGATTAAGAGGTACTTCTTATGAAGTATTTGCCAAAATGAACAGGGAAGACCAAGACAATTATGACATGTTAAAGCAGGCTTTGTTATTAAGGTACGAGAAGAATGGTGAATTTTATCGTAAGAAATTCAGAAATGCCAAACTGTTGTCTGGGGAGACATACCACCAATTCTCTGCTAGACTAGAAACCTATTTGGAGAAATGGACGGCTCTGGGGAAGACCCAAGATCTTAAGGAAATGATCATGATTGAGCAATTGAGAGAGTCCATGGCTCCAGACATGAGAAAATTTCTCATGGAACAAGGTGCAGAGAAGTTGGGGGAAATTTTAAATGTTGCTGAGAGGTATCAGGCAGCTCAGGCAGAGGTAAGTGGTGCTAAAAAGAAGCACATAGACAATTTTAAAGCTCCACAGCAATTTAATAAATTTGAAAATAGAGAGCAGGGAAATAAAGGTAGGACAAACTTTGAGCGGCCAAGAAATGACTATCGCGACAGAAACTCACAGTTCAATGACCAAAAGTTCAATGAAAGAAAACCGTTGAACCAAGGAAAAAGATGGTGTAAATGGTGCAAGAAGGATAACCATAACACCGAATTTTGTAGAAGGAAACCTTCAAACATTGCTGCAATGAAGTCGGGGACGCAAAGATTAAAGGTTAATCCTAAGGGACAACAGGAACCTTATCACCCCCCAGTTTGTGAGGATGTTATTTGTAATGGGGTCACCATAAGGTGCCTTTATGATACAGGTTTGGATTATGATTCAGTTGTGAAGTCTAGCCTAGTGGACCCAAGTCAGTATACCACAGAAACAGTGGAAATACAAGGGGCGACTAAGGACATACCAATCATGACACTTCCCATCGCAAGGATAACGGTGAAAACTCGCTATGTGGAAGGAGAAATCAGAGCAGCAGTGATAGATGAACCAATCTACCCTCTGATATTGGGGTGTAGATACGTCTTCTTGGGGAATCCCGAGAAACCTGTGATCATGGCGACAGTGCAGACCAGGTCACAGAAGAAGGAGGAAGAAGGTGAACCTATAAATGCTCATCCAGAGGAGATGAGGAAGGCGCAGGCTGAGGATAGGACACTCAAGCCATGTTTTAAAAAATTGCCCAAATGCCACACACCTCCGAGCAAGGGGGAATATTTCATGAAGAACAAACTATTATACAGGAAGACAGGAACTAGGTCCACTGGTCACGGACAGTTAGTTCTTCCCAAGATATATAGGGCAAACTTAATAAGGAGCTTACATGTTGGAACAGATGGTGACCATGAGAAAGTCGGTACCATCTGCCAAAAGATTGCTCGAAAATACTATTGGCCCGACGTAAATGTCGATGTTGAAAACTTTGTAGAAGCATGTGGCGCATTTCGTGAGGGAACACCCACAAAGGGAAAATATGTACAGGACCTAGAAACGCCACGGGGCAACTGTAGGCCTGAAAGGAAAACTAATTATACTCGGGTAGACAAAGTGGAATGGGAGCCCCCTTTTCACACCCAGTCTTCACTTGAATGGATTAACATGGCCACTATGCGAAGAGTACAAAGAAGAAATTTTACCCAGGATAAGATGACAATCCCTCGGTCAGACTTATATAAACTGGAAGAACAGAAAAGAGAGCGAAGATCTCTCATAAGCAATCTTAAGTGGGGAGACAAAACCCAGAAAAAAAATGGTAGTGGTCGATTTGTGAGTGATGATTCTAGGAAGAAAAGTCCTCATTATAAAGCTTCTAAGGGACGGGACCAGACGGGTTCCATGAAAAATAAGTCTGATAAATTAAAGATCCAGATGTAACTTTATTAAGGACCTGGACAGATGAGAAGGCGGAAGAGACTGTTACCTCATCGTATCAATACGTGAACGAACTGACCACTCGTTTGAAAGCTGGATGGAAACTGGCAAATGATAATTTGAAACAAGCCAGGAAGAAACATGCAGCATATTTTAATAGGAAGGCAAAGGACAGGGAACTGGCAGTCGGAGAGAAGGTGCTGCTTCTACTACCCGGAAGCCAGAATAAATTACAAATTGGTTGGCAAGGTCCATATACGGTTCTAGAGAAGGTGTCTAGAACAAACTATAAAATTGACAAAAAGGGGAAGGAGAAAGTTTATCATGTAAACCTGTTAAAGAAGTATCTGGACAGACCACTCCAGGAAAGCACCCCCTTATTGACCTTAGCTATTGCAACCCAGATGCAAAAAGAACCACTCACCTCACATGAATACCCATTACATCCTTGTGAAACCGCAGCACAGGTAAAAGTCAGTAAGCACCTGACTAAAAACCAGAGGGAGAGAGTTCAACAGGTTCTGGAGGAACATACAGATGTATTAACAGATAAACCAGGCCATACAAATTTGCTACAGTATGACATGAAACTGGTAGACTCAAACCCAATCTGTATGAGAGCCTATTCTATTCCGTTCGCGAAGGAGAAGGCATTGAAGGAAGAAATAGAGTATTTGTTGAAGGAGGGGATTATTTCGCACAGTGAATCATCTTTTAGTTCTAGTGTCGTTTTGTTGAGGAAACCGTCTGGGGAACACAGACTGTGCATAGATTACAGGAAACTGAATGCTGTCACAGAAGGACAAGTGGATCCATTACCAGACACAAAACAGTTATTTGCCAGACTGAACAAGGCAAAATACTTTTCAAAGGTGGATCTTAGTAAAGGCTATTACCAGATCCCAGTGAAGCCTGAAGTGAGACCTTATTTGGCTTTTAGCACTTCGGATGGACATTATGAATTCAATATGCTACCATTCGGACTGAAAAATGCTCCGAGTGTGTTTTCAAGGATGATGCGCAAATTGTTGGATCCCCTGAATAACCCATGTATCACGAATTTCATGGATGATATTCTCGTCGCCACAGAGACATTTGAAGAACACATTGAAGCTCTGGAGATGTTGTTTGATAGACTTCGGGAGGCGAACTTAACTGCTAGGCCAACAAAATGTTGTATTGGATGCAAAGAGTTGGAATTCTTGGGACACACTGTATATCAGGGTAATATGACCCCTGATCCTAAGAACTTGGAAAAACTGCAGAGAGCACCTAGGCCACAAAGAAAGAAGGACGTGCGATCATTTGTGTCGTTATGCGGATTTTATCAGAAATACATCAAGAATTTTAACGCTATTTGTGCTTCTCTGACTGATCTGACTCGCAAGGGACTTCCAGATAAAATTATTTGGACTGCACAATGTGAACTAGCGTTCCAAGAGTTAAAGGAAAAACTCACTAGCAAGCCTATTCTCAAACTACCTGATTTGACACAGGACTTTGTCTTAAGAACCGATGCAAGTAATGTAGGACTAGGAGGGGCTTTGTTGCAAAGATCATCTTCACCTGATGGGGAACTTAAACCAGTCGCTTATGCAAGCCGCAAATTGAATAAGGCGGAACAAGGATACTCCACAAGCGAAAAGGAATGTTTAGCATTAATCTGGGCAATAAAGAAGTTTCAAATCTATCTGTATGGTAGGACTTTTGTGGTGGAGACGGACCATCAGCCTCTCGTGTTCTTGTCTCAGGCTAAGCATGAAAACGCAAGATTGCTGAGGTGGTCTTTATTGCTTCAACCTTATCAGTTCAGTATCCAATATATCCCAGGCAAAGTGAATGTCGGTGCAGATTTCCTCAGTCGGCACCCCTGTGATCAAAATTAGAATAGTGGCAGACGTGAGGAGTAATTTTACCTATGTGTATCGCTGGTTTTGGAACTTGCCATAGGCATGTTTTCAAGTGGGGAGATGTGTAGTGAAATTGACAGAGATACAACGGTGAAATACCTCCAAAGATAACATTTAAGGATAAAAACATAATGCGTAGGCTGCTGATGTACATGATCGCCTAGACCGCGGGTCATCATCCTCCATAATAATTGACTTGCTAGACAGGAGGGGAACGGCGGATCAAAAAGGAAAAAAATATGACTGGAAAGATTGCGTGAGACTGGAAAGGCTAAGGAGACGCAATTGGGGGGGAGGGGGGGGGGGGGAACGGAGAAAAGTCACGTTTCCCAAGTTGACATAAAAAGTAAGCAACTCGACAGAAGGGACCATAGATATGTTACGCCACAGTCATTTATTGGACGCTTTTGCAATACCAAGCCCTTGATTTGAATTCAGCGGCTAAAACGCAGATGTTCGAAATATTACAAAATTTAAAAAGTACTTTTTTCTTAATATTAATGTTAGGAATATAAAAATTAGCTGGCCGGATGGCCTATTCTGAGCAGTGAACTAATATGTTCTTAATTTTACAGACGGATAGATAATATTGAAGATAATGACAAAAGACAGTGTTGTTCACATCATCGACAGACTGTATTGAATCTAAAAGTGTCGCTAATTGCACAAAAAAACACGACCTCGAGACGCAGGTGTTCAAATCTACGTAGTATGGAGGAGAGGGTTTTTGGGTGGTAGCTGTGTCTAAAAATAACTTTTAACGACAAAATTTTGGAGGGGAGAGAAAGGTTGGTTCAAAAATCAAGTACATTTTGTAGAAACACAAGTAGAGACGGACAGACTAACAGATAACCATCCATACTTGACTGAAGCATGACTGAAATGACTTTATGGTAGGAAATATGAAATTCAAAAAAACATAGGCAGTGATTGGCCACAGACAATCATATCATTAGCGCTCAGACGCGAAAGTGGGGCCATTCTTCAATAGTTGTTCAGTGATAGACACAGATTTTAAAGTGTGGTGATTTCCATATGAAAGAAAGTGTAAGAAGTTTAGGGACGCCATACTATAGCCAGCAGCTCAGCTGAGTTTTGCTAGCAATTCTGTGTTATTTATTCATAATCTGGTAAGATTGAAATTATTTCCTTATATATTTTGAATATTGTTTCATGTTCGAGTGATTTGATACTGCCATATCGAAATCTAGCCTTACAAACAAGTAGGGATTTGCTCTAGACCCCCCGCCCTAGTCAGGGTCTAGGGACCAACAATGTACATAAACTCCAGCAAGGGTTAGGCAAGACAGATCAAGTGTTGAGAATAATGAAACATATTACCTATCCTCTTTTAGGCAGAAAACTAATAAATATTTTTCAGAATCTATAGTCTGGGAGGATCTATCTGATGTAAAACCACCATGGTAAATGTGCTGTTTGGTCAGAGAGATCTGACCTGTCTGTATGATGTGGTTGTTGTGTCAGTGTTGTGTCCAGACGTGGGTAGAGAATAGATTTTGACACATGGCCCATACTTTGATTGCAGAGCTGTGAGTTTCTGTTGTCAACAAGCAGTGTCTATTCAGTTGGTGACTTTACTCGAGTGTATCTGTGCAGTACTTGTGACAGAGACCACCATTATTGCCCGCCAGCACGGAGAGGTGGGACCACCTGATTTCAGCACCAGAGCTACAACGACAAGATGAGTGAGCCTCTGGTCTGCTGGACATTCACCAACACCGTTTAGTTACTAATAACCCCATTAAAAATTCCCACCATTTTCTGGACACTGTGTAGTCAATATAGACAGGTGTGATGAGGCCACCCCAACAGCACAAACATTAACTATCCTCCCAAGTAGATGACTACTAGAACATTTTAATAAAACTAACTAGTATAGTACATATATATGTACACTATTGCATTTATGATATAATATTCCATGCATTTCTTTCATAATCTCTAAATCCTTTTAAGTTCTGGTCAACCTAAAAAATTGATCCAGAACAAAATAAATGTAATATAATTTTATCAAAAAATTTTACGCACGTGAGTTAGTTAAGTGTATTTTAACATTTATTAATATTATTAGTCTTGTTAAATATCTGTGGGTATATCTATAACCTATTACACCACACTACATATCATAACCTTAGACACTTTACGTAGCCACATTCATTAAAAAAAAATTAAGTGTGAGGTCGTAGTGGTAGCAAGAAAGGCCTTCTGACAATTCTCAACTACATTTTATCTCAGGAGCCTTCACAGCTGGCCTCATACAATTACATTTAGTAATATCAACATCATACAATACCATCAACACCACTACACTGAAACAAGTTTTTCCTCAGCTTCTCAAATCAACAATACCTGTTTTGTCAGGTCGGCATGAAAATAATTGTTCAACTATACACAACAATTTAATAAATGTGAAGGCCTCGGCTGGACTAGATACTTCAACGTGATGTTAAAATTGACGCGTAACTCATTTTCACGACATGACAACATATAGTACAATTCACTCTACCGTTTATTCTCCGTATGCCACGAAATATACACGTCATGCACAATATAAAGCATGTACAAGCAGAACCATATTTGAGAGAAACTCTTGTAGGGTCAGTTTTGACAGCGACCCAGTAATATAAGAAATCGATTGCTTAAGGACCAATTTAGATTCATTCCTGATGTCACACAGGTTCCACTCTCGTCCACAAAAACTCTAAAGAACTGCTCTTGCCGCTTCATATGATTTCATACCAATCGACACATCAACTAGCAGCTTACTCATCATATGACTAGGTACATCTAATCATGCATTAATGACTGGAACGCATTGCGTAATGCTTATTTTATAGCACTTCTTTGTACTTTAAAATGGGTAAAAGTCAACTAACTAAGAACAATGAATACTACTTTCTTTTTTAATAACTGCTCTCCAGCATTAGTTCCCATTATTTTTTCTAACATTTTATGAGTTATCTTCTTTTTAGTTTCAGTTATGTTATCATTAACCGTAACTTGCTCGTTTAATCTCCACGATCTGTTGTATCCTAATAGTCTAGCCTCTACTTTTTGAGATAAGAACTGGAATGCGGCAGGGATACGCCTTGTCACCATTTCTTTTCTTACTGGCTATATATTGGGTTAAAGGAACAGCAACACCAACCACCAAGAGTGACATTCAATGGACTCTGACAAACAACTTGACGATCTACATTTTTCAGTTTACCTGGCTCTTCTGTCTAACAACTCGTTAATAGATGCAAAAGAAAATTAGAATTTTTAATGACAGGTTGCAGAAACTGGGTTTGAAAATACAACGATTATGTGAATAAATCGAATAACCATAGTCACACTGCGATATACGTGATACCCCTAAAAGATGTAGAATCATACATATCTGGCAGTAATATATACCAAGTTGGAGTAGCAGATAAAGATATCAAAATATGAATTCTAAAGACAAGTTGAGCTTTCACTGCATGTGGAAATATGTGGAAATTAAAATAAGCGAAGTCTAACACAAAATTAATAATGTTTAATGCAGATGTAAATTCAGTCCTATTGTATGACCCTGAAACACTGAGAACAAAAACAATGGTAATAGAAAGCTACACATTGAAAAGTGGCTTCCGTAGACTAGAAGAATTGAAATGGTATGACAAGATCACAGTGAACTGAAGGGAAGATCACAGTGAACTGAAGGGAAGATCACTGTAAAGTTTCTTTTCTTCTTTCCACTCTGTAAAGTGTCAGTCGGTATGCTCTGTAAGGAAGAGTGGTGTGTTGTTGAGATCAGGCATGCTCCAGTCTACCCAGCTGTAAATGGGTAACTCACCCTAGTCCTGAGTTAGGGAAGGCAAAGGCTCCAGGGGAAGCAGGCCCTAAACTTGGTCACTCCAACCGACGCAGGATGGTGTATGTATGAAGTAGAAGTGTAGAGTGTGATTACCGCGACTGGTGTACTGTTCGTGTGCTGACCAATATAACCACTCATACACTTGTGTCTACAAGGCACCAATGCAGACTGCTGGAATCTTTGTTTACTCAATTTATTCAGACGTACACACTGGGACATACGAGTACATCATGGTATGTTGACATATCAATTTGTAGGTATACATAGCAGATCTGAAGTCATGACACATTCAGAAATAATGGGTAGTACATCAAAAGTTCAATTGTCATGATACATTATGGCCGCATCCCCCTATCTGACTAAACGCGTCAGTGAAGGCAGATCGGTAAATAACTAAAGTTACTTGACGTCCATAGTTTGTAGTATATATTATGAAACCACGAAGGGGGGGTTTCTAGCAAGATTGAGATCTCCCTGTCACTGTCCGATAATAGGATAAATAATCTGTTCTCTTGGCAGTGATCAAAACATATGATGACCGAAATCTAACATGGCTGCCTCCCTGAGTTGTCGTTCACTCATTCATAGGAAGGAGAATATAAGCCAGAGTTAATTTATAATGGGTATATAACTGATTTCATAAATGTTTCCATACAGCTCTACGGTGATCAGGTTAATTCACGTAGCCATAACCGCTGCAGGAAAGTCTGTCATCTTCGTCGATACAAAACACGACCCTAGCGGTACGAAGCACAATGTTCCATCTAGGTCGAATCGACATGAGATCATCAAAATAGGGTCTGGCAATACATGGAGTCCGAATTATACATTGTACCGTACCTTAGGAGAGTCTCTAACATAAACTATAGTAGAGATACCATCTCCTTTAGAAGAAAACCACTTCATGAATTATATTTCCTTAAGAATCTACCAGCCCTTTGAAAAGTGCGTACCCGCCATTATCACGGTACATCGGAACTCATCACTGTTGCAATATGCTTATTGTCACAATGTTATTTGCGCATAAATGGGCGCTGAACTTAACTGAGAGATATTGTAAGATTTTTAATAAGCACACTTGTGTGCACTATTATTGAACATAGAGGCCAAGGTCTTAATGTATTAACCACTCGATTTGTAGATTGGTTTATGACGTTTGCTTTTTGGTGGGTCCTTAGTGATGACGTAGATTGGTAAATAACTTAAAAATGGAGGACCATCGCCTTGTCAATGGTAAGACACATTATTGTACAGTCCGGTTGTATATTATAGCTTCGGAAGGAAGCCTATGCTAGGACTGGTATTAAGGAATGAAGTATAATATTCAACCTTACGTGGACGTGGAAGTAATACACCGTAAAAACCGGAGTCAAAATCTTCCATTGTCACCGCAGTGTTTGAAGTTATTCTGGACCACAGAAATCCAGCATTGAAATAGTAGTTGACTATATATTGCATGTATTATGAACAAATTCGATGACCTGATGACCGGACGTAGAACCACATTTTACCATTTAATCATCATTGGAAAATAAACCTCTGTTTGAGTTAAAAAAAAAACACCTCAGCTTTTATGGTCCGTTAAAGTAGAGGTTGGCTGTTGCAGGTTGTTCTTCCCTTTTGAACCAGTGAGAAAAACAGGGACGATTAAGTGTTGCTACACACTCACGTTTTGGCATTCGCGTCTTATCACTGTACTTTCATCAGTGATATAAACAAAATTGGGAAGAACTTAACCGCTATTGGTGGACATTTTAACATGACTCTAACGGTTGTTGAAAGCAGACATCAAAGCGGTACGGGATCTTAACATGGTGGCCATATTTCCCGTTCTAGAAGATTTGGATATTTGAGCTCAATTGATTGCCACGTATTTTGGAACACTGATACCTGTTGCATGCTCAAGAAATCGATCGTTATTTGAAATTCGTAACCTTGACTGGGAAGGTCAACGTGCTTGGGATGTACAGACGCAAGTCAACAAAGAAGTATCATAGTTGTACTAGGAAAGGATTGCAACAGTTGTCAATTTCCATTTTCAAGTCCTGCTGTGTACCTGCGGAGGTTAAAGTGAATGACGTCATTCGGTAACGAGTACTTCCAACCAGAGGAAATTACTGTGGCTGTTTGGATCCAGTTGTATGAAAATCATAACCCATGTTGGATCGAATGCTTTACGAGGAGGATTGGGATCCCCGCAGATAAGTAGACATTGTATTGTGGTATCAGTATACTAATTATATTAGCGAGCACCTTTCTTTTGTCACTTTTACTCGTAATATACTTCTTCATCGTAGGTGTCCTGGGGTGTTTTCCTAGGTTGATTTTGGGTGGATGAATTGCAAAAACTTATAGCAAGTTTCTTTGAGGCTACTGGAATGGTGTAGATTCTTGGGGTCACTCTGTGGTTCTTTACGATATTATCTTTTCTTTAATTGTTTATGTGCGGTGATTGTCATTGCTAATGTGTATATTTCTATGTAGTTGATTCTCTTCATTGATCATTCTATGTTTTCAGTAGTAATATTATCTTGTATAATTTCTTAGTTGATTGATTTATACCTGCATATTTTATTAAATAAAAGATGATTAATCTCCAATAATGAGTATCGATAAGGTTTCGAATATAGCATAATAATTGGAATACTACAGTTTATTTGATGAGATAAATATTAGAATTCAGATTCTGAAATGTCGACGGCGGAGTACTTCATCAAACAGGGTAAAATTCTTGGGTTATCAGGAGATAAATTACAAGAGTTTGCTCAAACAGAATATAAAGAGGCGCAGGAAAGAGAGAAACGTCAGTTAGAATTAAAAGATAGAGAATTAGCCAACCAGGAACGTATGAAACGGTTGGAAATGGAAGATAATGAGAAAAGGTGGCAAGACGAAGAGAAAAGGAGGCAAGACGAAGAGAGAATTAAACTCTTGGAGATGGAAGAGAATGAGAAAAGGAGACAATATGAAGAGAGAATGTTGCAGTTAGAAATTGAAAGACAGAAGTTGCAAAATGGAAATGCTACTAGTCAATCACACACTCAGAATGATGGTCAAAAAGGTGACATTAAAATCCATTTGCCCATGTTTAAACCAGGGGTCGACGATATAACGTTCTTCTTGTCAAGATTTCAATTGGTATGCACAGAATATAAAATTGATAAAAGTATGTGGTGTAGCAAACTGATGAATTTTTTATCAGGAGAGGCGTTAAGTGCAGTCGCTTCGTTAGAAGGCGATAGTCAAAACTATGAGGAAGCTAGAGCTACGCTATTAAAAAAATATCAGCTTACAGCTGAAGGTTATAGAAGGCGTTTTAAAGAGTTGTTGCCGGAAACAGGAAAAGAGTTCTCACAATTCATTTCGGATATTCGTTTAACTTTTAATCGTTGGATCGAACTTGAAAAGGTGCAACGGAAATTTGAAGATCTGGCAGATTTAATATTACGGGATAAGGTATTATCCTCAGTAAGTGATAAGTTTTTGGCGTTTTTACAGGAGCGGAATCCTAAATCGTTATCGGAAGTTGAGACCCTAGGGCGTCAGTTTTCAGTTGCTCATCCGAACTTGAATGTCAGAAACACTAAATTACATGAATCGTTACAGTCAGCGGGTGTTGCTACTGTAAATAACAGACAAGGAAAATTTAGATCGAATAGTGGTGACAGAGATAGGTTTCGTCATAGAAGTGCCAGTTCAGATCGAAATAATAATTATCAAAGAAATTTTTCTCATTTCGAAGGTGGAAATAGAAATGATTCACCAGCTGGCAGAAGATGGAATAACAATCATTTTGGAACTGGTCAACAGGTTGATTTGGGAAACAGAGACAGAATGAATTGGCAACGAAACACTCCTAACTTTTACAGTTACAATAAAGCACATTACTCGCAGAATAAGAATAGACATTTGTATAACAATAGACAACAAAATGACAGGGCATTTCGGTCAAATAGTTATAATCGATCTGCTTACCATGGTAATTCCGTTCAAATGTCGGAAAATAATGTCGCAGATAACAATAATACTGTTAATCAAGCAAATGCATATGCGTCATTTGATTTTAATAATGCTGAAACATGTTTGGAATGCAAGAATCTATTTCAGCCTGATGTGGTATCCAGACTGAGATGTGGACACCCATTGCCGGCGTTACCTGCTATGTCAGCTCATGAAGGAACCGGGTCTTTAGAGTTTCACAAGGGCTTACTTAATGGCATGCCAGTAACTTTATTAAAGGATTCAGGTTGCACGACGGTAGGCGTGCGACAATGTTTGGTTGATCATTCTTGTTGTACAGGCACATGGGTTAAGTGCATTACGTTTGGTGGTAGAATTGAGAAATTTCAAACTGCTGTGGTTCATATCGCAACGCCATTTTTTACGGGACAAATAAAAGTATGTTTGTTGCCGAATCCAGTTTGCGATTTGGTTCTTGGTCACATTCACGGTTTTAAAGAGTGTACTCGTGAGCAAATAAATGATTGGGAACGAGAACACGTACACAGGGCTAATGTTGTGGTTACTCGAGCACAGGAACATGCTCAACAAAATGTTGTACCACTGGGTAATGATGAATTGGGGCCTAGCAACATTAGCAAAGAAGCTTTTGCTACATTGCAGAAAAATGATGATTCACTAAAGAAATTTTTTAATTTCGTACAAATTAATACTACAAATGATATTAATTGTCACAAGCAATGGTATGCTATCGTCAATAACATATTAGTGAGACAATTCCGAGATGGGAAGTCCTTTGATACTGTGACTCAAATAATGGTACCTAAAACAATGAGGGCTTATATTTTAAGTCATGCTCATGATTCACGTTGTTCAGGTCATTTGGGTTACTCGAGAACAAGGGCTAGAGTGCTTGCATCATTTTTCTGGCCTGGTATATCAAAAGACATTTCGATGTATTGCCGTTCTTGTTTTATATGTCAGGAGGTTAAGTCTAGAGGGGCACATCATGTAGCTCCCATTCAAGCAGCCGATATTCCGGTGCGTCCGTTTGAGAAGATGGCCGTGGACATTATTGGCCCACTTCCTATAATGTCATCGAGAGGACATAGATATGTTTTAACCTGCATAGATATGTGTACGCGTTGGCCGGAAGCTATACCTCTAAAAAATATTGCTACTCAAGATGTGGCTGAAGCTTTGTTTCAAATATTTTCCAGAATCGGTTTTCCGAGAAAACTGTTGTCAGATAGGGGCTCTCAATTTGTTTCCGGTACTATGACTGAGGTGATGAAAATGTTTCACATAGATAGATCACTTAGCAGTGTCTATCACGCCGCCTCGAATGGTATGGTGGAGCGTCTCAATAGGTCGATAAAACAAATGTTGGGTAAGATTACTATTGATTTTCCTAAAGAGTGGGACCGAGTTTTACCTGCGGTACTTTTCGCATATCGCGAAATACCGAATGAGCATACTGGTTTCAGTCCATTTCAACTTGTGTTTGGGGCTCAACCCAGAGGTCCATTATCTTTGATTAAAGATTTGTTAATCGATTCTGATTTGTCTCAAGAGACAGTATCGTCATACGAGTATGTTGTCAATCTCAGACAAAGAATCATGGATGCATGTCAGTTAGCGACATCTGCATCAGAGAGAGCTAAAGAGAAAGCTCGGGTGTTGCAAAATCATTCAAGACATCTTCGGCATCTTGTACCAGGTGACGAAGCATTTGTTCTCTTACCTAGTAAGCAGAATAGACTACTTATAACTTGGTGTGGTCCTTTCAAAATTCTGTCCAGAATTTCGGATGTAGATTACGTACTTGATGTCAATGGGAAAAGGAAAATATTTCACATTAACATGTTGAAAGAATTCCACGCAAGACCTGAACATCTTCAGGCAGTATTTCATGCTGTCGAGGACATAGTCTCGCGTCCAATTGGGTGGTCTTCATTATCAGTGATTCAGGAAGAATCAGCGTTTCCTGAAGTATCTATGAATTTTCCTAACATACCAGTACATTCTACAGAAACTTGGAAAGATGTGACGATATGTCAAGATTTATCGTTGGATAGAAAAACACAGGTGTCTGACTTATTACATTCCTTTAATGATGTACTTTCAGATATTCCAGGTAAAACAAATGTAATCATACATGATATACATTTAAATGATGAAACGCCCATTAGAGTACGTCCATACCCTATACCTTTACATTTTCAGGACAAAGTGAACAAAGAAATAGATGACATGATTAGGTTAGGGATAATCAGTCCTTCTCAAAGTAATTTTGCTTTTCCTATGGTGGTAATTCGAAAAAAAGATAATGAGATATGACTCTGCATTGATTTCAGAAAATTAAATAAAGTAACAAAATTTGATGCCGAACCATTACCATTATTGGAGGATTTCTTACCAAAATTGTCAAAGGCAATATACTTTAGTAAATTTGATTTAGCCAAGGGTTATTGGCAAGTTCCGTTGGCGGATAGATGTAAACAGTTCACAGCTTTTTCTACTCCTCGGGGGTTGTTCCATTTCAATGTCATGTGTTTCGGACTAATGAACGCACCTGCGTCCTTCACTAGAATGATGAGAATGCAGTTCTCTCATAGGCAAGATGTTATTACTTATATAGATGATATTTGTCTATTTAGCAATACGTGGGATGAACACTTTGTTGGTCTACATTCACTTTTATCTACTCTTAGATCTGCTGGGTTATCTGCTAGACCATCTAAGGTGTATATTGGATTCTCTGAGATTACGTTTCTAGGTCATAGGATTGGTCATGGGAATCTTCAACCTTTGGAGCAGAGTGTTTCCAACATTCTAAATCTTTCCATTCCTAGAACAAAAAAACAAGTCCGTAGTGTGTTAGGACTAGTGCAATATTATGGTAAATTTATTCCTAATTTATCTTCAATTACATCAGATCTGTCCACTCTACTTAGGAAAGGGGCTCCTAATGTAATTAGGTGGACTCCAGAATGCAATGCTGCTTTTCTTAAAATTAAAGATTTGTTTTCATCCCCACCGATTTTAAAACTACCCAGGCTTAATAATCTTTATACTCTTCGAACAGATGCTTCGTCCAAAGGCGTTGGTGCTGTGTTGCTTCAACAATTTGATGGACATCTGCATCCGATCACGTACATTTCGAGAAAATTAAACAAGGCGGAAATGAATTATTCGGTGTTGGAAAAAGAACTTCTCGCCGTGGTATGGGCAGTAACCAAATTAGAGAAGTATTTGTTGGGTGTATGTTTCGTAATACAGTCAGATCAGAAGGCTTTGGCGTATTTAAAGACTAAAAACCACAAATGCGCCCGAGCAGCACGTTATTCGATTCTGATGCAGCCGTATAATTATACGATTCAAGCAATTCGGGGGTCTGACAATGTGGTGGCAGACGTACTGTCGAGGTGCCCTCAGGAAGACAGTACACAAGTTTTTAATGACAGTTAATGCATGGTCAACAGTAGTGTTGATGTAATTGGGACATTGAATTTAATTGGTTTTACCCAGAACACACTTTAATGTTTAGGGGGTAACGTGCACATATAGTGTATATAATACTGTACTGCAATGATATTCAAAAGCAAAAAAAAAAAAAAAAAAAAAAAATTTGCGTGTATATTATCTAGAGGTTCCTAGGGGCATTGAAATAGGTAATTTGAGGACCAATTTATGCTTATACTTGCGATCGTTTGGGTTTATATCATGAATAAACATATATGGGACTGACTCTTCATTGGTGAGGTACATATTATTGTAATCTTTATCCTATGGGTAGATAATCCTATTAGATGTAATTATATTAGGTGAGTTTTGGGTCTAGTATTATTGATTAGTTTAGAGGTAATAGAGGGCGGTGTTGTTTTTTTTCCGTAATTTTTGTTATTATGATTATTTCTTCCTACGTGGATTTTATTCACATGACTTGTTTATCACCGTTTCATCTCATCGACGACTGACTGATAATTTTATGAGACAATTAACTGACTTAGACGTATTGAGACTTAGGATAGTATTATGCTGGTATTTTTATTATTATTACCAATAGATTTTTGAAGAAAAAAAAAGAAACTGCGTTTTTTTTTTTTCTTACAGGTGGTAGAGGGTAATTGTTGCAATATGCTTATTGTCACAATGTTATTTGCGCATAAATGGGCGCTGAACTTAACTGAGAGATATTGTAAGATTTTTAATAAGCACACTTGTGTGCACTATTATTGAACATAGAGGCCAAGGTCTTAATGTATTAACCACTCGATTTGTAGATTGGTTTATGACGTTTGCTTTTTGGTGGGTCCTTAGTGATGACGTAGATTGGTAAATAACTTAAAAATGGAGGACCATCGCCTTGTCAATGGTCAGACACATTATTGTACAGTCCGGTTGTATATTATAGCTTCGGAAGGAAGCCTATGCTAGGACTGGTATTAAGGAATGAAGTATAATATTCAACCTTACGTGGACGTGGAAGTAATACACCGTAAAAACCGGAGTCAAAATCTTCCATTGTCACCGCAGTGTTTGAAGTTATTCTGGACCACAGAAATCCAGCATTGAAATAGTAGTTGACTATATATTGCATGTATTATGAACAAATTCGATGATCTGATGACCGGACGTAGAACCACATTTTACCATTTAATCATCATTGGAAAATAAACCTCTGTTTGAGTTAAAAAAAACACCTCAGCTTTTATGGTCCGTTAAAGTAGAGGTTGGCTGTTGCAGGTTGTTCTTCCCTTTTGAACCAGTGAGAAAAACAGGGACGATTAAGTGTTGCTACACACTCACGTTTTGGCATTCGCGTCTTATCACTGTACTTTCATCAGTGATATAAACAAAATTGGGAAGAACTTAACCGCTATTGGTGGACATTTTAACATGACTCTAACGGTTGTTGAAAGCAGACATCAAAGCGGTACGGGATCTTAACAATCACGACTTGTCAAGACAACTCATACTTCCGCTAGACCGGAATAACAAGAATCTAGTCCCTCCTACCCATCCAAAATATACAATATAGGACTGATTCTACTTGTACTAATAATATGTAATACATATGAATTCAGGCCATAAACACAATAAGCAAATTAATATATTTTCTGGCCCTAAAAAATAAGTACAAACGTAAGCGCAATATCCTTGCGCCGGATCAATATCCAGAACGATTACTCCTATAATCAAAAGTGTGAATCAAACATGGATTCTCTCGCTTTTACCATAGACAGCATTTTCATACACAAATGAATGAATGTCTATATTTTTCCCATATTAAATAGCCATATCGATTTTTGTAATATGTGCGTCAAAATATGCACGCAACAGATTACCACACCCCTCGGGAAAAAAAATGGTACATTTTTTTTTTTTGAAATACATCTAGGAGCACATACAATAGGCTCACAACGCACCAATACCATGCGCAGATGATAAGCATAAGTTTTATGACCTTAGAGAAAGTACTTCTCTAAGTATAAATATTTCCAGAGAGGTGTCACCAACGCATACTACAATATTAGCAATGACACAATTTCCACATTAGTTTATACATAAATTTCATCTAAGATATCTTAACATCATGATCATCAAAGACGAAAAACATTGAAAGATCAGCGGTGAATAAATATCAATGAACCGCTAAGTAGTGTTACAATCAATATATGATATATTACATATGTGTACACATTTCAACATAGAAACAACTGTATCAAAGTTGTATAACAGTTATGAATCATGTGGGCATCTAGACAAAATATCTGCCATCACATTTTTTGACCCACGGATAGCTCCCACCGAAAAATGAAATGGCTGTAGAGCAATCGCGTATCGCGTTGATCTCGCGCTCTTCAGATTTTTACTCTGAATAGCCGTAAGAGCTTTCTGGTCAGTTTCCACAATGAAATGCGCGCCCAGAAGAAATCTTTCCAGTTTAAGGATTGACCAAACCATAGCCAATAATTCACGGTCTAGGACCGAGTAATTCTTCTCTGCGGCATTTAATTTCCGAGAAATATACATCACAGGATGCAGAGTTCCAGAGTACTCTTGCATTAGTGCCGCTCCAATCCCGGTGGATGAAGCGTCACTACGAAGAATAAATGTCTTATCCTTAGAAGGCAATACTAGGATACGTGAAGTAGAAAACATAGTTTTAACCTTATCCAAAGAGGATTGACATTCTTGAGTCCAATGGACTACATTAGGAGACCCTTTCTTTAGCAAGGAAGAAAGAGGTGACATAATGGAGGACAGATTCGGAATGAATCGTCCATAAAATTGTATTAGATCTAAGAGACTTCGCACTTGCTTTTTAGTCTTAGGAATAGAAATGTTAAGTATCTTACTTGTATTATGGTCTTCTGTTTTTAGGAACCCATGACCAACACGGTGTCCTAAGAAAGATATTTCGCTAAAACCAATACATGCTTTCGATGGTTTCGCTGTCAGGTTATGCTCGCGTAAGATAGACAATAGTTCATTTATACCATTATAGTGATCGTTCCAAGTATCACTGAAAAGACAGATGTCATCAAGATACGCAATGACATCTGAGCGATGAGATAGGATTCGACGCATCATGCGTACAAATGTTGCAGGGGCGTTCATAAGACCGAAAGGCATGAAATTCCATTGGAATAGACCCCTAGGCGTCGAAAAAGCAGTAAACGGTTTGGCGTGTTCGGATAGTGGAACTTGCCAATATCCCTTAGACAAATCGAGTTTAGTAAAGAAGTGAGAATTCGATAGTCTCGTAAGTAGCTCTTCTAGTAAAGGCATAGGTTCCGCATCAAATTTAGTCGCTTGATTCAATTTGCGATAATCCACGCAAAGACGTATGTTATTGTCTTTTTTCCGTATTATAACCATCGGCGAAGAATATGCTGATGTGGATGGTTCAATAATTTTTAACTCTATCATCTCATCTAACTCTTTCTCTACCTGTGCTTGGCCACCACTGTAAAGTTTCTTTTCTTCTTTCCACTCTGTAAAGTGTCAGTCGGTATGCTCTGTAAGGAAGAGTGGTGTGTTGTTGAGATCAGGCATGCTCCAGTCTACCCAGCTGTAAATGGGTAACTCACCCTAGTCCTGAGTTAGGGAAGGCAAAGGCTCCAGGGGAAGCAGGCCCTAAACTTGGTCACTCCAACCGACGCAGGATGGTGTATGTATGAAGTAGAAGTGTAGAGTGTGATTACCGCGACTGGTGTACTGTTCGTGTGCTGACCAATATAACCACTCATACACTTGTGTCTACAAGGCACCAATGCAGACTGCTGGAATCTTTGTTTACTCAATTTATTCAGACGTACACACTGGGCCATACGAGTACATCATGGTATGTTGACATATCAATTTGTAGGTATACATAGCAGATCTGAAGTCATGACACATTCAGAAATAATGGGCAGTACATCAAAAGTTCAATTGTCATGATACATTATGGCCGCATCCCCCTATCTGACTAAACGCGTCAGTGAAGGCAGATCGGTAAATAACTAAAGTTACTTGACGTCCATAGTTTGTAGTATATATTATGAAACCACGAAGGGGGGGGGGGGGGGTTTCTAGCAAGACTGAGATCTCCCTGTCACTGTCCGATAATAGGATAAATAATCTGTTCTCTTGGCAGTGATCAAAACATATGATGACCGAAATCTAACATGGCTGCCTCCCTGAGTTGTCGTTCACTCATTCATAGGAAGGAGAATATAAGCCAGAGTTAATTTATAATGGGTATATAACTGATTTCATAAATGTTTCCATACAGCTCTACGGTGATCAGGTTAATTCACGTAGCCATAACCGCTGCAGGAAAGTCTGTCATCTTCGTCGATACAAAACACGACCCTAGCGATACGAAGCACAATGTTCCATCTAGGTCGAATCGACATGAGATCATCAAAATAGGGTCTGGCAATACATGGAGTCCGAATTATACATTGTACCGTACCTTAGGAGAGTCTCTAACATAAACTATAGTAGAGATACCATCTCCTTTAGAAGAAAACCACTTCATGAATTATATTTCCTTAAGAATCTACCAGCCCTTTGAAAAGTGCGTACCCGCCATTATCACGGTACATCGGAACTCATCACGACTTGTCAAGACAACTCATACTTCCGCTAGACCGGAATAACAAGAATCTAGTCCCTCCTACCCATCCAAAATATACAATATAGGACTGATTCTACTTGTACTAATAATATGTAATACATATGAATTCAGGCCATAAACACAATAAGCAAATTAATATATTTTCTGGCCCTAAAAAATAAGTACAAACGTAAGCGCAATATCCTTGCGCCGGATCAATATCCAGAACGATTACTCCTATAATCAAAAGTGTGAATCAAACATGGATTCTCTCGCTTTTACCATAGACAGCATTTTCATACACAAATGAATGAATGTCTATATTTTTCCCATATTAAATAGCCATATCGATTTTTGTAATATGTGCGTCAAAATATGCACGCAACAATCACAGTGAACTGAAAGGAAGATCACAGTGAACTGAAGGGAAGATCCATAGTAATAGCAGTGTAACAAAATTAGAGGCGATGATATTTTTGATGGATATGACACGCATAGAGAAAGCCAGTTGATAGTATTACAAGACAGGTGTTGTTCTGAAATTCCCAAGGTAAGATAAATATAGAGAGACAAAAAAACAAATGGAGATATAACTGAAGAGAGGCATGAAAGATATGGAAAGACTTTGAAAGGATGGCACAAGACAGGAAGGTTTCCATTGTATGCCTTGAAGGCCTGTGCTCCACAGGAAGCTGAAAGACAATGATGATGATGAATGCGACGATAATGACGATGATGATGAATGCGACGATAATGTCGATAATGATAATTGCTGGAGGCTGCTCTGTGGTGTGTAAAATTGTCCATTAATTTTTATTGGGGTTTTTGCACCGTCTAGCACCTCCCACTGAATGCATGGATGTTGTACGTAATTGACGAGAATGATGACATATGCAAGTTGCTAGGCATGACGTGAACTTAACGATAACGGTTGTCTGCTATCCGCCTTTAGGGCGTGAGGAGGTGTCCCTAGTTCGTGTGGCATAGCCAATTATGGGTGTATATTAAAGTAGTACAGGGTGTTTCATGTGTACGGTAGGAAGCCTTGTGGAAGGAGTAGTTTGTACCACTTGTCGTTAAGACGAAATTCACCGTGGATATCATATTACATGCTCATAGAATCATTACATTGACTGTGTTTTGCAGACATAAGAAGTGTATAATATGGCACCTGTATGGGGCAGGTATTGCCTTCTACTGAATTGAATCACTTACGTGGATTCTTTATAAATGTAGACGGACACACATAGGATGTATGGAATGAGTGTATACCACTTGAATACTGGATTTATTAATCCGCTGTGATTCATAATGGAGCTGGGCTCATGTCTGATCATTGTAATGTATTAACTGTGTGGAATCATTACTTTATTGTAGTTGAGGATTTTTTCGGTGAATGTAATCGCTTGTCAAGTGTGATATCTAATAATATGTAAGCATAACCCTGGCAAACACATGGACACTCTTAGATTCACATGAACAGTGTATAAATCTAAAGTACTTGCCCTTCCAACAAATAATCAGTCAAGAGAACATTAGAGAAAAGTCAACTCTATATTAGAAACATATATGATGTTTATTGAAAGAATATCACTATTCAATAAGCTATTCCAATAAGAATATTCCACAGCATATGGGCTTCTACAAAAATAATGATGATGGGTGATGTTGATAATAATTATACTTATATGATGATGATGATGATATTAATTACACTGAAATAATGATGGTCATAATGGTCATGATGATGGTCATGATGGTCATGATAATGGTGATGATGATAACGGTAATGATGATTATATTTGTTATGATGATGATGATTATGATGATGGTGGTGATGATGATTATATAAATTCTATTTTCCTGTAGGTAGTCAAGGTCATCCTGTTATAACTTTTTAGAACAACAGCACCGACTTAATGCTTCGCTTGTGTGTATCTCTCACGTGCTTATCTGTTCGTCCACGTGATCAGCTACGACCATTTGACAAGTACAACCACAGAACAGAGTTGCACGCTGTGATCGATCGCGCCATCGACTAAACCATCTTAACAAGTCATGCACGGTCAATAGGATCTGCATAGGGTTTTACCGTAACACTGACAAACCTAACCCGAAACGAAATTCATTACAAAAACGGTAGAAATTTGGAATAGTATACATAAGACCGTCATGTTTGTCCGATGTTACCAGAGTCTCTATCACTTATTTACGCTAAAGCAAGTCTTAGGCTACACCCAATTCTGTTTCGAGCTAGTCAAACAGCTAGGCTTATCCTAATGCCAAGGCGACTTAACATGCTACTGTACCTTCAGGTATGTGGTACAAGGCGACTTAACATGACTACTGCACACTCAGGTATGTGGTACAAGGCGACTTAACATGACTACTGCAAACTCAGGTATGTGGTACAAGGGGACTTAACATGACTACTGCACACTCAGGTATGTGGTACAAGGCGACTTAACATGGCTACTGTACACTCAGGTATGTGGTACAAGGCGACTTAACATGCCTACTGCACACTCAGGTATGTGGTACAAGGCGACTTAACATGACTACTGCACACTCAGGTATGTGGTACAAGGCGACTTAATATGGCTACTGCACACTCAGGTATGTGGTACAAGGCGACTTAACATGCCTACTGCACACTCAGGTATGTGGTACAAGGCGACTTAACATGACTACTGCACACTCAGGTATGTGGTACAAGGCGACTTAACATGGCTACTGCACGCTCAGATATGTGGGACAAGGCGACTTAACATGCCTACTGTACACTCAGGTATGTGGTACAAGGCGACTTAACATGACTACTGCACACTCAGGTATGTAGTACAAGGCGACTTAACATGCCTACTGCACACTCAGGTATGTGGTACAAGGCGACTTAACATGCCTACTGCACACTCAGGTATGTGGTACAAGGCGACTTAACATGCCTACTGCACACTCAGGTATGTGGTACAAGGCGACTTAACATGACTACTGCACACTCAGGTATGTGGTACAAGGCGACTTAACATGACTACTGCACACTCAGGTATGTGGTACAAGGCGACTTAACATGCCTACTGCACACTCAGGTATGTGGTACAAGGCGACTTAACATGCCTACTGCACACTCAGGTATGTGGTACAAGGCGACTTAACATGACTACTGCACACTCAGGTATGTGGTACAAGGCGACTTAACATGCCTACTGCACACTCAGGTATGTGGTACAAGGCGACTTAACATGCCTACTGCACACTCAGGTATGTGGTACAAGGCGACTTAACATGACTACTGCACACTCAGGTATGTGGTACAAGGCGACTTAACATGACTACTGCACACTCAGGTATGTGGTACAAGGCGACTTAACATGCCTACTGCACACTCAGGTATGTGGTACAAGGCGACTTAACATGCCTACTGCACACTCAGGTATGTGGTACAAGGCGACTTAACATGCCTACTGCACACTCAGGTATGTGGTACAAGGCGACTTAACATGACTACTGCACACTCAGGTATGTGGTACAAGGCGACTTAACATGCCTACTGCACACTCAGTTATGTGGTACAAGGCGACTTAACATGACTACTGCACACTCAGGTATGTGGTACAAGGCGACTTAACATGACTACTGCACACTCAGGTATGTGGTACAAGGCGACTTAACATGACTACTACACACTCAGGTATGTGGTACAAGGCAACCAATACGAGGTTGTGTATGAGGCTGGCAACTTTACCATTTAAAACAAGTGTACGAAGAAACCATTGCTACAAGCGCATGTGAAATTATTGGTGCAGGCGTTCTGTCAGGCAATAACCTGCAGTCATTGCTCCATGGTCCGTAATAATGACTTAAATATAAAGCTAGGAACAGACAGTAATGACTTTGTAGAGACGTCATAAAATATCAGATCAGAAGGTCCTTTGTACTTGGACGTACACCCTAACATAATCGACTAGGTTAAACGGGAAGCACCTCGGCAAATTGAGGCAAAATTTTATTTTATTTTTTAAAACAGTGACGAGGAAATACATGCTTAGAACAATGAATGAAATTCGGGATATATTAATAAACGTCTTTGCTTCTAATCAGCTTGCTATATAAGAAAGCATGCTTTGAAATAAAATAATATTTATGTATCAACATCATGTATGTACGTGAATAAGTGAGACCACAGGACACAACAGCAGATTGATCGTGTGTGTATAACGAGACGTTATATCATCGTTACACGGTACAGGAGTGTGTAAATGAGAAAATGTGACATCATATCACCATCTTCTGAAAGCCATAAATAAAGACACAATTCAGAAGATGTAAAATAATACAAATCTACAGACAACAGTTTAATGTCAAATTTTCTCAAGAATCACGAAACAATCACACAGTGTCCAGCAAGTACTAAGAGCATCAACTACAAGAAGATGAAGCAAATACAGAAGTCTACTGCAAACAGACACAAAATATACATGGAATAAAAAATATGGAGAAGGTCTTAAACAAAATAACGACATCAAAAAGCACACAGATATGCGAGAACGTAGAGGAACGAAAAATAAGAAAGCAGATTTAAACAGAAGCAAAGAAGTTAAAAAGAAATATTAGATAAGACAAAAGAAAACATACCGACGAAATGGCAAGAGGCAGGCGAAGCTCATACAATAAAAATATAAACGATCTCTAGAATAGGGAGCTAGCGGAAAATACTTGACAAGGTAGTCCGTGTTATGGAATCTCTAGGTACAGAGACATAGTGGAAGAATTAGTTTACCTAGGTTTGGTTTGAAGGACTATCTTCGTTGTACACGGACTACTCCATCAGTGCTCCGATCTCCTCCCTTAGATCACGCAAGGAGGATCTCAGCATAGTGCACGAACTCCGAATGTGTGTATATAGGAATCACACATTCTATAAATATTTTTGTGGTGGGTAGGTTTCTAATTTTTTAATTTTTTCCAGGGCAGCGGCCTGATAGGCCTACTCTTTACGATTTCCAACTGCCGTGGGATTTTTAACGTGCACAACTTGCACACGGGACCTTCTTATTGTCGTAATTTTAGATAGGTTTGAAAGATATTTATGGTCCCGCCTGAGGAGAGTGGATGGTGATAAGTACGTGAGAAATAAGGGTGTGAGAAATAGATTTCACGAGTGAATAGTTTAAGGAGAAGATCTGTCTCTGGAATGAGGTTTCTCTAGTCCAGCCTGTCTATACGACTATCTTTTAGTACAAGACAATCTTACCCTCCAGATATATGTAAATATAAGTTTAACTACACACACACACAATTATATGACAACAAGACACACAAACGTGAAAAAACTATGGTTAATTGGGTATGGGTCTGACCAACACACAAAGTTAAGTTCTTTTGTTGTTTATTATCATTAAAGTTGACAACACCAAATATCTAAAGAAAGATCAAATAAAATCAGAATTATATGCATAGAAAATTAACAGAATACATGTGCTCTCCCCTTATTGAGGAAAACAGAACCCATCAAGTTAATAACCCCAAAGGTCAAAGGTTAACACTATGTTATAGCATAGACAGTAACGAAAAGAACAAAGTTCCTAATAAAGCTATCCAGTAAAATAAACAATATTTAAGCAGAATCCAGATAATACAATTTTCCTGTAACAAAGAAAATTCACTCTCTCTCTCTCTCTCTCTCTGACATACGTGGCCACTCACTCGCTCTTCTTACCTACTCTTGGTGAAAAAATCTCTTGGACATACAATCCCTGAATATATAATTTCCAGTGTCTTTATCTTCCAAATTGGCCCCAGTCCCTCCTCTGATAATTAAATTTTATAAGGAGGACGCCTAATTTGGTGGTTGATCCCTGGATAGACAAATGTCACCTCGAATAGTTAATGTAGAAAAAAACCGAGATCTTGTGTTCACAGTAAACAGTAGAAAATCCTCCCAGTATAGGGAAACATCTGGCTGCTAAAAAAAACTGTTATTTATGATGGTGATGGTAAATCCTATCGGCTGGCTCTGTGGTGAGAGCCGATTTTGAAACAGCGTAACTTGCTGGATAAATCCGCTGATACGACTGTCAAAAGTCAGATAGTAATGTTATTTGTGTTACGCCACAGTGGGCTGATACAATTGAATGAATATCTGGGTATTGGTAAGTCCAGTTAACTTTACTATTTAAAATGTGTATGTGTCTCTTTGGCCAATCCTGTTCACAAATGAACTTAGGGACGTGTAAGCCAAGAAGAAGACAACATTCATCAATCAGTAAATGAAAAAAGGCCAAAATAGACCGCTGGTCGCCCTTTGATCAGGTCATGCTTAAGAATGGAGAAACATTATGAAAAAATGCTACTAATATAGATAGCTACATATATGTACACGGAATGGGACAAGACGATCTCTTATCCTCTCCGTCAGTCCTGATTAAAGTTAAAAGGCACACGGTGTCTTTAGCCTATCCTATCGCGCGTCGCTTAGCGGGTGCAGGTTTGGTTGAGGTATGCAGCCATTCCCCTCCTGCTCCGATCACGATCAGCGCACAATGTCACTCTTTATTTAATTATCCATACGCGCACTTAACAAATATCGCCTGTCATTAATAGCTATTAGGTTGTCGGCGTCTGTGGGTCGTCGTATGGTATTAGATAACAGTCACTTACTAAAATTACACAAAATGAAATATAACGTGAATTCTATTCTGTCACTTATCAGTCGCGCTTAGTGTATTAATTAGTCAACTAAAACGTCTCTTCTTGTGTGATAGAGCGGGTGGTAAATTATTATTATACTGAACAACTGGTAAACAAATAGCTACGCGTTATTTTCCACTGGTCTTTAACAGCTAGACTTTAAGTGAATTATAATGGTAAACTTTAACACTTTAGCACGCTTAAGCACACATTTATATTACCAGAAAATCAGAATGAAATCCCCACGAAGGCTATTAACACACCTTCCACAATGGTTCTAGACTCCGTGTTTAGACTATCCGAAAAATTCTGAATGATAACTGATAACTGTTTTGGGAAGCCACAGTTTATATACCATGCCGGTTATTTGCTATCCAGAGGATGCTAATTTTCACACTTGTGCACAGCAGAGAAATCAGAAACCTAAACTCCCAAGATAAAAGGTTTCCACGGTCGCTCTGTCTGCGTTGCTAATCAATAATAGAGACTTGGAACCGCGTAACGGGTTTCTTCCGAGATTTAGCCCGCTTCTGGAGATCAAAGCGTTATCTCCCCTGTATGTACGAACATCAAAGGATCATCGGGGCAAATATTTTAGCCCGAGCGACTCACTTAAAAAGGTCCAGTGTTATTCACGCGCTGTCTGTCTGTTGTCCGATAATTGACAGATCAGCTCGCGTGAGAAACTCAGGTAAACAAACGTGATTCGCTCCCTTTTATGACTGGCAGGTCACGGAAGTTGGTAAACTTTTCGTTTGTTTACGTTCAAGAAAAGAGGCGTGGATTAAAAATGAGTAAACGCAGACAGAAAAATGCTTGACTTTTACTAGCAAATCATAGAACGCTAACGGGATCACGAACGACTGTCAGATACTGTAGGCTATATTTCCATTATACAAGTACGTCACACTTATTTTTTCGCCCTTATCCGAGAAAGCTGGCATCCGATCTCACTACCCATGAGACCTGGGGGGGGGGGGGGGGGGGGGGGGGGGAATGACATCATTATGAAGAATTAAAAACACATAAAAGATGAAACTTAAGACAGACGTGAAATGGATAATGAGGACACGGAAACGCCTTAAAAGTATGGCACAGAATAAGAAAGTTGACCTGATTTGTTTGAGTGTCTGTTCTCCGCAGAGACTTGAAGTATAAGGATGACTAATACCAGTAACAGACATCACTTCCTCCACTAACAGACATGTAATCTTCCACACGACAAACCACTGAGGTGTAATCACTGACAAAGTACCTCCAGAAATTACTGGCTTTAGACAATTTTTGTAAAGACGTGAAAGAGAACGACAGAGAAGACTATTTCCTCAACAAATAGTTGAAGGACACAGAGGCTGGCTCACGTGATCGCTGCATTCTGGAGTAGTTTGGTTGCCTACTCCTTCAGGGTAAGAAATGTGATGGCGCAATCCTGGCTTCTAGAGTAGTTTGATGGTTTGAATAAGAGATAGGGTCTTATCTATCTATCTATCTATCTATCTATCTATCTATCTATCTATCTATCTATCTATCTATCTATCTATCTATCTATCTATCTATCTATCTATCTATCTATCTATCTATCTATCTATCTATCTATCTATCTATCTATCTATCTATCTATCTATCTATCTATTTATCTATCTATCTATCTATCTATCTATCTATCTATCTATCTATTTCACTGCTGTATAATCCTCTGTCCGTCTGTCTATCTACCTATCTATCCACTTGACATTTGTCCATTCCACCATCTGTCTGTCTGTCTATCTCACATGATGTAGACACCTATGAGACCAAATTAGTAGACTACAGCTCACTTACTGCCATCACCGGTGTCAATACCTTGTCGAGGTATTGCCATTTGCGTATCCCGATTACCCCCAGAGCTATGCCAGCGGGAGTTTTACTCCTGGAAGGTTCTACCAAGCTGGACACGTTTGCGCGGGAAGGGGTCAGACTAAAGCAGACACCCTGGTCCTCCAGCTTGGGGGTTTTAGCATAGGGCTGACACCCCTGTCTATGTAAAAAGAAATGAAGTAACGGAAACGACAACAAATGAACAAACTTTGCTGCGGGACGGACATCCGGAGTCTGAGGCTCGTATGACTGTCAGTGGTGAAAGCCGAAAGGAAGCCAGTGACACGAAAACGGACGTCCTGACCGCAAAACGTGAAACAAGAATAGGATTTTTGGAATGTCAGGACAATGAACGAGACCGGGTAAACTAAAACAGGTCACAGCAGAAATGAGAAACATATAGATTACACATTCTAGGGATAAGCGAGAGCAGATGGACAGGGGCAGGAAAAGTTAAAACAGCAACAGGAGAAACAGTACTTTACTCTGGAAGAGAGGATGGACAGCACAATGAAGGTGTAGCCATTATTCTACAGAAAGGAATAGAAAGGACATAATTGGAATGGAAACCCATCAACAACAGACTGATAAGAATAAGATTGAAAGGGAGATTCACCAACACTACAATAATACAATGCTACGCACAAACGAATGACAGCGATGATGAGGTCAAGGATGAATTCTATCAACAACTGCAGAAAGAAATGGAAGACACACCTAGATATGATCTTATCGTAGTAATGGGAGACCTCAATGCGAAAGTTGGAACACACAATACATATAATGAAAGAGTAATGGGGAAATGCGGCAGCGGAACAGCAAACGAAAATGGGGATAAATTAATAAGTTTCTGTAGCATTAACAACCTGGTCATTGGAGGAACACTTTTCCCACACAAAGAAATTAACAAATTAACATGGGAATCACAAAATGGTCGGGACAGAAACCAGATAGACCACATTATGATTAACGGTAGATGGAGACATGCATTACAAGATGTAAAGGTAAGAATAGGTGCGGATGTGGGAAGTGATCACCATTTAGTAGTAGCAAAACAGAAAGTGAAACTAAGAACGGCTGGACCAACTGTAACTACACAGAAAAAGGAAAGCAGCAAATCATTCTTGGGATTCCAGGAAAGGAAGAAGCAAGACTGGATAACACCAGAAACATTAAACACCATAACGATGAGAAAAGAAATGAAAAGAAAGAAAACAGAAGCGAAGTTCCCCCAGGTTAAAGCAACTGTATAGCGAACAGTACAGTCAGCTGAACAAGGAACTTAAACGCCAAACCCGAGCCAACAAAAGGATTTTCCTAGACGATCTTGCAAGACAGGCAGAAGAGGCAGCACTGAGAAATGAACAAAGCACAGTATACAACATAACTAAGATCATCAGCGGAAAACGAGGTGCAAACAATATTACGTACATTAGTAAGATATAAGCAAGGAAATCTCATCACGACCGCAGAGGGACAGGAAACAAGATGGGCAGAGCATTTCAGAGAAACCCTGAACAAGGAACGACCAGAGACACAATTAAATGTTCCTGAGGCTGAAAACAATCTAGATGTTAATACAGACACTCCACGAAAAGAAGAAATCATCACAGCAATCAAAGGGAAAGAATGGAAAAGCTCCTGGCCATGATAACCTAAATGCAGAGCTATTTAAGACAGACCCTGAGCTAGCAGCAGAACTATAAGAACAACTATCTGCAGAGTCTGGAAAACAGGGACAACACAAACGGAGTGGAACAAAGGAATAATTGTCAAATTGCCCAAGAAGGAAGATCTTGCAGACTGCAATAATTGGAGAGGAATAACTCTTCTCTCAGTTCCCAGCAAAATACTAGGCAGGATAATTATACAGAGAATTTCAAAAGCAGTAGACCACAAACTGAGGAAAGAACGAGCAGGATTTAGAAAGAACAGAAGATGTGTAGACCATATATTCACTCTCAGGAACATTATAAAGCAGTGCTCAGAATGGCAAAGACAGCTTTTCATAAATTTTGTTGATTTTGAAAAGGCTTTTGGCAGTATACATAGGGACAGTTTATGGAAAATACTGAGAGCTTATGGAATTCCAAGCTGCATAGTGGCAATCATAAAAAGCCTCTATGCCAACTTTACGTGTAGTGTTGGGCAGAGCAACCTAACCTTCGAGGTGAAGACAGGAGTACGACAGGGATGCCCCTTATCAACCACTCTTTTTTTAACAGTCATAGACTGGGTGATGCGCCAGACAACAGAGGGCAGTCCAAGAGGAATAAGATGGACTACATTTTCTACATTGGAAGATCTGGAATATGCAGATGACATTGCACTGCTGGCAC
This sequence comes from Oreohelix idahoensis, assembly GCA_024509875.1. NCBI lineage: Eukaryota > Metazoa > Mollusca > Gastropoda > Stylommatophora > Oreohelicidae > Oreohelix > Oreohelix idahoensis. The sequence goes on from JAMPIV010011320.1 coordinate 82,515, forward strand.
ATTCACATCAACACATCCAGGAAAAAACGGATAGACTTAATAAATTTAGCCAGCAGGTGGGCTTGAACATCAATTTAAAGAAGTCTGAGGTCATGACGCTCAATGTGAGCAACCCTGAGCCCATATCAGTAAGGAATCAGCAATTGGTACAGACAGATACCTTCACATACCTAGGAAGCATAGTAACACCAGACGGTGGGGCAGGCAAAGACATCAACATCAGAATGAATAAGGCAAGAACAGCCTTCTTTAGCCTAAATAACATCTGGAAGTCCTCCCAATACAGCACAAGCACAAAATTAAGATTATACCAGAGCTGCGTGCTTTCTGTGCTTCTCTATGGTGCGGAATGCTGGAGAGTCACAGAGAAGGAAATGTCAAAATTGTCCTCTTTTCACACAACATGCCTAAGAAAAATTCACCGAATCTTTTGGCCGAATACCATCACCAACCAAGATCTGCTTACTCGTAGCAAGCAAGAGGACATGCACACCATCATAGCTGGCAGACGCTGGAGCTGGGTTGGTCATGTCCTCAGAAGAGACCCCGATGCCATCACAAGAACAGCTATGCATTGGACCCCTGAAGGAAAGCGAAAGAGAGGCCGACCAAAAACAACTTGGCGGAGGACTGTGGAGGCTGAGATGCAAAGAATGAACCAGAGTTGGGGCACTGTACGAAGGATGGCCACCGACCGTGCAAAGTGGAATCAATTTGTTGTTGCCCTACAAGACGCCACTAGGCGTGATGGCCACTGACTGCTTTGACGGTCGGTGGTTAAGGATCGAAGAAGAAGAAGAAGCTTGACCATCAATGTATCATTCAAATACTTCTCTTCTCTAGGTTGCTTAGTCAACAAAGTTCTCAACATTTATTTGACATGTCGACTTGGGATTTCTGATTTACTTCTCCTGCAATTTTTCATCAATATGAATGATAAGTTCAAAACCATACTTACAGGCAATTCCCTGAATCTCTCCCGAAATACACTCTCTACTGTGACTATAAGAACTTTCTTAATCATCTTCTACTCTGTCTATACGAAACTTCTTAGTTATCTTGTATAGTTACTGACTAGAGCTATCACATCCTCTGAACTTTCTAAAACTTATGCTATTTCTGTCTAACCACAGAATCCTTTAATCTACTGAGTTATCTCTACAGCTTATGCATTTTCCGTATAACTTTTGAGCTTATCTGTATAATCACAGAATCTGTTAAAACTGGTGGCAACCGCCAAAAGCACTTCTTGCTTCTTCAACTTCTGAAACCCGACTGCCCTTCAGAAACCCGCACACCTTTCTGACCTCTAGTCATTGTTCCCTGGTGCGTTTCTTTCGCTACCCCCGATTCGTTCCCTAATCTGTTTTCCAGCTCAAACTATTGGTCGAGCTTTATTTACTACTCACCAGAAAAATACTCACGTTTTACTAACGCAAGCGAAGTTAGTGAACCGTTGTCTGTTATTTTTAATCCTCACTCTATTTTCTTCCTCGTGAACTGTTTTAAACGTTCACCCAACCTTGGCAATGTACTTATAATGCCTGGGCAAACCCTACAGTGACATACTTTAAGCGTTCATATAACCTTGCCAGAAGCATAAACAATGCTTGGGCAAACCCTACGGTGACATACTTTAAGCTTTCATATAACCTTGCCAGAAGCATAAACAATGCTTGGGCAAACCCTACGGTGACACGCAGTATACTTCTGAAGCCTAAATCTATTGTCCAGCTCAGAGTATTCACAGCCGTAACTCAATTGTGATACCAGTGTACTTCTCTGGCACTGGGACTTCATACATTCTGCAGAGAAATTCTACTTCTTCTCTACCCCCATCATCACACCAGAAAAACCTTTCGCTACACTTGGGACTACTTTCTGCTTTTAGTTCTAATTAAGAAACAAGCAATAAAGCAATCATCAGCCCGTGCAGTGGTGGTTCATGAATCATCACTCTATACGCTGAGGTTGCCAGCCTCAAATGACTTGGATATCCACGAGCAATTTTCACATATTAAAATTCACATGGCAAGATACATATATATGTTAGTTCACATGTTAGTAATGAAATATATAATGTAAAATGACAACTTACGCCAATCCTGGCTCACAGACATTTTGCTCAGATGAATAAAAGAGACTTGAATAGGTCTCTTATACGCGTCTGGGGTGTCGTTAATTTAATAAGTTCCCTCTCTAACTTTGTGTGTTTTCAGTTTCCACAGTCCTGGTTTTCTTGTTAATATTGATAGAGATTTCCTGGGCAATTTTGTAAGTCCGTCCAGATTCTCCAATAAAAGGTCTAAGCTGATAAAAGGGAATTCTTAATTCTAGGCTTCACTCTAGCAAGGTCTTGTATCTTGGCAAGCGATTTTCACAGTAGTTTTGACTGACTGAAGTGTCAGGTTATATTCCCGGTCTCCCACGCATCTGTTTGTTATGGAGTTAAATAAACGCTCCAATCAGGCGGGTAAGGGTGTGGTACTTTTAAAATATTCCACGTGAAATAAGGTGCGTAAAGCAAAATGTCACGTATTACCATATATGGCAATAAGACATACGATGTCTTGCGTACAAACTCGCGAACATGTCGTTAACCTCATATGACAACGTGTTGCAAAAGTAACAATTCATAACTTTATCAGAAAGTAATTTCTTATCTGTGTCTGTCCATCAGTTGTCTCCCCGTATTCCAAACTTTGGTGATGCGCGCACCCGTCTTATCGGCGATTAGGCAGATGGCGGTGGGTGATGTGCGTGTTAATCTGCCACGGCCAAGCTTGGTACAAAGGAATTTTACGAACCCGCCTCTCGTAATAGTATCTCTACCTCTCCTTGCAAATGTGAGCTGTTTATTATCCGCAAGGAGTGTCAGATAACAGACAAGACACAATACACTGAAAGTAGTGAAAGAATACTTGAACATATAAACTATCTGCTACATAGTATAGAAAGTAAGAAAGAAAGTGCGACAATTGAAAGCACACAATAAAATCAGTAACACAAATGCACCGATTACTGCCGCAGTGAAACAGAGATCGAGAGGGTCGCCCCATTCTGTCACAAGAAGAGAATAGGAATGGTTAACACTACATTCAACAACATGAGGCAAACACTAACATTTAAACTGTTAACTCACAAATTCAAACTGAGAATCAATGTTATATATACTTGTACATTCTTCATTACTGTATGGTGTAGAAACACGGACAATGAATAAGCAATTGGAAGAAAGAATTAAGGCTCTCGAGATGTGGATATATAGAAGAATGGGGCACGTCATGAAAAACAAATATGGAGGTCAGGAAAAACCTAGGTATGAAAAGACAATTAATGAAGGAAATCAAAATTATGCAACTAAAATACTTTGGCCACATAAAAAGGCTTAACGTATTGCAGAAGACCATAACAGAAGGGAGAGTTGAAGGCAAACGTGCAAGGGGACGACAGCGTTATAAGTGGGAAGATAACATAAAGAGATGGACAGGAAAGAGTCTATCAGAGTGCACCACCAAGACAAGAGACAGAAGACGTTGGAGATTCATTACAGCCAACCTTTGCTGGGAGATGGCAGCTGATGATGATGATGATCATGATGATGATGATAAAGTGGCGCCGTAGGGACAATCTCCACTTGGTGCGATCCGCAGCTTCATCTTGCCAGGCTGCTGGATTGATGTCCAGTACCTTCATGTCTCTCTTGCACACGTCTTTGAGCCTCAGCTGCAGTCGCCCGACTGTCCTTTTGCCATCTGCCAATTGCCTGTAGAAAATGTCTTTAGGGGTGCAATCATCTTCCTTGCCGCTGATAAGGCCAAGCCAGTGTAATCTTCGCTGTCTAAGCGGTGTATATATGCTTTGAAGGACAGCACGTGACAGCATCTCGTCATTTGTCCTTCCAAGAAATACCAAGGGTGTGGCATAGACACCGTAGATGTGACGTAGACACCATAGATGTGACGTAGACACCGTAAATGGAAGGTATTGAGCCTTCTTTCTTGCTTTGGGGTGAACCAGGCGAACAGCAGTGAGACACGATGAGAAGATGATGTCACTGGATAGGAGAACCAACTGGTAATATGATAAGGCAGTCCCTCGTCTGGGATTCCCAAGTTAAGAGAAAAAGAGGGATACCAACAAACACAAGCGTATGGACAAGTGTGGCGGGATTGTATCCCCGGCTCAGCAGTAGTGATCCAACAATGGCCAAACATATAAGGATTAGGGTCGTCCAAGGTATCAACCTTCGCTAAAGATTACTCTTGGCAGAGATATAAATAGAAGAATGCGGCTTCTATTTAAGAAGCCTCACAGGTATTTTACAAAATGACAAGCAAAACAACTGAGATCATCTAAGCCATTATGAACTTATTATTCTCCGGCCCTTCTGTAAGGAAAATTATTGACTCGTATTTTCTGAGCCCCCGCTGAAGGTGATTCAGCAACTATTAATTTACTCCCTATGGAGCCTGGGGCCACGTCTGCCGCTGGATCCTCGAGAGGAGACCCGTACGAAGTAGTCACCAGCTCTTGCAGTGACGATTCACGAGGAAACGTATTTAACATGATGATGTTGCCAGCCCCATATTCAACTGTACATTCATAAATCATGTGTGTGTGTGTGTGTGTGTGTGTGTGTGTGTGTGTGTGTGTGTGTGTGTGTGTGTGTGTGTGTGTGTGTGTGTGTGTGTGTGTGAGAAATATAAAATTATAAAATTTACATCCTACAACTTACCCCAATATATTTTGGGTTAAGAATTATATCCACAGACTTGATGCACAGAAACCGGCCATAGTATGTCTGGCGGCTGTTTAAAATTCCGTAAACCTTCAGGTAGGTTAGGTGTCTAACTGGGCGCACTCAAAGTAGGATCCTAGAAACTGGGGCGTAAAGTGATGCCTCTGAGTTACTCCTGTCTAACTTTAGAATGCACTTCCAGTCCTAAGGCCTGCACTATATTGGAATCCTAATATTGCTTGTTCCTGGCTGTCTTTGATTTCTCCTGACAAGATTGAAAGTCAGTGTGTAAATTTAAAAATACTGTAGGTTATAAGCGAAATATTTCGCTTCCACCCACCCGTTTATTCGTTGAGGAAAGATTCAATCAGAAGAAGTTCAGTTTTGCATCATAATACCAAACCAACGCCAGTAAGCATCTGATTTTGGTAGTGGTTTCCACCACTTTCATATAGAACCTTACTACATGACAACACAACATATTTCCCTTACATGTTATTTTCAAACTCGTCTGCATACTTCATGACCATATTAGGTATTGCCACTTCCGTGTCTACTGTCATGTTTATCAAATTCACGACATCACTGATCTATCACTGACAATCTCTTCCAAGATGTTACTTTCCTCTAGTTGTTTATTACATGATAATCTCTTCCAAGATGTTACTTTCTTATAGTTGTTTATTACAAGAAGGTCACCTGCCGGAAATGTTATATTATTATCTGGAAGGTAATGATAAAGGTAACGAGAGCATCCTCAGTTCCCGTAGGTCCCTGGAGATAAAAGAAGGAAGACGTGTTCCTCTTACATGTCATAAAAGGTGACTAATATAGTGTTGTGGCTTGGGCTGGCATCCTCATCACGTAAATAAATAGCTACAGAATCGACCGCTGCAACACGACATGAAAGTTTGGGTGTAAGCTTCCTACACAGGGACCAGATTCAGCTACAACTACATGCTCCATAAGAAGCGAAAATGATGATGATAATGCTCGGATGTTGATAATGATGATGATGTTGATGACCATTAACAGCTGCCGTAAGCTGTAGTTGTATAGATTTTCTTACCTTCATCATCTTGCCCAATTCTGTTGTTGGAGTCAACAGAAAGTTACTCCTAAAATTTTAGCTTGAATTTTTCTCCATTAGGTTAAATACTGGATATGGTGTCCTTGAATGACACAAGAAGTTAACTGTGATAAAAAGTTTCATGTGTAGCCTACTTCGTGATTTGGAAGAAAGTGCACATTACGGATAACCGTACAGCCATTTACATCTGGAACAAATATTCTCTGAAGCCATTATCTCTGAGTTTTAATCTCACACATTTCTTTTTGTCTATTTCTATCAAACTCTCCCCTCTTCTTTGAGATATACCCCCCACTAGCCACGCGCTAATGTGATTCGTTAATTTGGCATAATTATCCTTGCAATAAAACGATTCCACGCATTCAGGTTTAATTTGGAGATAAGGGAGATAAGACTGGGATAAACATGGCTGCATGTGCTGACACAAAGCGGCAAAATGTGCTTATGGGACGGCCAACGATCGAACTGCCAAATTCTGTCAGGCTTTCAGAAGGGCGAGGAAGCAACTTTCATGAGATGCCAGTGAGACACACCAACACATCTCATCATCATCATTTGTGCTTTCGCTCCATATGGAGCATAGAAACACCGCTGCAATTATCTTTGCAAGACATGTGTAACCAGGCATTCTTAAGCTGAGTATCAGTGGTTTCTGGAGCAATTTATTTTACATTGTCACAAAATGGGGCGATCATCCTCGATCTTTGTTTCACTCCGGCAGTATCGGTACATTTGTGGTACTGATTTTATTGTGTGCTTTCATTTGTCGCAATTTCTTTCTTTTGTATTTTCCTTCATACACCCTTCTCAGGTTGTTATCCATTTCTCCCTGCGTTGCAAGGAGTGGCAGCGACCTAACCATGTTGGCTATCGTGGGCGCTGCCGATATCAGTACACATTAACATGTAAATCGCCTCAGCGCAGTGCTTAATCACTGATAAGACACGGGTGCGCTCATCACCAAAGCTTGGAATACGGGGAGTTAACAGATGGACAGACACAGATAAGAGATTACTTTCTGATAAAGTAATGATTGTTACATTGGGAACACGTTGTTATATGCGGTTATCGACATGTTCGTAAGTTTGTACCCAAGGGCAAACGGATGTTTACAACGCATTTTCAGAAAAGCAATGTTTGAAATGTTGCATTAGCTGAGTCATGCAACATATTCAAATCACATTGGCTGATCCTTTGAAGCGCGCATAACAAAAGCGTGGGAAGGCAGTGAATATAATCTGACCATTTTCTCACGCTATCTCACTTGCGAAATCGCTCGCCAAGATACCAGACCTTGCTGTCGTGGAATATTCTAATCCACATATATAAATTATCAAGTAAATATAAAGCCTAATAAATACATATAATAAATAAAGGAAGAAGAATGGTAAAGAACAGTGCTGTCACAATCGAAATCCCCCTTGTTTTATGCTTCGTCTGCAAATTGTAACGCTTTCACGTTGATAGTAAAAGCTTACTGTATTATTACCCGCTTTCTTCAATGAAACGTGTGCTGCATTTCTAAGAAAAACATTGAGAGGCCCTGCGTAATGACCTAAATTAATCCTAACATTAATTATATTACGTTACCAAAACGAACGAACAGATGGACTCAAATATAGAGAGAGAGAGAGGGGCGAATAAAATCGGGAACGCATGCAACACGCGTCGCGCGATACACAAATGCTGCCATCACGCGTGTAAGTCTACATGCACTAATTGTTTTTCAGACGGACAGTGATAAAATACACTACCCTTTCCCAGAGTTAGGTTTATAAATCATAAAAAACTCTTATTAGGAAAGACAACATTAGATGGGTTTACGGTTGAAAACATAACAGTACCCAGACAGCACATCTTCGAAACAGGAGGTAGAAAATACATATTTTGAACGCAGCCACGTAGCTCTTTCAAATTGGTATATTTGGGTTCCTTAGGGCTTGCTGACAAATAATATGTAAAACGTTACGCAAATAGTCCAGGAATTAATAAATTATACCCAAAATAAAATAGTGAGGATGCCTGACAGCATGGAATCATTTCTGCTCATAAAATTTTTTTTTTTATAACGTGTTTGAAAAAACCTTACGTTACATAAATAGCCTACCATGTAAACTCCCAATTGATTGGAGCGCAACAAATGAAAGCCTAACCACGATTGGTCGGACTATAAATACTATCTTTCGTTGTTAGGGGAAACGGGGAAAGGTAACATTTTTTCAAACACTTGTCGAAACGGGGCCTCATTGGCTAGACTCGCTGGATATAATCACTTGGGAGCGTTAGTTCGAAACCACTTGTTTAAATAAGCTTGATAAAGCATCAGTGCGTTGAAGCCAGCTTATATTTTGCTAAATAAAAGCCTGGAAGATAAGCAGATGGGAAATTGTGCCAGTTTGTGCCAGAATTCATTGCTAATCAACGTATCTGTATTTATTCGTAAGAATTGTGGGACAGTGGTCTTGATGGTACTGAGCAGCACCTGGTCAGAGCTTTGCTGAATCCAGTGTCGGACAGCATACTCCTTGGTCCTTTTAGCTATCAGTGAGGTGTCTCCAGAGCCCAGAGGAGAATTCGAGCAGAGGAGTCCTTTCCTGCCGCCATCACGCCAGATAAGCTAACTTGGCCAGCTGAGCTCAACATTATGTCCCCTCATCTTGAAATGACTTTATAAAAATAACATTCAGAGGGGAATTTAATTGTCTTAATATCAGGAACTGAGAACATCTCCAATACTAGTCCCAAAAGACAAACTATTGAAGTCATGATGACAAATACCAACAGAGCTTGAACAAAACAAAACCAGTATTACCTCATTTTACTACTACACAACTGACACACATAGAATATTTGTAATAATATATGTCACTACAATATTCATATTAAATACATTCTGTACATAACTTGTAATTTAAATTGATTGTGATTCCTGGTTCCCTTGTAGTTGAATCAGGACACATATTCATTCATGCCAGTAATGAATACGTATTGTTATTTGAAAAGTTACGAGTGACTTCTTTAAGATATTCTCATAGAGTGTTATATGTATGTGAGTGTCACAGTGTTGTTAAGAGTAGTGGATTAAATTAAATTGTTTATCTGTCTGTTGTTGTGACTTACACTTCATCATACACATACCCTAGACACATAACGTAGTCATCACACTATTCCAGAATAATTCTGACTGAGATATATAGATATGTGGTAGCAAGTAAGGTTATATATAATACACTACTCTTATTAGATATATATACCTTCACAGCTGATCTCAGTCAGTACACTAAGTCCCCTATAAATATTTATAACATCCCACTTCACCACATATATTGGGGTCTCGCTCTTGGGATTTTGAATCTTTCCATATTAAAAATATTGGGGGTAATTCACTTCAGGGAATATAAGAATTAAAAGGTATCCTTGGGTGGAATTAAATAAGGTTGAGCTCACGGTGCCTGTGTTGTCCATTAGAGATTGAATTGTTGGTTAGACATTGTAGAAATTTACCTGATAGACAATGGCGGACCTGGCCAAATTTCGATCTGCTGCGGTTCAGACTGCAAAAGAGTTAGGATTAGATGGGCAAGTTATGGTTGCCTATGTCACGACGGAATGTGACAAATTTATTGAACGTGAAGAAAGAAGGTTTGAAGCCGAAAGAAAGTTAGAGGCTGACAAGGAAATTAAGAGGTTGCAGATTGAGGCTGAGGCTAAGAAATTGGAAGCAGAAGAAAAAAGATTAGCTGCAGAAAGAGAAGCCGAGGAAAGAAGACAGGCTGCAGAAAGAGAAGAGAGGAAATTAGCTGCAGAAAGGGAAGCAGAAGATAAAAGATTACAAAGGGAACATGAGTTACGACTAAGGGGGTTTGAGTTTCAAGGCCATGCTCCTGAAAATGGTGCCAGTCCCTTTGCCTCTGATGCTACGGTTACTCAAGGAGCCTCAACCTCAGCTATGAATTTTCATTTAGATCATTTTGTTGAGAAAGACGATGATATAGAGAGCTACCTAAATAGGTATGAACTATTAGCTACCACGTATGGGTTAGAGAGAGAAAGGTGGAGCTTAAAGTTATCTCAGGGACTTCGTGGGGCAGCTTATGAAGTTTTTGCAAAAATGAGCAGAGGTGATCAGGAAAATTATGACATGCTAAAGCAGGCTCTTTTGTTAAGGTATGAAAAGAATGCAGAATTTTATAGGAAAAAATTTAGGAATGCTAAACTACTGTCAGGTGAAACATATCACCAGTTCTCTGCACGAATAGAGACATACTTGGAGAAATGGACTTCTCTGGGGAAAACCCAAGATCTTAAGGAAATGGTCCTTATAGAGCAACTAAGAGAGTCCATGGCTCCAGACCTGAGAAAGTTTCTCATGGAACAAGGTGCAGAGAGGCTGGGTGAGTTGCTAAATGTTGCTGAAAGGTATCAAGCAGCTCAAGCAGAGGTAACAGGTAATAAAAAGAAACAGGTGGACAACTTTAGGGCACCACAGAACTTTAATCAATTTGATCCTAGGGATCAAAATAAAGGTAAGCACCAATTTGATAGGCCACGGTATGACAATAAAAATAAATTCCCACAATTCGATGAAAGGAAATATAATGAAAGAAAATCTTTCAACCAAGGAAAAAGGTGGTGTAAAAATTGTCAGATGGACAATCATGACACTGACCGTTGCAGAAGGAAACCTGTGTATATTGCAACCCTTCAGGTCAGGTCGACCTCAAGACAGGAGGAGGATATTATGTTAGATACCACTCCAGAAGAGATGAGGAAGGCACAGGCTGGGGATAAAACACTCAAGCCTTGTTTCAGAAAATTGTCAACTTGTCATACAGCTCCAGGCAAGGGAGATTTTTACATGAAAAACAAGTTGATGTATAGGAAGACTGGAGCTAGATCCAAAGGTCAAGGACAGCTGGTTCTTCCAAAAAGATATAGGGCAGACTTAATAAGGAGTCTACATGTGAAACCAGATGGGGACCATGAGAAAATAGGTACCATCATTCAAAAGGTGGCTCACAAGTATTATTGGCCCAAAGCAAGATGGGACATTGAGAATTTTGTAGAAAGGTGTAGCATAGCACATGAGGGAACACCCACAAGTGGGAACATTGATCAGGACCTGGACACGCCCCGGAGCAAAATTAGGCCTGACAATAAAAAGAGAAATAGATTGGATAAAGTGGACCAAATGAAATGGGAAGCCCCTTTTCACGGACAAGCTTCACTTAACTGTTTTAATATGGCCACTATGCGGAGAGTGCAAAAAGATGTCTTACCCCAGGATAAGCCGAAAATCCCTCAATCGGACTTAAACCAACTGGAGGAAGAAGATGTAGAGAGGAAATCTCTCATCAAGAATTTTAAGAGGGGAGAAAGCCCCCAAAAGAAAAATTGGTAGCGGTCGTTTTGTGAATGATAATTCTGGGAGGAAAAATCATCACTATAAAGCTTCGAGTGGAAGAGACCATACCGGTGCATGGACAAATAGGTCCACACAATTAAAGGTCCATATGTAGCTTTGTTAAGAACGTGGACTGATGAAAAGGCAGAGGAAAACATTACATCTTCATACCAATATGTGAATGAGCTGACCACTCGGTTAAAAACTGGTTGGAAACTTGCCAATAAAAATTTGAAACAAGCCAGGAAGAAACATGCTGCCTATTATAACAGGAAGGCGAAAGACAGAAATTTGGCTGTGGGAGAGAAGGTACTGCTTCTTTTGCCCGGGAGTCAGAATAAGTTACAAATTGGATGGCAGGGTCCATATACAGTTCTAGAGAAGGTGTCTAGGACAAATTATAAGATAGATAAGAAGGGGAAAGAAAAAATCTATCATGTGAATCTCCTGAAGAAATATTTGGAAAGAGAACATCAGGAAGAGACACACTTGTTGACCTTGTCCATCGCCATGGAGATGAAAAAAGGAACCACTTTCATCATTTGAATATCCATTACACCCCTGTGAGACAGCAGCACAGGTGAAAATCAGTACACATTTAACGAAAACTCAGAAAGAGAGAGTGCAACAGGTTCTAAATAATCATGCAGAGGTGTTAACAGACCGACCAGGGCATACAAACCTATTGGAATATGATATGAAACTAATAGACTCCACACCTGTCTGTATGAAACCATATTCGATTCCGTTTGCTAAGGAGAAAGCTTTGAAGGAAGAGATAGACTATCTGTTGAAGGAAGGAATTATTTCGCACAGTGAGTCTTCGTATAGTTCCGGTGTTGTACTTTTTAAGGAAGCCCTCTGGAGAACATAGACTCTGTATAGATTACAGGAGACTGAACGCTATTACAGAAGGACAGGTGGATCCATTGCCGGATACAAATCAGCTGTTTGCCAGACTAAATAAAGCTAAATATTTCTCAAAAGTGGATCTGAGTAAAGGATACTATCAGATTCCAGTAAAGCCTGAGGTTAGACCATACCTAGCTTTTAGTACCTCAGAAGGACACTATGAGTTTAATAGATTGCCATTTGGATTGAAGAATGCGCCTAGTGTCTTCTCTAGAATGATGAGAAAATTATTGGATCCTCTGAATAATCCCTGTATAACAAATTTTATGGATGATATCCTTATAGCAACAGAAACATTTGAGGAACACATTGACTCTCTGAACATGCTGTTTGATCGACTTAGGGAGGCAAATTTAACAGCCCGTCCAACCAAATGTTGCGTTGGATGTAAAGAATTGGAATTTTTGGGACACACAGTTTATCAGGGAAACATGACCCCTGACCCAAAGAATTTAGAGAAACTACAGAAAGCCCCGAGACCACAAACCAAGAAGGACGTGAGATCCTTTGTCTCATTAGGTGGTTTCTACCAGAAGTATATCAAAAACTTTAATTCCATATGTGCACCGTTAACTGAATTGACACGTAAAGGACATCCAGATCGCATTACATGGACACCACAATGTGAAATGACTTACCAAGAATTGAAGGAAAAGCTCACAAGTAAACCCATTTTGAAATTACCTGACTTAAGTCAAGAATTCATAGTAAGGACGGATGCAAGTAATATTGGGTTAGGTGCAACTCTACTACAGAAATCAGATGCATTGGATGGGGAATTAAGCCCAGTGGCATATGCTAGCAGAAAGTTGAATAAAGCTGAAATCAACTACTCAACTAGCGAAAAAGAATGTCTTGCAGTAATATGGGCAATAAAGAAATTCAATATTTATCTATATGGGAAGGCATTTAAGTTGCAAACAGATCACAAACCTTTATCGTTTCTAGCACAGGCTAAGCATGAGAACTCCAGGTTACTCCGATGGTCTTTACTTTTGGCTCCATATAATTTTAGCATTGAGTATATATCTGGAGAAACCAATTTGGGAGCGGATTTTTTAAGCCGCCATCCTTGTGATGAGAATCACCGTAAACCCCAGAAATAATAATGAATTTCTCTATGTGTATATAGAATAAAGGACTGACATATAATGTCTGTTTTAAGAGGGGAGGTGTCGTGGAATATTCTAATCCACATATATAAATTATCAAGTAAATATAAAGCCTAATAAATACATATAATAAATAAAGGAAGAAGAATGGTAAAGAACAGTGCTGTCACAATCGAAATCCCCCTTGTTTTATGCTTCGTCTGCAAATTGTAACGCTTTCACGTTGATAGTAAAAGCTTACTGTATTATTACCCGCTTTCTTCAATGAAACGTGTGCTGCATTTCTAAGAAAAAACATTGAGAGGCCCTGCGTAATGACCTAAATTAATCCTAACATTAATTATATTACGTTACCAAAACGAACGAACAGATGGACTCAAATATAGAGAGAGAGAGAGGGGCGAATAAAATCGGGAACGCATGCAACACGCGTCGCGCGATACACAAATGCTGCCATCACGCGTGTAAGTCTACATGCACTAATTGTTTTTCAGACGGACAGTGATAAAATACACTACCCTTTCCCAGAGTTAGGTTTATAAATCATAAAAAACTCTTATTAGGAAAGACAACATTAGATGGGTTTACGGTTGAAAACATAACAGTACCCAGACAGCACATCTTCGAAACAGGAGGTAGAAAATACATATTTTGAACGCAGCCACGTAGCTCTTTCAAATTGGTATATTTGGGTTCCTTAGGGCTTGCTGACAAATAATATGTAAAACGTTACGCAAATAGTCCAGGAATTAATAAATTATACCCAAAATAAAATAGTGAGGATGCCTGACAGCATGGAATCATTTCTGCTCATAAAATTTTTTTTATAACGTGTTTGAAAAAACCTTACGTTACATAAATAGCCTACCATGTAAACTCCCAATTGATTGGAGCGCAACAAATGAAAGCCTAACCACGATTGGTCGGACTATAAATACTATCTTTCGTTGTTAGGGGAAACGGGGAAAGGTAACATTTTTTCAAACACTTGTCGAAACGGGGCCTCATTGGCTAGACTCGCTGGATATAATCACTTGGGAGCGTTAGTTCGAAACCACTTGTTTAAATAAGCTTGATAAAGCATCAGTGCGTTGAAGCCAGCTTATATTTTGCTAAATAAAAGCCTGGAAGATAAGCAGATGGGAATTTGTGCCAGTTTGTGCCAGAATTCATTGCTAATCAACGTATCTGTATTTATTCGTAAGAATTGTGGGACAGTGGTCTTGATGGTACTGAGCAGCACCTGGTCAGAGCTTTGCTGAATCCAGTGTCGGACAGCATACTCCTTGGTCCTTTTAGCTATCAGTGAGGTGTCTCCAGAGCCCAGAGGAGAATTCGAGCAGAGGAGTCCTTTCCTGCCGCCATCACGCCAGATAAGCTAACTTGGCCAGCTGAGCTCAACATTATGTCCCCTCATCTTGAAATGACTTTATAAAAATAACATTCAGAGGGGAATTTAATTGTCTTAATATCAGGAACTGAGAACATCTCCAATACTAGTCCCAAAAGACAAACTATTGAAGTCATGATGACAAATACCAACAGAGCTTGAACAAAACAAAACCAGTATTACCTCATTTTACTACTACACAACTGACACACATAGAATATTTGTAATAATATATGTCACTACAATATTCATATTAAATACATTCTGTACATAACTTGTAATTTAAATTGATTGTGATTCCTGGTTCCCTTGTAGTTGAATCAGGACACATATTCATTCATGCCAGTAATGAATACGTATTGTTATTTGAAAAGTTACGAGTGACTTCTTTAAGATATTCTCATAGAGTGTTATATGTATGTGAGTGTCACAGTGTTGTTAAGAGTAGTGGATTAAATTAAATTGTTTATCTGTCTGTTGTTGTGACTTACACTTCATCATACACATACCCTAGACACATAACGTAGTCATCACACTATTCCAGAATAATTCTGACTGAGATATATAGATATGTGGTAGCAAGTAAGGTTATATATAATACACTACTCTTATTAGATATATATACCTTCACAGCTGATCTCAGTCAGTACACTAAGTCCCCTATAAATATTTATAACATCCCACTTCACCACACTTGCTAGACTGAAGTATTAGAATTCAGAAATCCTTCCTTTTATTGGAGAATTTTGGACGGACTTTCATAACCCAAGAAATCTCTTTCATATTAAATAAGGAAACCGGGACTGAGGAAACTGATGGACCACACACGAAGTCAGAGAGGGAACATATTAAATTAACGATACACCAAACGCGTGTAAGAGGCCGATTCAAGTCTCTTTTATTCATCTGAGCAAAAAGTCTGTGAGCCAGGATTGGCTTATTGGTGGTACCAGCAGAAATTACTATCTCTGGAACAAGAAGGAAACAGTGGCCTAAGCTTTAAGACGAAGGACCCACTTGGTAGACTCTCCTTGACATTTCTGGGAAACGAGCTACACCCGACAACCTTGACCAGGGACAAGCGTGAGCAGTGTGAAAAGAACCAACCCATAAGAAGGAGCAGAACCGTCACTGCCAGCTAAGTTCAAATCTATGCTGCCACTTGAACTTCTTGTAACATTTCACAATCCATAACGACCGTGATAATGACTTTTCTGGATCCATAACTATTCAAATTATTTTCCAACTGTTAAAACTTAAGTGATTATTAAATTTTGTTATTTGTAATTATACAAATTTAACTTCGATTTAATCATTTTTAAAGTTACTGCATGTTTGTTTCAGTCAATTTACTACACACACTCTAAACAGAGCTATACTAGAATAATAGAATTCCAATGAGTAAATCAGGGGTGGGGGCTTGAACGCTGAAATAATAAGTGCTTAAATCCTTCACAAAAGTGTCGGCAGAATTACAGAGTTAACATACTCAGCCAAAGCAGTATTGTTATCGCATATTCTTGTTAAGACTCCATGGAGATAGAAGTGTTTTGTTTCTTCTATTTACATCTCTGCCAAGAGTAATCTTGTGCGAAGGTAGACACCTTTGAAGCCCATATTAGATACTCTTGAATAAACTAATTCTAATAAACTAACCAGAGGATAAGCCCACCTTCTATTCCAGAGTATGGAAAACAACGAGCACACCAGATCTTGCTATGGCTACAGATGACATACATCGACTCACCACTAGAACAGTAAATACCCAACTGGGGGGAAGTGGCCATGTACCAGTCACGTTACAGATATCTGAGGTAAGAAGTGCAGGACAAATTAATATGTCTCCTAGCTGGAATTTCAAAAAAGCAAACTTGGGATTTTTTAAAGAACAAGTCGATAACCTCTGTCAGAATATTACCCACTCAAATAACATCAATAAAAACATTTCCATCATCAGTGAGGCAATCATCCAAGCAGCAAAGAAGTCAATTACACGAGGTAAACGACGAGACTACAAACCATACTGGAGTGACAACCTGGAAAAACTCCATAGTGACTTAAATAAAGCACGGGAAACTATGGAGCAAAATCCCACAGTAGAGAACACCCAGAGGCACAACAGCATAAAACAAGCTTTTAATGAACAAAAGAAAGCTGAAATCCGAAGGAGCTGGCACCAGAAAACCAGCAGTCTCAACATGGAAAAGGACTCAAGCAAGCTGTGGAATCTGACAAGAGTACTAAATGAAGAAACAACAACCACCTACTGTGCGACTGTCATCAAGGAAAGTGAGAGGTGCTACACAGGAGGGATGGCGGCGGACATCCTGGCAGATTTCTACAGAGAAGAGAGCACCACATCACTTTCACATGCACGTGTCCAAGAGGTGCGTGGGGAAGTGAAAGAAAGGCTGGGGCACCGGGCCCAGATGCCTGTATGGGGTCATCCCTTGCTATGAGAGAGCTAGGTGCTGCCATGGCAGGGCTGGGGAGCACGAGGGCTCCGGGAAGGGATGGTATCACAAATGATGTAATCTGGAGCCTTGGACCTGTGGCCAGACACAATCTCCTTCTAATCTTCAATCAATCATGGAGTACTGGAAAAATTCCAGATCGATGGCGAGAGGCAATCGTTGTTCCCATCGGAGAGAAACAGAGGGAGAAAGCGGACACGTCCAGCTGCCGACCAGTTAGCCTTCTGAGCTGTCTGGGTGGGGTGGTTGAGGGAGTGGTGAACTCAAGATTACTGAGGCATCTGGAAAAAAACCATCTGCTTGATAACACACAGTCAGCATTCAGGAAAAATCGCAGCACCGAAGACCAGCTAGTATATCTAGCCCAGGAAGTAGAAAATGCCTTTCAGGAGAAAAAAGAAAGTACTGGCTGTTTTTGTAGACTTGACAAAAGCCTTTGATAAGGTATGGAAAGAAGGACTCCTCCTTAAGATGCTCAACAACAGAATTGAAGGGAGAATGTTCTTCTGGATACGGGACTTACTCCGATACCGCACAGCAAGAGTAAAACTTGACGGGAAACTGAGCCATCGTGTCACTCTTCAGCAGGGTGTGCCACAGGGAGGAGTTATCTCCCCCAATACTTTTTGTCATATATATAAATGATATTGCAGAGAAACTGTCCGGGCATATCTCCAGGGCTCTTCATGCTGACGATTTTGCTGCCTGGTGTGCTGCTGAACTACTGCGAAGTTCGGGATGCAAGCAACACTAAATGCCATCGGAAAATGAGCATCAGACAGGGGAGTACGGATAAACCTCTCCAAGACAGTAGCAACCTGCATCTCTCTGTCAAATCGCAGAGAACCGATCAAACTGCAACTAAATGGAAGCGAGCTTCCAATAGAGGAAAATCCAACGTACCTGGGAGTCAAGTTGGATGGGAGACACACCTGGAAGCCGCACATAAAAGCAGTAGAACAGAGAGCAATAAGAAAGCTCTCTATTATGAAGAAACTGGCTGGCACAAGTTGGGGGTGGGGGGGGGCGTGGGGGGGGGGGGGGGGGGGGGCCAAATACCAGCATACTTAAAAAAGTATATACAGGCACGGTCAGGCCTGTACTTGAATATGGCATGTCAGCCTGGGCCACGGCATCTAAAACAAACACAGAACGTCTAGGGAAAGTGCAAAATTCAGGCCTTAGATTAATCACTGGAGGGATGAAGACTTCTCCACTCCAGGCAATGGAGAGATACACCACCATCCGCTCTCTTGATGACAGAAGTGAGGAAAAGGTATTCACTCACAGTGAGAAGCTTCTACGAATGCCAAGTCATCCAATGCATGCCAAACTCCATAGTTTGACAAAGAACAGGCTGAAAAGAACCAGCTTCTTAAACATCTCCAAACATCTGCATCGATGCCATGAAGACCTCCTCCCAAACCGATCTACTGAGATTGAGGTGTTAATTGAATACGAGGAGCCAGACGACTGCCATGAAAATATATCTATTATTACAGAAGTCCTTGGAATAAAAAAGAAAATCAACTAGACCCCTCCACAACTAAAAACCTTGGCTCAGGAAATGATTGAAGAAAAGTACAACCCGAAGGAGTGGACACATTGCATGCACAGATGGACCCAGAGGGGGCAGTAGAGAATGGTGGAGGGGGCATTTTTATAAGATTCCTAAATGGGAAGATCATCCGAAAGGCCTTCCCAACCGGAAAGATCTCCTATTTCAGGATAGAAGCTATGGCACTACTGCAAGCTCTGAAAATCCTCACCAGATCCGAACAGCAGCCACCAGCTAAGATAGTAATCTTCACTGACTGCAGATCATTACTGGAATCAATACAAAACACCAGAAATGATAACATGATGAATGAGATCAGATCTGAGCTTAACATCATCCAAAGGTCATCAACCATTGCCCTTCAGTGGTTACCCTCCCATTGTGGAATTGCTGGTAATGAGAGAGCAGATGCTCTATCAAGAAGTGGCAGTAAAATGGAACAATACAGCCACCCATTGCCCTGTCGGGAAGCAAATACCATCATCCACAACAAGTACAAAAATCAGTGGAAGGAGGAAGCGGATATATACAGCAGAGATGACCCAATCCACCATCTAAACAGATACCAACAGACCACCATTTTCCGCCTGAGAACTGGCCGCTGCAGATTACTTGGCCATCTCTATCACCTCAGGATATCCCACACAAATGAATGCCCATGTGGAGCTGGAGTCCAGACCCCAGGACACATTCTCCAAAACTGTCCAACCCATGATGACCCGTGACGTGTGACCTGGCCAGGGGGTGCTGAGCTCCAGCAGAAGCTATGGGGCTGCCGCGCCGACCTGGTAAAGACTGTGGACTTCGTCCTGGCGACAGGCCTGCAGATTTAGCATGACTACAAACTGAACGCAGAAGAAGAAGATACTCTTGAGTTTTGGCCACTGTTGGACCACTACTGCAAAGCAGGGGAAGCAATACCGTAACAATTTTGTCAGTCACGCGCACAATCTCATGTTTGTCGCATCTTACGACATGCCTGACCAAGCTGTAGTCCTTTAATCTATTTGTTCATCACAGACTCCCCCCCCCCCCTTTTTGCGCCAGGAGTTACACGGGGTACCGACACACCTGCCATACAATAATTCTTCCTGCTTTTTTTCGTGAAGTGACCTAAATGGCCACTGCTGCACCACTTTATTTGTTTTTTCAACACTTGTCACTCTTGTCACTCTGGTACAAGTACATATTTCTGAAAAAAGTTCTTTCCAGCACATTGTTACATGTTTTCACCTCATCAAGACTTTTATTTATCCCTTATTATATATTTATCTTTGAGTTGTTTGTCTTCTTGTGCTGAGAGTTTCAGCCATAGACGCCAGTCGGTTATTTAAGAGCGTAATTGCAGTTTGAGGAGAATTCTGAGGTTGAACTTCGTCTGCAGTACCAAGAAACTATCTGTGATCAAATGAATAATATTTCTGTTGCCACTGACAACTTCTAATATTTGTTACTGAACAAGCAATTTCTGTGTACACAACATCACTACTGTGTACACAACATCACTACTGTGTACACAACAACCAGACAAGTACTAGTGGAACCAGAGATAACAAGATGACGCTAGATATGAAAATGACACACATTAAAGAAACCTGTTGCTAGCACTACAATGCAGGCCTTCTGAAATCCTCATGGTAAAAGAAGCAAAGATCTACTAACAAGCAGACGGAGAAGAGAGCTAGAGTCAGAAATCACAATGATGAGGAAGATATAGAAAACGTGAAACAGATGGCACTATTGTAAACGTTTCACGTTGGTAGTAAAAGCCTACTGCTTCAATACCCGCTTTCTACGATAAAACATGTGCTGCATTTCTAAGAAAAACCTTGAGATACGCAGGTTGACCTAGATTTAAAATTCCATTCATGTCTTTTTATACACTACGTTACCTAAAACGAAAGACAGATGGACTAAAGATAGAAAGAAGGGAGGGCTGAAAGCAGGGACGCAGGCAATACTACCACAGTCGCGCGATACACAATTACTACCATCACGCGTGTAAGGCCACAAGCACTAGCTTTTTTTTTCAAATCGACAGTGATAAACAACACTACCCATACCAGAGTTAGGTTTTAAAATCCTGAAAAACGCTTATTAGGAATCATGACATTCTACTGTTTTATGTCTAAAATCCTGACATTAGTCTGACAGTACAGCAGGACAGGTGGCGGTTCTAAACATAAAAAAATAAAAAAAACTACACGACTATCCTAGAAAATGCATATTTTGAACGCAGCCACTTAGCTCCTTTAAATTTGTATATTTGGGTTCCTTAGGACTTGCGGACAAAGAATATGTTAAACGTTACGCAAATAGTCTAGGAATTACCAAATTATAGCCAAAAGAAATAGTGAGGGATGTCAGACAACACCTAAATCAGAATCGCTCAGTGGCAGATTTTCACCCCACCATTGTACGGGAAATGGGTCTCCATGTTAAATCCGATTTGATTGGAGCGCAATAAATGTAAGGCTAAACACGATTAGTCGGGCTATAAATACTATCTTTCGTTGTCAGGGGAAACGGGAGTAGGAGTACTTTTTTTTCAAACGATTGGGTAGACATGGCACGATTGGTTAGACCTGCCAATATAGTCAATTAGAGGCGTCAGGTCACCACCACATTTGCAAATAAACTTACTACAGAACCAGTGCGTTGAGCACCAGTGCATATTTTTCTAAATAAAAGCCTGGGACATCGGCAGATCGAAATTGTGTTATATTCAGTGCCAGTCAACGTAATTCTGTATTATTTCCATGAATTGTGGTAAGCTTGAAATATTCAATATCTTTTTAATGAAAATTGAATGTAAATTGATAATTTATGTCTGTATATATGTGTGGTTCAGTAGCGAACATGAGGTAAAGCCTCTATAGTGCTCCAGCCTGAACAGAAGGTGTCGGAGGAAAGTAAAACTACATGGAATTGCCAAACAGTACACTGACACCTAGCTTATTGACTAGAAAGAAATAATGCTGGAATTGCAGAGGCGTAGTGATCATTAGGGAGGAATATACTGGTGTAAATTATTTCAGATGAAGCTGACAGTTGGCCTACCGCTCTGAACTCAGTGTTTGTTATGTATTGTGCTCAGTGTAGAAATAGAGTATAAATTAGTTCTGAAGTAGGAGGTACAACCTTCTTGTTTCAGGGACCGTGGTCCAAAAGTTATTGAGCAGCACCTGGTCAGAGCTTTGCTGAATCCAGAGGCGGACAGCATACTCCTTGGTCCATATAGCAAACAGTGAGGTGTCTCCAGAACACAGGGGAGCAATCGAGCAGAGGAGTCTTTTCCTGCCGCCATCACGAAAGATAAGCCTATGTGGCCAGCGGAGCTCAACATTATGTAACCCCATCTTAAACTGACATTGTATAAAAATAAGAGGGGAAATTAATTGTTTTAATGAACGGAACTGAGAACATCTCCAATACTAGTTCCAACAGAAACAAACACTTGAAGTCATGATGACAAATAACAACATAGCTTGAAAAAACAAAACCAGTATTACCTCATATTACTACTACACAACTGACACACATAGGATAATATTAATAAAAATATGTCACTACAAGATTCATATTGATAAATTCTGTACATATAACTTGTAATTAAAATTGATTGTGATTCCTGGTTCACTTTGTATTTGAATCAGGACACATATATATTAATGAAAAGTACTTAATACATATTGATATTTGAAAATTTACCAGTGACTCATTTAAGATAGTCTTATAGCATGTTACATGTGTGTGAGTGTCACAGTGTTGTCAAGTGTGGTGGAATAAATTAAATTGTTTATCTGTCTGTTGTTGTTGTGACTTACACTTCATCATATACATACCCTAGACATTCAACGTAGTCATCACAATATTCCAGAATAATTCATACTGAGGTATAAATATGTGGTAGCAAGTAAGGTCATCTGTAATACACTACCCTTATTAGATACAGATACCTTCACAGCTGATCTCAGTCAGTACACTAAGTCCCCTATAAATATTTATAATATCCCACTTTACCACATATATTGGGGGCTCGCTCCAGGGATATTGAACTTTCTCCTGTTATAGATATTGGGAATAATAAGAATTAAAAGGTATCCTTGGGTGGAAATAAATAACGTTGAGCTCTCAGTGCCTGTAGTGTCCTTAGATAATTATTGATAGATTGAATTGTTACAATTGCATGTTAGACAATGGCCGACTTGGCAAAATTTCGATCTGCTGCTGTACAGACTGCGAAAGAGTTAGGAATGGACGGGCAAATTATGATTTCTTATGTCACTGCTGAATGTGACAAATATATTGAACGGGAAGAAAGAAGATTAAAAAAAAGAGGCCGAAAGAAAGTTAGAGGCTGAAAAGGAAATTAAGAGGTTACAATTTGAGGCTGAGGCTGAGACTAAGAGGTTGCAGATTGAGGCTGACAAAGAGGCTAAAGCATTGGAAGCCGAGGAAAGAAGACAGGCTGCAGAAGAAAGAAGATTGACTGCAGAAAGGGAAGACAAGCGATTAGCTGCAGAAAGGGAAGCAGAAGATAAGAGATTACAAAGGGAACATGAGTTACGACTAAGGGAGTTTGAGTTTCAAGGCCATGCTCCTGAAAATGGTGCCAGTCCCTTTACCTCTGATGCCACTGCTAGTCAGGGAGCCTCAACCTCAGCTATGAATTTTCATTTAGATCATTTTGTTGAGAAAGACGATGATATTGAGAGCTATCTAAATAGATATGAACTATTGGCTACCACATATGGGTTAGAGAGAGAAAGGTGGAGCTTAAAGTTATCTCAAGGTCTTCGTGGGGCAGCTTATGAAGTTTTTGCCAAAATGAGCAGAGGTGATCAGGAAAATTATGACATGCTAAAGCAGGCTCTTTTGTTAAGATATGAAAAGAACGCAGAATTTTATAGGAAAAAATTTAGGAATGCTAAACTACTGTCAGGTGAAACCTATCACCAGTTCTCTGCACGGTTAGAGACATACTTGGAGAAATGGACTTCTCTGGGGAAAACCCAAGATCTTAAGGAAATGGTCCTTATAGAACAATTAAGAGAGTCCATGGCTCCAGACCTGAGAAAGTTTCTCATGGAACAAGGTGCAGAGAGGCTGGGTGAGTTGCTAAATGTTGCTGAAAGGTATCAAGCAGCTCAGGCAGAGGTATCAGGTAATAAAAGAAACAGGTGGATAATTTTAGGGCACCACAGAACTTTAATAAATTTGATCCTAGAGATCAAAACAAAGGTAAGCACCAATTTGATAGGCCACGGTATGACAATAAAAATAAAACCCCACAATTCGATGAAAGGAAATATGATGAAAGAAAATCTTTCAACCAGGGAAAAGGTGGTGTAAAAATTGTAAGATGAACAATCATGACACTGACCGTTGCAGAAGGAACCCTGTGTATATGGCAACCCTTCAGGTCAGGTCGACCTCAAGACAGGAGGAGGATATTATGTTAGATACCACTCCAGAAGAGATGAGGAAGGCACAGGCTGGGGATAAGACCCTCAAGCCTTGTTTCAGGAAATTGTCAACTTGTCATACAACTCCAGGCAAGGGAGATTTTTACATGAAAAACAAGTTGATGTATAGGAAGACTGGAGCTAGATCCAAAGGTCAGGGACAGCTGGTACTTCCTAAAAGATATAGGGCAGACTTAATAAGGAGCC
The DNA here is from genome assembly GCA_024509875.1 of Oreohelix idahoensis. Taxonomy (NCBI): domain Eukaryota; kingdom Metazoa; phylum Mollusca; class Gastropoda; order Stylommatophora; family Oreohelicidae; genus Oreohelix; species Oreohelix idahoensis. The sequence goes on from JAMPIV010011320.1 coordinate 106,871, forward strand.
TACATGTGAAACCAGATGGGGACCATGAAAAAATAGGTACCATCATCCAAAAGGTGGCTCACAATTATTATTGGCCCAAGGCAAGATGGGACATTGAGAATTTTGTAGAAAGGTGTAGCATAGCACATGAGGGAACACCCACAAGTGGGAACATTGATCAGGACCTGGACACGCCATGGGGCAACCTTAGGCCTGACAATACAAGGAAAAATAAATTTGATAAAGTGGACCAAAGGGAATGGGAAGCCCCTTTTCACGGACAAGCTTCACTTAACTGTTTTACAATGGCCACTATGCGGAGAGTGCAAAAAGATGTCTTACCCCAGGATAAGCCGAAAATCCCTCAATCGGACTTAAACAAACTGGAGGAAGAAGATGTAGAGAGGAAATCTCTCATCAAGAATTTTAAGTGGGGAGAAAGCCCCAAAAGAAAAATTGGTAGCGGTCGTTTTGTGAATGATAATTCTGGGAAGAAAAATCATCACTATAGAGCTTCGAGTGGAAGAGACCATACCGGTGCATGGACAAATAGGTCCACACAATTAAAGGTCCATATGTAACGCTGTTAAGAACGTGGACTGATGAAAAAGCAGAGGAAAATATTACATCCTCATACCAATATGTGAATGAGCTGACCACTCGTTTAAAAACTGGCTGGAAACTTGCCAATGAAAATTTGAAACAAGCCAGGAAGAAACATGCTGCCTATTATAACAGGAAAGCGAAAGACAGAGATTTGGCTGTGGGAGAGAAGGTACTGCTTCTTCTCCCCGGTAGTCAGAATAAGTTACAAATTGGATGGCAAGGTCCATATACAGTTCTAGAGAAGGTGTCTAGAACCAATTATAAGATAGATAAGAAGGGGAAAGAAAAAATCTATCATGTGAATCTCCTGAAGAAATATTTGGAAAGAGAACATCAGGAAGAGACACACTTGTTGACCTTGTCCATTGCCATGGAGATGAAAAAGGAACCACTTTCATCATTTGAATATCCATTACACCCCTGTGAGACAGCGGCACAGGTGAAAATCAGTACACATTTAACGAAAACTCAGAAAGAGAGAGTGCAACAGGTTCTAGATACTCATACAGAGGTGTTAACAGACCGACCTGGGCATACAAACTTATTGGAATATGATATGAAACTGATAGACCCCACACCTGTCTGTATGAAACCCTATTCGATTCCTTTTGCTAAGGAGAAAGCTTTGAAGGAAGAGATAGACTATTTGTTGAAGGAAGGAATTATTTTGCACAGTGAATCTTCATATAGTTCCGGTGTTGTACTCTTAAGGAAGCCCTCTGGAGAACATAGACTCTGTATAGATTACAGGAGACTGAATGCTATTACAGAAGGACAGGTGGATCCATTGCCGGATACAAATCAGTTGTTTGCCAGGCTAAATAAAGCTAAATATTTCTCAAAAGTGGATCTGAGTAAAGGATACTATCAGATTCCAGTAAAACCTGAGATCAGACAAAATTGTTAGATGGAAACAATTCGGAGGAACGTAATGAATCCCTGAGTTGCCTCTTTGATTGAGGATATTCCGAATGTTTCATACAGGCTAATAAGAAGATTATGGGATCCACTACGAAAACTCTGCTATCACCAGGTATATGTTATCTCCTCATAACGTACATTTTGGGGAAAATCTAATGTTCTCTGGACATGTCATTGCGCAGACTCAGAGAAGAGAAATGGTGAATACGGGTTGTGAAGCAGCATTAAGACAAGCAGTCACACTTGCGGCTGTTCAGTAACATAACCGAAAAATATTATTGGTTGTAGAGGTCTGAGGCAGATTTCATGAGTAGTGCCTACTCTGAATGGACCCAACTACATAAAACCATGATAGCACAACAGCAGAGTAAAGTCAAGTTGACTTACATTTATCTATGTGTATATAGAATAAAGGACTGACATAAGATGTCTGTTTTAAGAGGGGAGATGTCGTGAAATATTCTAATCCACATATATAAATTAAAACGTAAATGTAAAGCCTAACAAATAACTTCAATAAAAGGAAAGAAGAATGGTAAAGAACAGTGCTGTCACAATGACTGTACTCGAAATCCCCCTTGTTTTCTACTTCGTCTGCAAATTGTAACGTTTCACGTTGATAGTAAAAGCCTACTGCTTCAATACCCGCTTTCTACGATAAAACATGTGCTGCATTTCTAAGAAAAACCTTGAGATACGCAGGTTGACCTAGATTTAAAATTCCATTCATGTCTTTTTATACACTACGTTACCTAAAACGAAAGACAGATGGACTAAAGATAGAAAGAAGGGAGGGCTGAAAGCAGGGACGCAGGCAATACTACCACAGTCGCGCGATACACAATTACTACCATCACGCGTGTAAGGCCACAAGCACTAGCTTTTTTTTTCAAATCGACAGTGATAAACAACACTACCCATACCAGAGTTAGGTTTTAAAATCCTGAAAAACGCTTATTAGGAATCATGACATTCTACTGTTTTATGTCTAAAATCCTGACATTAGTCTGACAGTACAGCAGGACAGGTGGCGGTTCTAAACATAAAAAAAAAAAAAAAAGGAGCGACTATCCTAGAAAATGCATATTTTGAACGCAGCCACTTAGCTCCTTTAAATTTGTATATTTGGGTTCCTTAGGACTTGCTGACAAAGAATATGTTAAACGTTACGCAAATAGTCTAGGAATTACCAAATTATAGCCAAAAGAAATAGTGAGGGATGTCAGACAACACCCAAATCAGAATCGCTCAGTGGCAGATTTTCACCCCACCATTGTACGGGAAATGGGTCTCCATGTTAAATCCGATTTGATTGGAGCGCAATAAATGTAAGGCTAAACACGATTAGTCGGGCTATAAATACTATCTTTCGTTGTCAGGGGAAACGGGAGTAGGAGTACTTTTTTTCAAACGATTGGGTAGACATGGCACGATTGGTTAGACCTGCCAATATAGTCAATTAGAGGCGTCAGGTCACCACCACATTTGCAAATAAACTTACTACAGAACCAGTGCGTTGAGCACCAGTGCATATTTTTCTAAATAAAAGCCTGGGACATCGGCAGATCGAAATTGTGTTATATTCAGTGCCAGTCAACGTAATTCTGTATTATTTCCATGAATTGTGGTAAGCTTGAAATATTTGATATCTTTTAATGAAAATTGAATGTAAATTGATAATTTATGTCTGTATATATGTGTGGTTCAGTAGCGAACATGAGGTAAAGCCTCTATAGTGCTCCAGCCTGAACAGAAGGTGTCGGAGGAAAGTAAAACTACATGGAATTGCCAAACAGTACACTGACACCTAGCTTATTGACTAGAAAGAAATAATGCTGGAATTGCAGAGGCGTAGTAATCATTAGGGAGGAATATACTGGTGTAAATTATTTCAGATGAAGCTGACAGTTGGCCTACCGCTCTGAACTCAGTGTTTGTTATGTATTGTGCTCAGTGTAGAAATAGAGTATAAATTAGTTCTGAAGTAGGAGGTACAACCTTCTTGTTTCAGGGACCGTGGTCCAAAAGTTATTGAGCAGCACCTGGTCAGAGCTTTGCTGAATCCAGAGGCGGACAGCATACTCCTTGGTCCATATAGCAAACAGTGAGGTGTCTCCAGAACACAGGGGAGCAATCGAGCAGAGGAGTCTTTTCCTGCCGCCATCACGAAAGATAAGCCTATGTGGCCAGCGGAGCTCAACATTATGTAACCCCATCTTAAACTGACATTGTATAAAAATAAGAGGGGAAATTAATTGTTTTAATGAACGGAACTGAGAACATCTCCAATACTAGTTCCAACAGAAACAAACACTTGAAGTCATGATGACAAATAACAACATAGCTTGAAAAAACAAAACCAGTATTACCTCATATTACTACTACACAACTGACACACATAGGATAATATTAATAAAATATGTCACTACAAGATTCATATTGATAAATTCTGTACATATAACTTGTAATTAAAATTGATTGTGATTCCTGGTTCACTTTGTATTTGAATCAGGACACATATATATTATGAAAAGTACTTAATACATATTGATATTTGAAAATTTACCAGTGACTCATTTAAGATAGTCTTATAGCATGTTACATGTGTGTGAGTGTCACAGTGTTGTCAAGTGTGGTGGAATAAATTAAATTGTTTATCTGTCTGTTGTTGTTGTGACTTACACTTCATCATATACATACCCTAGACATTCAACGTAGTCATCACAATATTCCAGAATAATTCTGACTGAGGTATAAATATGTGGTAGCAAGTAAGGTCATCTGTAATACACTACCCTTATTAGATACAGATACCTTCACAGCTGATCTCAGTCAGTACACTAAGTCCCCTATAAATATTTATAATATCCCACTTTACCACATATATTGGGGGCTCGCTCCAGGGATATTGAACTTTCTCCTGTTATAGATATTGGGAATAATAAGAATTAAAAGGTATCCTTGGGTGGAAATAAATAACGTTGAGCTCTCAGTGCCTGTAGTGTCCTTAGATAATTATTGATAGATTGAATTGTTACAATTGCATGTTAGACAATGGCCGACTTGGCAAAATTTCGATCTGCTGCTGTACAGACTGCGAAAGAGTTAGGAATGGACGGGCAAATTATGATTTCTTATGTCACTGCTGAATGTGACAAATATATTGAACGGGAAGAAAGAAGATTAGAAAAAGAGGCCGAAAGAAAGTTAGAGGCTGAAAAGGAAATTAAGAGGTTACAATTTGAGGCTTAATTTGAGATTGAGGCTGAGACTAAGAGGTTGCAGATTGAGGCTGACAAAGAGGCTAAAGCATTGGAAGCCGAGGAAAGAAGACAGGCTGCAGAAGAAAGAAGATTGACTGCAGAAAGGGAAGACAAGCGATTAGCTGCAGAAAGGGAAGCAGAAGATAAGAGATTACAAAGGGAACATGAGTTACGACTAAGGGAGTTTGAGTTTCAAGGCCATGCTCCTGAAAATGGTGCCAGTCCCTTTACCTCTGATGCCACTGCTAGTCAGGGAGCCTCAACCTCAGCTATGAATTTTCATTTAGATCATTTTGTTGAGAAAGACGATGATATTGAGAGCTATCTAAATAGATATGAACTATTGGCTACCACATATGGGTTAGAGAGAGAAAGGTGGAGCTTAAAGTTATCTCAAGGTCTTCGTGGGGCAGCTTATGAAGTTTTTGCCAAAATGAGCAGAGGTGATCAGGAAAATTATGACATGCTAAAGCAGGCTCTTTTGTTAAGATATGAAAAGAACGCAGAATTTTATAGGAAAAAATTTAGGAATGCTAAACTACTGTCAGGTGAAACCTATCACCAGTTCTCTGCACGGTTAGAGACATACTTGGAGAAATGGACTTCTCTGGGGAAAACCCAAGATCTTAAGGAAATGGTCCTTATAGAACAATTAAGAGAGTCCATGGCTCCAGACCTGAGAAAGTTTCTCATGGAACAAGGTGCAGAGAGGCTGGGTGAGTTGTTAAATGTTGCTGAAAGGTATCAAGCAGCTCAGGCAGAGGTATCAGGTAATAAGAAGAAACAGCTGGAAAATTTTAGGGCACCACAGAACTTTAATAAATTTGATCCTAGAGATCAAAACAAAGGTAAGCACCAATTTGATAGGCCACGGTATGACAATAAAAATAAAACCCCACAATTCGATGAAAGGAAATATGATGAAAGAAAATCTTTCAACCAGGGGAAAAGGTGGTGTAAAAATTGTAAAATGAACAATCATGACACTGACCGTTGCAGAAGGAACCCTATTGTAATGGCCACCCTTCAGGTCAGGTCGACCTCAAGAAAGGAGGAGGATATTATGTTAGATACCACTCCAGAAGAGATGAGGAAGGCACAGGCTGGGGATAAAACCCTCAAGCCTTGTTTCAGGAAATTGTCAACTTGTCATACAACTCCAGGCAAGGGAGATTTTTACATGAAAAACAAGTTGATGTATAGGAAGACTGGAGCTAGATCCAAAGGTCAGGGACAGCTGGTACTTCCTAAAAGATATAGGGCAGACTTAATAAGGAGCCTACATGTGAAACCAGATGGGGACCATGAAAAATAGGTACCATCATCCAAAAGGTGGCTCACAATTATTATTGGCCCAAGGCAAGATGGGACATTGAGAATTTTGTAGAAAGGTGTAGCATAGCACATGAGGGAACACCCACAAGTGGGAACATTGATCAGGACCTGGACACGCCAAGGGGCAAAATTAGGCCTGACAATAAAAAGAAAAATAAATTTGATAAAGTGGACCAAAGGGAATGGGAAGCCCCTTTTCACGGACAAGCTTCACTTAACTGTTTTACAATGGCCACTATGCGGAGAGTGCAAAAAGATGTCTTACCCCAGGATAAGCCGAAAATCCCTCAATCGGACTTAAACAAACTGGAGGAAGAGGTTGTAGAGAGGAAATCTCTCATCAAGAATTTTAAGTGGGGAGAAAGCCCCAAAAGAAAAATTGGTAGCGGTCGTTTTTTGAATGATAATTCTGGGAAGAAAAATCATCACTATAGAGCTTCGAGTGGAAGAGACCATACCGGTGCGTGGACAAATAGGTCTACACAATTAAAGGTCCATATGTAACTCTGTTAAGAACGTGGACTGATGAAAAGGCAGAGGAAAATATTACATCCTCATACCAATATGTGAATGAGTTGACCACTCGTTTAAAAACTGGCTGGAAACTTGCCAATGAAAATTTGAAACAAGCCAGGAAGAAACATGCTGCCTATTATAACAGGAAGGCGAAAGACAGAGATTTGGCTGTGGGAGAGAAGGTACTGCTTCTTCTCCCCGGTAGTCAGAATAAGTTACAAATTGGATGGCAAGGTCCATATACAGTTCTAGAGAAGGTGTCTAGAACCAATTATAAGATAGATAAGAAGGGGAAAGAAAAAATCTATCATGTGAATCTCCTGAAGAAATATTTGGAAAGAGAACATCAGGAAGAGACACACTTGTTGACCTTGTCCATTGCCATGGAGATGAAAAAGGAACCACTTTCATCATTTGAATATTCATTACACCCCTGTGAGACAGCGGCACAGGTGAAAATCAGTACACATTTAACGAAAACTCAGAAAGAGAGAGTGCAACAGGTTCTAGATACTCATACAGAGGTGTTAACAGACCGACCTGGGCATACAAACTTATTGGAATATGATATGAAACTGATAGACCACACACCTGTCTGTATGAAACCCTATTCGATTCCTTTTGCTAAGGAGAAAGCTTTGAAGGAAGAGATAGACTATTTGTTGAAGGAAGGAATTATTTCACACAGTGAATCTTCATATAGTTCCGGTGTTGTACTCTTAAGGAAGCCCTCTGGAGAACATAGACTCTGTATAGATTACAGGAGACTGAATGCTATTACAGAAGGACAGGTGGATCCATTGCCGGATACAAATCAGTTGTTTGCCAGGCTAAATAAAGCTAAATATTTCTCAAAAGTGGATCTGAGTAAAGGATACTATCAGATTCCAGTAAAACCTGAGATCAGACAAAATTGTTGGATGGAAACAATTCGGAGGAACGTAATGAATCCCTGAGTTGCCTCTTTGATTGAGGATATTCCGAATGTTTCATACAGGCTAATAAGAAGATTATGGGATCCACTACGAAAACTCTGCTATCACCAGGTATATGTTATCTCCTCATAACGTACATTTTGAGGAAAATCTAATGTTCTCTGGACATGTCATTGCGCAGACTCAGAGAAGAGAAATGGTGAATACGGGTTGTGAAGCAGCATTAAGACAAGCAGTCACACTTGCGGCTGTTCAGTAACATAACCGAAAAATATTATTGGTTGTAGAGGTCTGAGGCAGATTTCATGAGTAGTGCCTACTCTGAATGGACCCAACTACATAAAACCATGATAGCACAACAGCAGAGTAAAGTCAAGTTGACTTACATTTATCTATGTGTATATAGAATAAAGGACTGACATAAGATGCCTGTTTTAAGAGGGGAGATGTCGTGAAATATTCTAATCCACATATATAAATTAAAACGTAAATGTAAAGCCTAACAAATAACTTCAATAAAAGGAAAGAAGAATGGTAAAGAACAGTGCTGTCACAATGACTGTACTCGAAATCCCCCTTGTTTTCTACTTCGTCTGCAAATTGTAACGTTTCACGTTGATAGTAAAAGCCTACTGCTTCAATACCCGCTTTCTACGATAAAACATGTGCTGCATTTCTAAGAAAAACCTTGAGATACGCAGGTTGACCTAGATTTAAAATTCCATTCATGTCTTTTTATACACTACGTTACCTAAAACGAAAGACAGATGGACTAAAGATAGAAAGAAGGGAGGGCTGAAAGCAGGGACGCAGGCAATACTACCACAGTCGCGCGATACACAATTACTACTATCACGCGTGTAAGGCCACAAGCACTAGCTTTTTTTTCAAATCGACAGTGATAACCAACACTACCCATACCAGAGTTAGGTTTTAAAATCCTGAAAAACGCTTATTAGGAATCATGACATTCTACTGTTTTATGTCTAAAATCCTGACATTAGTCTGACAGTACAGCAGGACAGGTGGCGGTTCTAAACATAAAAAAATAAAAAAACTACACGACTATCCTAGAAAATGCATATTTTGAACGCAGCCACTTAGCTCCTTTAAATTTGTATATTTGGGTTCCTTGGGACTTGCGGACAAAGAATATGTTAAACGTTACGCAAATAGTCTAGGAATTACCAAATTATAGCCAAAAGAAATAGTGAGGGATGTCAGACAACACCTAAATCAGAATCGCTCAGTGGCAGATTTTCACCCCACCATTGTACGGGAAATGGGTCTCCATGTTAAATCCGATTTGATTGGAGCGCAATAAATGTAAGGCTAAACACGATTAGTCGGGCTATAAATACTATCTTTCGTTGTCAGGGGAAACGGGAGTAGGAGTACTTTTTTTCAAACGATTGGGTAGACATGGCACGATTGGTTAGACCTGCCAATATAGTCAATTAGAGGCGTCAGGTCACCACCACATTTGCAAATAAACTTACTACAGAACCAGTGCGTTGAGCACCAGTGCATATTTTTCTAAATAAAAGCCTGGGACATCGGCAGATCGAAATTGTGTTATATTCAGTGCCAGTCAACGTAATTCTGTATTATTTCCATGAATTGTGGTAAGCTTGAAATATTCAATATCTTTTTAATGAAAATTGAATGTAAATTGATAATTTATGTCTGTATATATGTGTGGTTCAGTAGCGAACATGAGGTAAAGCCTCTATAGTGCTCCAGCCTGAACAGAAGGTGTCGGAGGAAAGTAAAACTACATGGAATTGCCAAACAGTACACTGACACCTAGCTTATTGACTAGAAAGAAATAATGCTGGAATTGCAGAGGCGTAGTGATCATTAGGGAGGAATATACTGGTGTAAATTATTTCAGATGAAGCTGACAGTTGGCCTACCGCTCTGAACTCAGTGTTTGTTATGTATTGTGCTCAGTGTAGAAATAGAGTATAAATTAGTTCTGAAGTAGGAGGTACAACCTTCTTGTTTCAGGGACCGTGGTCCAAAAGTTATTGAGCAGCACCTGGTCAGAGCTTTGCTGAATCCAGAGGCGGACAGCATACTCCTTGGTCCATATAGCAAACAGTGAGGTGTCTCCAGAACACAGGGGAGCAATCGAGCAGAGGAGTCTTTTCCTGCCGCCATCACGAAAGATAAGCCTATGTGGCCAGCGGAGCTCAACATTATGTAACCCCATCTTAAACTGACATTGTATAAAAATAAGAGGGGAAATTAATTGTTTTAATGAACGGAACTGAGAACATCTCCAATACTAGTTCCAACAGAAACAAACACTTGAAGTCATGATGACAAATAACAACATAGCTTGAAAAAACAAAACCAGTATTACCTCATATTACTACTACACAACTGACACACATAGGATAATATTAATAAAATATGTCACTACAAGATTCATATTGATAAATTCTGTACATATAACTTGTAATTAAAATTGATTGTGATTCCTGGTTCACTTTGTATTTGAATCAGGACACATATATTAATGAAAAGTACTTAATACATATTGATATTTGAAAATTTACCAGTGACTCATTTAAGATAGTCTTATAGCATGTTACATGTGTGTGAGTGTCACAGTGTTGTCAAGTGTGGTGGAATAAATTAAATTGTTTATCTGTCTGTTGTTGTTGTGACTTACACTTCATCATATACATACCCTAGACATTCAACGTAGTCATCACAATATTCCAGAATAATTCATACTGAGGTATAAATATGTGGTAGCAAGTAAGGTCATCTGTAATACACTACCCTTATTAGATACAGATACCTTCACAGCTGATCTCAGTCAGTACACTAAGTCCCCTATAAATATTTATAATATCCCACTTTACCACAGGCTGTCAGCAAAAGTTAGAAGTCAAGATGTTTGAAACAATGGCAAAGCAAAGAGAAAACAGGGTCATATTATTATCAAGGAAGAGTCAGTAGGAAAATCGGTAACAAGTGACAAGCGCCAGTGGAAAAAGAAATGAGAAAAAGACGAAAGAGATGGATAAGACACCCATTGAGAAAACCTACTGATAGCTTTACCAGACAGTTCCTGTTCTAGAATCCCCAAGATAAGAGAGGTAGAGGAAGATAAAAGAACACACGGACAGGAGAACTGGATATTGACATGGAAACAGCTGATGGCACGGAACAGGAAGACCTGGCATAAGTTTGTCGAAGGCCTACGAACGTTTGGGAGTTGAAAGGTGACAGAAGATGAACAACAGCAAGATTGCACTTGGAGATACTTCCTTACAAGATGCCAACTCATACACAGACTTTGACAAGTGTAGACAAAATTGGACAAACAGACAGTGATATCAAAATAATAATACACAGACTTTGACAATAGTTTAGGCAAAATTGGACGAACAGATACTGATATCAAAATAATAATACACAGACTTTGACAACAGTATAGGCAAAATTGGACAAACAGACAGTGATATCAAAATAATAATACACAGACTTTGACAATAGTTTAGGCAAAATTGGACGAACAGATACTGATATCAAAATAATAATACACAGACTTTGACAACAGTATAGGCACAATTGGACAAACAGACAGGGATATCAAAATAATAATACACAGACTTTGACAATAGTTTAGGCAAAATTGGACGAACAGATACTGATATCAAAATAATAATACACAGACTTTGAGAACAATATAGAAAAAATTTGACCAACAGACAGGGATATCAAAATAACAATACACAAGCAAGAAGCGCATTCATTGCACTAAGAAATATTTGACTGTGTCAGATAGGATTACAGATTTGTTTAAACTGAATAACTACATACTCACTCACCCCTTCCCCTTCTTTTCTTCACAAAACTTTAAAAATACAACAACAACAAATCTGCCTCATTTTGGTGAGGCGAGCCCCGTTCAGCCTAGATGCAGGGTCTGTCGGATACGTTAGGGCACATGTCCAAATATAAACGACCCTGTGGTCAGATTTAAAAGTGACTTCATTTTTACATCAGGCTTTACTTTTTATTCTTTTTAAATTTCATTTGATTTTCTTGTCTGTGTTATTGTAGTCGTTGTTGTAGTTGGCTTCCTTGCGTTGATGCTGAGTGGGGAGTCAAATGTATAATTTTAGACTGTTTACTATTTATATTGGTTACTCAATTGTTATAATTGGGTCTGCTTGTTCTTTGTTATATGGTCATAGCCTTTCCATTTTTATCTTTGTTTGCTGTTTGTGGCTGTGCTGTTTGTGGCTGTGGCTGACGGATGGTAACCTCGAGACGCCTCATATTTCTATCATATTCTTCATGTGTAAACATGGCTCCATGTAGTCCCTTGGGGGGGGGGGGGGGGGAATAAAGAATGTGACTATTGCCCCTAAGGCAGGTCTTGAAAGGCGACTAATATGAGGTTGTGGATGAGGCTGACAGCCTCATCATGTTAAACACAGTGCTATACAAACCACCACTGCAAAATAATTAAGAGCCGGCTTCCTGCACGTGGGCTAGCTACAGTGGTGGCTCCGTGCACCAGGGGGAATCAAGAAGTAAGTTGATAATGATGACGATGATAATGATGATGATGACGATGATTGTGATGATGATGACGATGATTGTGATGATGAAACCTAACCAATTCCATTTCTAATTTTTTTTTTTTTTTTTTTGCTTTCTTCACCGAGCCTGACCTTCATTACTCACTAGTCACGTGATCTGTAATGAAAGTTGACTGTCGGCTGATTTTGTTGTCCCGGGGTCTGCAACCAAAACAAAACTAAGAAAACACAACTCTTGTCTATCGTCTAACCCGGAAGCAATCCTGCTGGCACGCGGGGTTTCCTGTCCCAAACACGATTCCGGAAATCTCTGGTAAACCTCAAAACTGAGCGAGACCTGACACAAGAGCTGCTGGAAATGTTGTGAAGGACGCAAACACTGACGCACTGACGCAGGTAGACAACAAAAAAAAAAACAAGTTGTTCAGGATTAATGCCCGATGTAAGTATATCAGCAAACCCGTTTGCATCGTTGACCTTCAACTAACTGGCGCAAGCGAAAAATTACCATTGGGCAACCGCTTTGGTTTTTAGATATTTACTGACGCGCTAGTCTCTCCATCCGTAAGTGGGTATATATGAATGTGCTCTTGAATTAAAGAAGGCAAAGGCGGCGAGGAAAGGAACTAGTCACCTCATCTCATCACTCTTAGACCTATTATAGTGAAATCTCTAATACTTCACTCTCTGACGGTATTGCCTCCCCTGCTTTGCAGTAGTGGTCCAACAGTAGCCAAAACTCAAGAGTGTCTAATATGGGCGTCAAAGGTGTCTACCTTCGCACAAGATTACTCTTGGCAGATTTGTAAATAGAAGGGTAATGACGCTTCTATCTCAATGCATTATCTTCACACGGTATTCAGATAAGCGAAAACAATGCTGCATTGGCTGAGCACGTTAATTCTAGAATCTGCCGACAACTTTTGTGAAGAATTAAGCAATGATTAATCTTAGCTCGTTCAGGCCCACACCCCTGATTTACTCAGTGGAATTCTTATTATTCTGGTATATCTCTGTTTAGAGTGTGTGTAGTAAATTGACTGAGACAACCATGCAGTACATTTAAAATGATTAAATCGAACTTAAATTTGTAAAATTACAAATACCAAAATTTAATAATCACTAAAGTTTTAACAGTTTGAAAAGAATTGAATAGTTTAAAAGCAAAGGTTCATCACTGATGGATAGTAGGTTCTATGGAAACAAAGTTCACTTTGGCAGCTTATATATTGCACTTAGCTGCCAGTGGTTGTTTCTGCTCCCGCTGGGTTGGTTCTTTTTACACTGCTCACGCTCGTCGCTGGTCAAGGATGTATGGTGCAGCTCATTCCCAGGAATGTCAGGGAGAGTCTACAAAGTTGGTCCCTCGTCTTAAAGCTTAGGCCACTGTTCCCTTCATGTTCCAGAGATAGTACCTTTCAACTGGTACCACCACCATTTATCTCAGAATTTACCCTCGATGTGAATTAAACTTAATCCCTCGAGAGAAAACTTTCTTTACATTTAAATTTAATAGCTTTTATAGTCACTTTACATTTAAAAGAAAAGGCTAATAGTACAGATTTAATATGTTTACATTTACATTTCCACTGATTGAAAAGTGTTCACAATATAAATTGAATATGTTTACATTTATGTTTACACTGATTTGAAAAGTTTGAAACTTCCATTAATTTTAAAGTGGATATGTGTTGCGGGGGTTCGTTCGTTTGATTGGGTTTCTCATTCTATTATTATTAGTTGAATATGTATGCTTTTCTTATTCATCATCATCTCAGTTGAAGTCAATACAAATGGTTTTCGTTAATTAATGAGGGTCCAAGAAAACATTGGTTCCGTACGAACCTGATTATCATTAGTATAAACTTCATATGAAGAAGAGTTCATCAGGTCAAACAACAATCAATATCTCAAGTCGAAGCAACCAACCGTAATCGAAGTAATGTGGGTAAGTCCTTGATGGAGTCCAAACGTTTATTGACGAAACAACGGATGAAGACATCACAAGTATTATTCATTGATAGCATACATCTATAATAGAATACATTTGAATCCATATTATAATCTCAGTCCGTGTCCAGTAAAATGAATTAACATAGCCAGAACATCATAGCCGTGTGCACGCGCGGTTGGGGTTTCCAACGGCCGACAACGAGCGTATGCGTCTGATAAATATAATATTATGGACTGAAATAATCTTCCTTGTGGTAGGTTATCTACTAACCTATTATATTCATATAGCTTGGACTGACCCTGAGTCCCTACTTCGAAGCACTTATATCAATATGTGGCAATACAATGCCTAACACTGGACGAATATAGGACGCGTCTTCACAGCTTGACGGTCAACGTAAAAAGGGTCTCGTATCTAAGTCACGATGTGTGACCTATCAACGCTAACACGTCATAAATCGATCGTGTATATAGCGTTCAATAGTCCGTGAATTCTTAACATCCAATTATATTAAACGCTGTGACCCTAGAAGTAGCACACTGCCAACTATAGCAGACGACTTCAATAAAATACCGTAACAGCCGCATCAAGCAAAATGTGATTATTATCACCTACAAGGAGTGTTAAAATGATTTGACAATATCAAATAGCTGCTACTTAGCAGAGAAAGAAAGAAAGTGCGACAATTGAAAGCACGCAATAAAATCAGCTCCACAAATGTACCGGTTACTGCCGTAGTGAAACAGAGATTAGGAAGAAGAAGGGGTCGCCCCAATCCATTGTGTGACACCTTTATTTCATGAAGAATAATCCGAGGTAGTATTTAAAACGCAACGTGGATAAAAACATACTTCATGGATAACGAAGCTCAACATAAGTAATAACATCAAGTGTGGATAATAAAAATAAAGTGGATAATAAATACTCAAGATGGATAATAATTATTACAGATGGAGAAAAATAGTCAAGAATGCTGTACTTGTATACAAGATATAATACACCCCAAAACAGCGGATAATTATTTTCAACTTGGATAACAATATGCAAGAGAGATAATAACAATCAAGATGGTAACTAACATCAACTAGGATAATAAAATCCAGGATTGAAAATACAAAACGTTTGAATAATCAAGGACGACGTTCATAAATGAGTGTTAGCGTTAATAGAAGGATTGAAGTGGTTCGAAATGAAGAAGCTGGCGATGGATTGAACACACATTGAGAAAACGTGTTAGAAAAGTATTACTAGACAATCTTTGTTAAGAAATCCCCAGGGTAAGAGAACTGTAAGAAGGAGAAGGGAGCCGGAAACAGGGATGATCATGATGAAGAAAGTACGGGAAGACCGTGACCTGATAAGACAACTCTTCGGTTCTTATTTGCAATGTCGTCCTGACCTGTAGCCAAAGTTGTGTTTTTCTATAATTGTTGCCCTTTGTTGGTTTCTTTTGAAAAAAAAAAAAAAAAAAAAATTAAAACACTGTTTTGATGTCCTTGACATTTGTATGTACCATCAGAAGATAGCAAGGCATGCGGAACTTTGGTTGGATTGTCCAGCGACGCCTATCACTTCTGTTGTTATGTCTAGTTTTCTACTTGTCTATTTCTCACGAGTACCTGCAACATACCTTTGTGTGTGTAATATTTATTTATATACTGTTTACAGGCCTCAGGTTTTGCCTCTTAATTTGTTTAAATTTTTCAACGGGGGTTCCATTTAGCTTTCACTGTGCAGTGCACCACGTTCCGTATTTTCCCGAATATTTGGCGGGAGTTTTTCATTATTTGTTACATTACTTTTCACTTAGACAATTAGCAAAATGGGAATTGATTTGAATTTATTTTTTTGCGCAGTTTAATTTCCTGTATGCGCTGATTTTATAACAAATGTGCGCGCGCACACGTGCACAGATTAAAGGGAAAATTGCGTTGTAGATCTTGTTTTTATAATCACCCTTCACTCTTCCAACCTTGTCAATATTCGTGCCAGGATTTTATCGCGTGTTTACAAGAATGAATTTTGGCCATAGCGAAGTACCTGGGAAGCCAAAAAAGAAAATGCCCATAACATTGCAGCTTGTATTTCTTATGGGTTCGGTAGTGTCAAACTGGCAAGGCAAATGCATCTGTTTACAAGTGACAAACTTTATTAGTGACAGCAGAAAGTTTCCTCTACGGAAAAAGTTAAAAAATACCTACCTACCTATCTGACTACCTACCCGCCGGCCTGTCTACTTACTATTGACAGAAGGAGTATACAACCCAAGACCATTTCTCATCATCATCATCAGCCTATAGTTCCAAAGTAAGATCGGCTGTAAACAAACTTATACCAAGTCTTCTTGTCACGTGCCATCAACAAACTTATACCAAGTCTTCATGTCCCGTGCCATCAACAAACTTATACCAAGTCTTCAAGTCACGTGCCATCAACAAACTTATACCAAGTCTTCTTGTCACGTGCCATCAACAAACTTATACCAAGTCTTCATGGACCGTGCCATCAACAAACTTATACCAAGTCTTCATGTCACGTACCATTAACAAACTTATACCAAGTCTTCATGTCACGTGCCATCAACAAACTTATACCAAGTCTTCATGTCACGTGCCATCAACAAACTTATACCAAGTCTTCATGTCACGTGCCATCAGCTCAAGGTTTTTTCATGTCCTCTTCACCTCCTTCATGTTTGTCTCCAGCTCGTTTCGTCATGTTATCCTTGTTGTCCATCTACCTATCTTACTATGGGGATTCTAGAAGAAGTACTGTCTTGTAATGCTATCAATAGGTTTTTCTCTGTGTATGTCCTATCTATCGCCAGCATTTTCTTCTCAGCATCTTGTTCCACTGCTACTTGTCTGGCCATGTGTATGGAGGACACATTGCAGATATTTCTCATGAACGAACACTGTGTGATGTCAAGCTAAAATGTCAAATCAATCCTATTGTATGGCTATGAAACATGGAGAATAACAAAAACATGAACCAAGAAGTGACAGACTTGAATAAATGATTGCTTGTGCAGAATAGAAGTATTACAATCTTCCAACAAGTTCATCGATGTGGATCTGACGACACGAACCCGGCATGGATATGATATGCATTGAGGAAACCTGTTGATAGTACTACAAGGCAGTTCGTGTAGGTATGTCCTCCGGGGAAGAAAGGTTGAGAGAGACAGAAAAACACACAGTGAAGAAAGCTAGACAGACATGAAAGGGATGAGTAAGGCATGGGATAAGACAACATGGCAATAGTTTTCTCAAGGCCTATGCTCTGTGGGGAGCTAAAGGTCAATGAACGAACGAGCACTGTATACAAAAGAAAGAAACAAACAAACAAACAAACAACAGACAGACAAAGCAATGCCAGTTGTTGACAGAGTCAGATTTTGTACGTTTGAGCCAACATTTACCTAACGAGTAAAAGGTAAAGTTTACAGATACTGCCGTAAGCGAGTGTGTCACGAGATGGATTTTGGGGCGACCTCTTTCCGATCTCTCTTTCACTACGGCAGTAATCATACATTTTTGTACTGAGTTTATTTGAGTGATTTTCCATGGTTGCAACCTTTTCTTTCTTTTTGCTATGTAGCAGAGAGTTTGTGTGTTCAAACATTTTACACTCCTTGTTGATGATAAACACATCACCTTTGCAAGGAGCGGCTGAAGTAATATTGAACGTCATGCAAGTTGGTAAATTCTTGTGTACCAAAGCTTGGCCGCTACAGATCAGCCCTACAAATCGCCAGCATATTTGCTAATTGCTGATAAGGCCAGAGTGAGGGACAAATAACGAGATTATCCGTCTGCGAATAGATTACTTTCTGATAAAGTAATAAATTTCGTACATCTGAAACACATTGTCGTATTAATTTACAGATGTGTTGTTGAGTTCGCCTGCCAGGGATCGGATATTTTTATGCCATATACGGAAGACGTGACCTTTACATTATGTTCACAATTTTTCCTTGTCAGGAATATTTTGAAATATCCCCCCCCCCCCCCCCACCACCCCTCCAACCAGCATGTTTGAAATGATTGGAACTTTTACTTAGCTCCATAACAAACAGAGCGGCGGAGGACAGTGAATATAACCTGACGCTTCAGTCAGTAAAATTTACTGTGAAGATCGCTTGCTAAGACGACACAGCCAGACCTTGCCAGAGTGAAGCCTAGAATTCAGAATTCCATCTTATAGACCGGGCACCTTTTATTGGAGAATTTATCAGGACTTACAAAATAGCCCAGAAAATCTCTATCATTTTAAATAAGGAAAACCGGAATATATGAGGACACTGGACACACGGAGTCAGAGAGGGAATTAAAGTTAAAATTAACGACCCTAGTACACGTGTAAATAGGCATCGGATATTGCCCTAACTTCAATTATCTGAGCAAAAACGTCTGTGAGCCAGGATTGGCGTAAGTTGTCATTTTACATTCTATAATTTTCATTACTAATATGTGAACTAATATGTATATATTGTTAGGTGAGTTTTAATATGTGAAAATCGATAGTGGATGTCCAAGTCATTTGAGGCTGGCAAACTCAGTGTATAGAATGATGATTTCATGAACCGCCACTGCAAGGGCTGGTGACGGCTTTATTGCTAGTTCCTTACAGAGAACTAAAAGCACATGTAGTCCCACGTTCCATATGGAGCAGGGAGAAAAAGATGAAAGAAATGATGTACATTTTAATTATAATACTTAGAGTTTCAAACCAGTGTAAATGTCGATGTTAACATATTGTTACGGTATTTTGATATAATCATTTCCTGTCCACGACATTACTTTGTAAGACAGTAATAAGTTTTACACCTGACACACGTCGTCGTATGAATTTAACGACATGTTTGTGAGTTCATACACAGGGCAATCGGATGTTTACAGCCCCTTTTTAGAAAAGTAATGTTTGAAATTTTGCACTAGATGAGTCACGCAAAATATTCAAATCAGATTGGCTGATCATTTGAGCTCCATAACAAACAGAGCGAGGTAGGACCGTGAATATAACCTTTGATTTTGTTCAGTGTTATTTCACTGTGAAAATTATGCTCTGAGGAATCGCTTGCCAAGAACAACCAGACTTGCCAGAAGAAAATTCAGGATTTCCATTTATCAGACCGGACTTTTATTGGAACACCTTGTAAGACTGAATACAGCCCAGGAAATCCATTTTTATAAGGAACCGGGCTCTGAGGAAACTGGACACACAAACTCAAAGAGGAAGTTTTAGTGCTAAATTAACGACCCCCAAAGACGCGTGTAAGAGGCCGATTCAAGTCTCTTTTATTCATCTGAGCAAAAAAGTATGTGAGCCAGGATTGGCGTAAGTTGCCATTTTACATTTTATATTACTAACATGTCAACTAACATATACACATTTATATTACAATGTGAATATTAATATGTGAAAATCGCTAGCGGATGTCCAAGTCATTTGAGGCTGGCAACCTCAGCATATAGAATAATGATTTCATGAACCACCACTGCCAAGGGCTGGTGATTGCTTTATTGCTAGTTTCGTAAAGAGAACTAAAAAGCATAAAGTAGTCCCAGGTTCCATATGAAGCAGGGAGGGAAAGATGAAAGAAATGATGTACATTCTAAGTATAATATCTACATTTTCAATCAGTGTAAATGTAAACGAAAACATATTCACTTTAAAATTAAAGGTACGCAATACTTATGAGAGCGTCTCGCTTCTATTGTTTCATCATAGTTATTGGTGGTGGTACTAGCTGAAGGTACTAG
The DNA here is from genome assembly GCA_024509875.1 of Oreohelix idahoensis. NCBI lineage: Eukaryota > Metazoa > Mollusca > Gastropoda > Stylommatophora > Oreohelicidae > Oreohelix > Oreohelix idahoensis. Next base: position 126,713 of record JAMPIV010011320.1, read on the forward strand.
CTCTGGAATAATAAAGGAACAGTGGCCTACGCTTTAAGACGAAGGACCAACTCTGCCGTTACCCTTGACGTTCTATGAACGTGCGGCACCTTTAATATTGACCAGAAACGAGCGTAAACAGCGATTCAGTCTACCAACAACCAATCCAGCGGGAGGAGGAACTACCATTGGCAGCTAAGTGCACAATATCCGCTGCCAAAAGGGACCTTCTCTATTCAGTTAAATCCCATCACACCAGTGATGACAACCTTTTCATAAAATATTATTCAATTCTTTAAACTTGTTAAAACCTGAAGTGATTATTAAATTTTGTTATTGGTAATTATAAAAATTTAACTTCGATTTAATCCTTATAAATGTACTGCATGTTTGTCTCAGTCACTTTACTCAATACACTCTAAACAGAGCTATACCAGAATAATAATAATTCCCACTGAGTAAATCAGAGGTGGGAGCTTAACGAGCTAAAATTAATCATTGCTTAATTATTCACAAAAGTGGTCGGCAGATTCTAAAATTAACGTGCTCAGCCAAAGCAGCATTGTTTTAGCTTATCTGCATATCTTGTGAAGATTCCCTTTGTGATAGAAGTGTCATTACCCTTCTATCTACATCTCTGCCAAGAGTAATCTTGTGAGAAGGTAGACACCTTTGAAGCCCATATTAGATACTCTTGAGTTCTGGGCACTGTTGGACCACCACTGCAAAGCAGGGGAGGCAATACCGTGACAGAAGGACTAGATAACTGATGAGATGAAGGAAAGGGCAATAAGTTACTTCAGATGGGAAGAGTAACAATTGAGGAAAATAAGAAAAATTGACAACTTATTGGCCGCAGTAAATGTGTCAACTAAAGGGAGAACAAGAAAAACAGGTTTCCTAACCCGACAACGTAACACAAAACTGAAGGCTAACGCAACTGCCGAAGCGTTTAAGTCGGTTTTTTTTTTTTTTTAACTGACGTTATATCATCTAGACAAAGTGGCTCCCATTTCAAAACTGGCCAGGGATTTAACAAACAGAAGCCTCATAAATTATAGGACGATATCTGTTTTAGCAGCGTCTCTAGGGGATCTTCCATCTTGCATGTTTGACTGTGAACTTGAAGGATCTAGACAAGATGTATTCCTTATGTTGTGAGATTGAATTTTTCATTCTTACATACTTTGCTCTCTACCGCCGCCGTGCATGGACAGAGTGAAGACAGAATATGGCTTGACAAAAGTAAGAATTTTCTTTGGCCTGGAAAGGCAGAAAAAGGGGGATGGAGGAGAGAGAGAGAGAAAAACCTCCTTTTGGCGAGGCCCGCCCGTTATACGTAGACACCTTGTACGTCAGTTATATTATGGCGCATATCCAAATATAGACGACCTTGTGGTCTGTGTAATAAAACAAGAAATGATAGAACACTTGTATTTATACAAGAAGATGGCCGACTAGTTTACTTCGACCTGTTTGTTGGTACTCTACTTCTCTTCTCCGTGTGTTTTTTTTGTTTTTGTTTTCCCGTTACAGCTCTTATCCTGCAGATTCCAGAACACGGACTGCCTTGAAATACTGTCAACAGATATCCCCCCATGTGTATGTCACAACCAGCGCAAGCTTCTTCTACCAATCATATGGGAGCACATGTGAAAGAGGAGATAACCTTCAGAAGGTCTCTATGCGGGAAGCCTGTGAGAAAACATGTTGTTTGGTCTTAAGTGGTGAATGCTGTAGCAATTTGTTTTATTTGATGAATTTGCTGTCCCCAGCCAAAACATTCTATTGACTCTCTCCGTGGAGAGCGCCGGATCAACTTACTTTAACTGATGACGTTTTTGCCCCTGCACAATCTTTTCTATATCGCACGGACATTCCGTGTGAGAGCAGCTGTTTTCTTTATCTTCCCACACACCTGGACAACGTAACTAGTTCTCTAGATAACTGTAAACTCTATACACAGCATTACAGTATAAGGTAATCTGATCATCAGAATGGGTTACCCAACCGTCAGCAAATTATTTCGGCGGTTTTTCTTCTTTGACATTCTAAGGGGTGGGCCTACTTGAGTCATTATGCCCATGTATCAACCTTCCTTGACATTCTAAGGGGCGGGCCTACTTTAGTCATTATGCCCATGTGTCAACCTTCCTTGACATTCTAAGGGGCGGGCCTACTTGAGTCATTATGCCCATGTATCAACCTTCCTTGACATTCTAAGGGGCGGGCCTACTTGAGTCATTAAGCCCATGTGTCAACCTTCCTTGACATTCTAAGGGGCGGGCCTACTTGAGTCATTATGCCCATGTGTCAACCTTCCTTGACATTCTAAGGGGCGGGCCTACTTGAGTCATTATGCCCATGTGTCAACCTTCCTTGACATTCTAAGGGCGGGCCTACTTGAGTCATTATGCCCATGTATCAACCTTCCTTGACATTCTAAGGGGCGGGCCTACTTGAGTCATTATGCCCATATATCAACCTTCCTTGGAATCCTAAGGGACGGGCCTACTTGAGTCATTATGCCCATGTGTCAACCTTCCTTGACATTCTAAGGGGCGGGCCTACTTGAGTCATTATGCCCATTGATGCGTGATGCCATATGATGATGGATGGCATCCGCATGTCTGGTTTTGTGTAGTGTGTAGATGTGTTCAGTCAAAACAATGTTCATGCAACAATAACAGGGCAATCCACATAGGACGTCAGTAAACTCACGACGTATAAAGTCAATGAGTCTTGAAACAGCCGTTGACGTTTTTCTTCATTATTTATTGTGGACGCCACAGTGACAAAATGGTTACGCAAATGTGTAGGCACATCAAACAGTCATTATCACAGCAACATTCAATACAGCAATAAACGGTAGACAGCATTACAATGATGAGTCAGATGCATGTTATATTTCAAAGTGCTGTAAATGTAGTCAGGTGAAAAACTCCATCCTTTTCTATAACAGCCAGGAGATAACCAGATGTATGAGATCAGTTCACTCTCCTTAGTTTGACTTCAGCAAGACAGACACGTCTGCCGAAGTATAAATAATGTCCTCAAAAATATCCTCTAGATAATAAAGGTTTTCCAAACCTAGTTCATTTAACAAAGTAGCAAGTAATGGTCCTTGGTACCTGCATCAACCGATGCAGTACAATGCAGCGACATGTGAGCTAGGAGAACATCTCGTGACGACGACTTTCGCAGACAGGCTATGAATCGAAATCGCTCACGACCCAAAATCAATAGAGTTAATGAAAGAGTCAATTTACCTTGCTTTCATGAAATACACAGAAATATCACGCCTCCCGACATGTGGGAAACACTAGAGGTATTATCTCGAATAAACGAAATATCCATTAAGAGGACTACACATCCCTGACAGAACAAAAAATAGCGGAGATCCCCTCTTCAACGAGGCATCTCTTTCGCCATTCCAAATCGCTCACTCCCACTAGTGGTGGGCGGAAACCGATCGACAAAGAAGCAAGACAAGTCATGCGCAGTCCAGCGCAAAACGACCACAGCTCAAACTTAACTGCATTCGATACCAACGCGAGAAGACAAATGCTTACCGAGAAAAGTGACTATAAATTCCAAGCAGTTGTTGCCCTTGCGTTATAAAACAGATATTGAAATAAAACGATGTTGCGAGAATTTATCACGCAACATATCACCACCTCCTCCCGATAAAAAAAAAAATGTGGAACATATTTTTTTTTTTCAATATCAAAGAGCAAGCGATAAGCGGCTCAAAACGCACGAATTATGCGCTGATAATTAACTAAATTGCCAAACAATAGGCTAATTATAGAGTGTCTGGTGAGGATATACCTCAACAGAAAAATAAATATGTCTCAAAAAATATTCACATCGGGGAGGTGTCACCAACACACATCACGTTAGCATGTAAACACAATATACGTATGCAAGTTACTATAATCATCATTAAACAGCATACTCTAATATTGTCTTTAAAAATGGATGTACAAATCTGATAGGAAAATTTAGATAGTACATTCTTTGACATGTAATGACATAAGTACATAGTAAAGTTAAACTACATGACGATCCAGGACATATGCTCTGGTATTCCGAGGGTAAGTACACAATCTAGAACTCGTAAGGTAAGTCCTCAGCTCAACAATGACATTCTGAGAAAGTACAAGCAATATAATGCTAATTAATAACTAATATGCTTCATAAGGTACAATACATTATTAATAATTGTGGCTGTTTAGTAAACTAACGGCCCTTATATTAACTACTCAGTCCTCCTCTATCATCTTAAAAAACGAACAGAAGAAGATGACAACAAAGCACGATAGTGTGTACATATAAAGTAAGTACAGATGTGCTAATCTATTGTAGAAATATAGGTGTGTTATGACTCTGTAATATATGGAAATATAGGACAGAAGTATTAGTTGGAGTCATGTGGGCATCTAGACAAAATGTCAGCCATCACATTATCCGCACCACGGATAGCTCGTACCGTGAAGTGAAAAGGTTGAAGAGCTATAGCATATCGAGTGGATCTCGAACTCTTCAAATTCTTAGTCTGAATAGCTGTAAGAGCTTTCTGATCAGTCTCTAGAATGAAATGTGCGCCCAGGAGGAATCTTTGTAGCTTTAGAATTGACCAAACCATCGCTAACAACTCACGGTCTAAAACCGAGTAGTTCCTCTCTGCCGCATTTAGTTTTCTAGAAATGTACATAACAGGATGCAGAGTATTTGCATATTCTTGCATCAGTGCTGCTCCAATCCCAGTGGATGAAGCATCACTCCGAAGAACAAAAGTCCTATCAAGAGTAGGTAATCTTAAGATGGGAGGAGAAGAAAATATATTCTTGATTTGGTCTAGTGAAGATTGGCATTCTTCAGACCAACGGACCAGATTAGGCGAACCTTTCTTCAACAATGTTGATAGAGGTGCCATGATCGAAGATAAATTTGGAATAAATCTCCCATAAAATTGAATTAAACCTAAGAGACTCCTAACTTGTTTCTTCGTTTTAGGAACAGAGATGTTCAGTATTTTGGAAGTATTGTGGTCTTCTGTCTTCAAGAGACCATGACCAACACGATGACCCAGGAAAGAGATTCACCAAAACCAACAAAAGCTTTAGAAGGTTTTGCTGTCAAATTATTCTCACGTAGAGTGGACAGTAAGTCATATAACCCTAAATAGTGATCTTCCCAGGTATCACTGAAGAGACAGATGTCATCTAAGTATGCGATGACATCCGAACGATGTGACAGAATTCGACGCATCATGCGAACGAAAGTGGCAGGGGCGTTCATGAGACCAAAAGGCATAACATTCCATTGAAATAGACCCCTAGGTGTAGAAAAAGCAGTAAGAGGTTTGGCATGCTCTGCTAAAGGCACTTGCCAATAACCTTTAGACAAGTCAAGTTTAGTGAAGAATCTAGAATTAGAAAGTCTAATCAGTAGATCTTCTAACAAAGGCATCGGTTCAGCGTCGAACTTTGTGACCTGATTCAATTTGCGATAATCAACGCAAATTCGTATGTTCTTATCCTTCTTCCGGACAATAACCATGGAAGAAGAATATGGTGAAGTCGATGGTTCAATTATATTTAATTGAATCATTTCATCCAATTCCTTTTCCACTTGCGACTGAAAGTGTATAGGAATAGGATACGGCCTAACCCTAATTGGATTATTGTCGGTAAGAATTATGTCATGTTCTATGACATCTGTGTGTCCAGGAATGTCAGTGAGAACATCCTGAAATGTTTGTAACATCGACAAGTCTCGTCGATGTTCGTCACCAGAAAGATTAGGAGAAACAGAAACGTTTTTCCAAGATTCCGTGGAATGTAATGGAACCACTGGAAGGGGAAGGTTGACATCAGAGAAGGTAGCTTCCTCATCCTGAATGACAGACAGGGATGAATAATGACCGTGAGGTGCAGGAGCATCATCCGTTGCCTGGAAAATAGGCAGCAAATAGTCCGGACGTTCGTGAAATTCCGAAAGCATGTTTATGTGGAAAGTTTTATGCTTTCCATCAATATCGACCACATAGTCAACATCGGAAATCCGAGAGACTATTGCATACGGACCTTTCCATGCAATAAGAAGTCTATTTTCCCTACTGGGGAGTAGGACGAATGCTTTGTCACCTGGACAAAGTTGTCGTAGACATCTATTCTTGTTAGCAAACTGCCTTGCCTTCTCTTTAGCAATTTCTGATGAAGCAGTTGCTAGCTTACATGCCTCAATGATCTTTTGTCTAAGAGCAATGACATACTCATATGAGGATTGAGTTTCATCGCTAATATCATCGGCAGTGATGAGATCGTGTAATAAAGACATAGGGCCGCGTGGACGCGCGCCAAAGACAAGTTCGAAGGGAGAAAATCCTGTGTGTTCATTAGGGACTTCTCTATAGGCAAAGAGAGCCGCGGGTAAAACCCTGTCCCAATCTTGAGGATGATCTTCAGTTATCTTACCAAGCAAAGTCTTGAGCGTTCTATTCAGACGCTCAACTAACCCATTAGACATAGGATGGTAGATACTACTGAGAGATCGTTCAATATGTAAGGTAGACATTACCTGTGACATAGTGTCAGATATGAGTTGAGTGCCATGGTCTGACAATATTTCTCTGGGGAACCCCAAGCGAGAAAATATCAACCAAAGAGCATCTGCGATATCTGTAGTAGATATGCTCTTAAGAGGAATAGCCTCTGGCCAACGTGTGCACATATCGACACATGTAAGGATAAACTGATGTCCTCTGGCCGACTTGACCTTAAAAGGGCCAATAATATCTATGGCCATTTTCTGAAACGGCCGAATAGGAATGTCAGCAGCCTGGATAGGCGCAGCATGTCGTGGTCCTCTAGATTTGACCTCCTGACATACCTTGCATGATCGGCAGTAAATACGAATGTCCTTATTGACAAAAGGCCAAAAGAAAGCCGCAAGGACTCTCGACTTCGTACGGGCAAAACCCATATGTCCAGCACATTGCGAGTCATGAGCATGTTGCAATATTTGGACTCTCATGCTCTTGGGAACAAGAATTTGCGAATGTGCCGACGTAGCCGAATCTTGTACCATACGTACAAGTACGCCGTTTCTCATTGCAATCCAAGATTTTCTATTTGTATCCTGATTCGGATCACCTTTCTTCGCAAGAACGAAGAATTTTTTTAAAGAAGAATCTTCTTCTTGCAATTTTATGAAAGAGTCACGAGTGATCACTAAGTGACTATCTTGGCTATCAACTTCATTATCACTATTCAGTGAAGTTTCGGGTGTTTGTAGAGCTTGTGCTCTTGTAACTACTGCATTTGTAGCTTGCATGTTATTATCTTCCCAAGCAGCAATCTGCTGTGGGGTACACTCCCTAACTCCGTGAATACGACCAATAATAAGGTCCGCAATAGGATTAGGTAAGAGACAAGCATGCACATCTCCAGTAAAGAAAGGAGTGGCAATGCGAATTACAGCTGTAGGATATTTTTCTAGAGTGCCGCCAAATGTGACACATTTAATAACCCTTCCTGTAGCACAAGATGGATCTACAAGCGATTGTCTAACACCAATAGTGGTGCATCCGGAATCGAAAAGTAGTGAGACCGGAGTATCATTAACAAGACCCTTATGTAGAATTAAAGAACCCCTCCCGTCATGCGCAACAGCAGCAGGAAGAGCGGGAAGTGGGTGACCACAACTCAAAGTAGTTATGGTACCCGGTTCGAATAAAGTACTGCATTGGGGGCATTTGTTTGCTCTCTCAAAGTCAAAAGCAGAACTAGTGACAGCGTCAAAGTTTTTACTATCAACAACATGATTACAGGCTGCCTCAGTTTCCTGTTGTACAGCATTAGCCTGCTGATATCTCTTTTTTTTGTGTTGAGATCTACCCCGACTATTATTACCTCTGAAGTTATCAGAGTTATTATTATCTCTGCAGTTATTATTGTCTCTATTGTAATTGTTATACTGGTTCGAATTCCAGTTTCCACGATTACTATCATGTTCACATTGATGCGAACATCTATTTGTTTGGTTTTGAGGTCTTCGGCAGGAATAACCTCTATTACCATATCCTCTTTTGAAATGCCTATAATTATTAGGGTGATAGTAACGAGTACTATCAGGTTGTCTCCAATTCTTCGAAGAAGAATCACCATGAAATTGATTTCCATGATTTTGACAGAAATTACTGCTACTCTTTCTATCAAAATTTTGTTGGGATCTACGAGCAAAGTTTTGACCATACGGAGCTGCCGAAGCAACTGGTAAACCTTCTTTCACCTTAGAGTTACCCATGGTTATGTGTGGGTGCGCAGTTACGTATTGGCAACAGAAATCTTCCATTTCTTTTATTGTTTTAGGTTTACGTTCATGAAGGAAAGCAAGGAAAGACTCATTGACAGACGACATGACTTTGTCTCTAAGTATTAAGTCCATAAGTCCTTCATAAGTTTTTTTCCGTCTTAGATAGTTCAACCCATCGTGAGAAAGTAATGCGTATTCTTGCAATAAACTCGGAGAATTCAACTCCATTTTCAGGTAACATGTTTTTAAATTGTAGACGATAGCCGTCTTCGTTAAGCTGATATTTCTTTAACAAAGCGGCCCTGACAACCTCATAATTGTTCTTGTCAGGTTCATCCACCATATTTAATATACTTAGAGCTTTACCTGTCAGTATCCCTGATAACTGATAAACATATTTTGCTTTGTCTATGTTATGAGCTGTACATGCTTGTTCAAATCTGTCCAGATAGAACATTATGTCATCGCTGGAAGGACTAAATGTTGGTAACTTAATCTTAAAAGTATCATTATTAGCCTTACCAGAAGATGAACCCTTGTTTGAATCATTACCATTACTCATGCTTGTCAATTTCAATTTTTCCAACTCTAAAGCTAAGACCTTTTCTTCATGTTCCATTTTTGCTTTCTCTTTCCTCTCATCAGACTCTCTCTGTAATCTTCTTTCCTCAGCCTGAGCCTCTTTTTGAAGTCTTTCATTTTCAGCTTCTTTTTCAAGTCTTTTATTCTCAGCCTCTTTTTCAAGTCTTTTATTCTCAGCCTCTTTTTGAAGTCTTTCAGCTTCTAGCTGTAGCTGGAGTTTTCTCTCCTCAGCTTCTGATTCCCTTTTTTGTTTTTCCATTTCCATTTGGAATCTTTTTTCATCCACCTGCATCTGCAGTTTCTTTTGTTCAGCTTCCATTGCTTTATCATATCGAGCAGTTGCAAATTCTTCTAACTTATCACCAGTCTTCCCAAGCAATTTACCCTGCTCAATAAAGTGCTCAAATGTAGACATGTTGTCTAACATATGAGTCCAAAACCTGAAATAATTAACTAATTTATTTCAAACCTAAGTGTAACAAGTCTTAATTAAGCACTTGTATATTCACATCACATTATATTATCCCAGTCTCTGTGGGAAACAAGTCTCCAATCAAAGAACTTGTATATGAAATATCAGCACTCAATTCTTGATCATAAGTGCACTTCTCATTCAATAGTGCACGACACTATTCATCATTCATTTATCATCAGTATAGTAGTAACAGTGCATTAGCATAGCCCATTAACTAATTACTATAACTGTAAACAATGACTATGTAAACACATGCAGAATGTAAACATTGAAAATGTAAACAATACAAACAATGTAAACAATAACAATGTAAACAATAACAAAGATCAGCAACAATACAAAAACTTTCGCAGAAATCAACTAAAAATAAAGCAGAAATTAATGAAATATCACAAAAAATGTGACGATATCTGCGATAGAATTAAACAAAATACATGACACCACAGTGTATAAACAAAAATGTTGTATGAAACTAAATTATAGACAAGAGTAGGCTAACAAACACAAACAAATCAAAACAAAACTAAAGAATGCGAAATAATAACGAAAACAATATTAAAACATGTCATCACAGCTAACATAAATAGCAACAGAAGTCGCTTAGCAAATTCCAGTATTGGAAATTTGCAAACCTTACAGAAAACGCTCACAATAGACGACCTCTATGACGTGGCATAATCTAACGGAGACACCACCCAACCGAGAACCCGCTGAAATATAAACATATAAATATACAAATAACATATAAACATAAAACATATAGAATGAGATGATACACAGAAGACTCAGCAGAAGTATAAGGGCACAGTTTACATACAAACAGGCCACTTAACTTATAGGCTTCCAATCGTAGAACAGCAGAAAAACGGATGTCAATCAACGTCCTAAAGAGCGAAGCTCCAACGATGATGGCACATCTGAACTGCTTCCACTGCTAACACGATGGTACAAGAGCTTCTGACATACTGTGTGTTGAGTTGTTTCGGCACTTGACCTTCTAATCCAAAAGTAAGTTGATGGAAATCGGTACTTGGCCTTCTTCAGAAAACAACCCGTTTCAACCGGCACTTGACCTTCTCAAAAAACGACAGCACTGGAACCTTGACAGCAGCAACTTGCTTGACTTGCGTAAAAGATAACAGCAGTCCGAGTTATCCGGCAACATGTAACAACGCCGGGTACTGTCAAATTCTTGTTTCCGTCAAAAAATTGAAATTTGACTTTTACCGGGCAACGCCGAGTACTTTGACAATTTTGAAGATGTTGACTGTATTGAAGAATGTTAATTTCTTGAAGGATGCTGATGAATTCTTGTTGAAAATGAAGTGGGTAAGGGACCCCGTGTTTGCTGGTACCAGAATCAAACCAGCTTATGGCCACCAAATGATGCGTGATGCCATATGATGATGGATGGCATCCGCATGTCTGGTTTTGTGTAGTGTGTAGATGTGTTCAGTCAAAACAATGTTCATGCAACAATAACAGGGCAATCCACATAGGACGTCAGTAAACTCACGACGTATAAAGTCAATGAGTCTTGAAACAGCCGTTGACGTTTTTCTTCATTATTTATTGTGGACGCCACAGTGACAAAATGGTTACGCAAATGTGTAGGCACATCAAACAGTCATTATCACAGCAACATTCAATACAGCAATAAACGGTAGACAGCATTACAATGATGAGTCAGATGCATGTTATATTTCAAAGTGCTGTAAATGTAGTCAGGTGAAAAACTCCATCCTTTTCTATAACAGCCAGGAGATAACCAGATGTATGAGATCAGTTCACTCTCCTTAGTTTGACTTCAGCAAGACAGACACGTCTGCCGAAGTATAAATAATGTCCTCAAAAATATCCTCTAGATAATAAAGGTTTTCCAAACCTAGTTCATTTAACAAAGTAGCAAGTAATGGTCCTTGGTACCTGCATCAACCGATGCAGTACAATGCAGCGACATGTGAGCTAGGAGAACATCTCGTGACGACGACTTTCGCAGACAGGCTATGAATCGAAATCGCTCACGACCCAAAATCAATAGAGTTAATGAAAGAGTCAATTTACCTTGCTTCATGAAATACACAGAAATATCACGCCTCCCGACATGTGGGAAACACTAGAGGTATTATCTCGAATAAACGAAATATCCATTAAGAGGACTACACATCCCTGACAGAACAAAAATAGCGGAGATCCCCTCTTCAACGAGGCATCTCTTTCGCCATTCCAAATCGCTCACTCCCACTAGTGGTGGGCGGAAACCGATCGACAAAGAAGCAAGACAAGTCATGCGCAGTCCAGCGCAAAACGACCACAGCTCAAACTTAACTGCATTCGATACCAACGCGAGAAGACAAATGCTTACCGAGAAAAGTGACTATAAATTCCAAGCAGTTGTTGCCCTTGCGTTATAAAACAGATATTGAAATAAAACGATGTTGCGAGAATTTATCACGCAACACCCATGTATCAACCTTCCTTGACATTCTAAGGGGTGGGCCTACTTGAGTCATTATGCCCATGTGTCAACCTTCCTTGACACTCTAAGAGGCGGGCCCACTTGAGTCATTATGCCCATGTGTCAACCTTCCTTGACACTCTAAGGGGCGGGCCTACTTGAGTCATTATGCCCATGTGTCAACCTTCCTTGACATTCTAAGGGGTGGGCCTACTTGAGTCATTATGCCCATGTGTCAACCTTCCTTGACACTCTAAGAGGCGGGCCCACTTGAGTCATTATGCCCATGTGTCAACCTTCCTTGACACTCTAAGGGGCGGGCCCACTTGAGTCATTATGCCCATGTGTCAACCTTCCTTGACACTCAAAGGGGCGGGCCCACTTGAGTCATTATGCCCATGTGTCAACCTTCCTTGACACTCTAAGGGGCGGGCTCACTTGAGTCATTATGCCCATGTGTCAACCTTCCTTGACACTCTAAGGGGCGGGCCTACTTGAGTCATTATGCCCTTTTTTCAACCTCCTTTTCATTTTGTTTTCAAAGCAGTAACATAGCAGCGACACTCGTGAGACGGGGGAGCAAACTCTAATGACCAGATCAACTCGTTCTGTAAAAATCTGTAAGGTTTCTATCATTATCATTGTTTAATAACTTTCATTATCATAATTTTCCTTTCCACTCCCTATGGAGCATGGAGCCACCATTGTGGCTAGTCCCCTTGAAAGAGACCTGCACCGATAGTTAACATGCTTCTGCAGCTGTAGTTTCTGAATCGCTTTGTTTCACATGATGAGGTTGTCAGCTTAATACACATCTTAGCAACCTTGTACTTTGTCTCATCAGAGACCCCCGGTATCTAGGCAGGGCATCACTACTTAACGACTATGACAAAACCATGAGATGAGGCTAAGCCTAAACAATCGCATGAAGCTTCGCATGAGTACAGGCACGTCAAACAACTAATATACTGTTGAACTATAACCACAAAATAATCGAATATGAGTAGAGATAAGATAGATACTACACCACAGTACCGAGAAGAAAAGTTGAGCTGTTGGCAGCAGCAACATGTGCGTGACAACAACAACAAGAAGTAACATGCACAGTCAAAGAAAACTGATAACAAAATCAGACACGAAAATCCTATTGTATAAATAAAATCAGTAAAGCGAAAAATACAGAATATCGATAATGAATAAAGGCCAAAATAGTTGGCCACAATGTAACAAAGTCTATTAGCTGCTACGATAAAAACAGAAAGTTTTTAGTGAAAAAAAAAACACACGGTAACTATTTAAATCTATAAACTGATAAGGTAAAAACAGATAGTTTTTAGTGATAAAATAAACACATAAAATATTTAAGTCTTTGATCTGCTAAGATAAAACAGAAAGTTTTTAATGAAACAAAAAACACGTCAAATAGTTAAATCTAAGAACTGCAAATAGTTCACGGATAAGACAAGAGAGAAAAATTCATAGAGCTGGCAGACGACAGAGAAATTACCTCCTGACGGTGATTTTAGATGGTCATTGATTTATCGACAACCTGAGAACTGTACGGTATTTTAAACAATTAATTTTTTTTTTTTTTTTAAGTAGAAAGCAACAAGGGAATGTTAAGTGTAGCTTGTGTGATCACCGATAATTGAAAAGTATGTGGAAATCAAAAGAAATCCAGTCCAACAGAAAAATAAGAATCTCAGATGTCAACGCGTCCTAAATATAATGATGCTCTGAAACTTGTGTAACAAAAAAAACAAAAAAAAGCATATCGTCTTTCATAGACTGATGCAGGTGTGCAACAGGAGGGCTTAAAGTGGTATGACAAGATGGCCAATCCAGAAATGATGACAAGAACCAGGCAAGTGCCAGTGTGTAACATTATGGCAGGAGAAGACATTGGTGTTTGTTTGGACAAAAAAGGTAAAGGTTGTCCCACAGCAAATACTATTGTAGGGGAGTGAAGTGTTACAGACTTGACTATACTAGGTCCAGGTTTTGTATAAGGTGGGGGTGACCAGGTCACTTCCTCGCTCTACAGCTGGATAGACTGGAGCGCATGACGCCACCGAGTTTCGATCTCGGAACCAGGAACTAATGGGATGCAGAGCATCCAGCCCACCAAAAAAAAAAACATATTACCAGCTCAGCAGAAGAGGACAAGTGGTAATCTTCAGACTTGACACTGGCCACAACAGATTGGAACATCAACTATTCAACAAGATAAAGATAGCAACTACCGATGGGTGTTACTGTGGCACATATGGACGTCACCAGTACCATTCCTGGACAAGCTCTATGGAAATACAAATAGCCTCAAGCTGATCACTGCTGTCTTTGAACATATTCAAGTAGACGTCCGAGAGTGTACGAATAATAATAAGAATAAGAAGAAGAAAAAAGATGTTCCCGCAAGGCGGTAATTGTGCTGCTCGAGGAAATGACTCTAACCGCTTAGCTAATCGCACGCTTTGATAGGACACATAGTGAAAAAAACCAACTGATTACATTACATGTTAGTCGTTGTTCTGAAATATCCAGAGTGTAAGAAATAGAGGAGTGAAAGAGAAAAACCACGGAGAAGGGAACTAGCTGTAGGCATGACAGGGATAACGAAGACATGGAAACACCTTGAACGGACAAGACAGGATATGAAGACTTGGCGTGTACTTGTTGAATGTCTTCTGCTCCACGGGGAATCCAAATGTGATAATTGAATTATAAAGAATAATGGTACGACATAACGTTTTTAACGTCTTACTCATAACGTTGAGTGCTGAAAGTTGTGATGGTTATATTTGAGCTCCTCGTCATAATAATGATAGAGATGTCAATGACTGCTTACAGAAATGAAGGAGTAGTGTCGCAAGATGTGACAGCGACCACATCGGATCACGTGACGACTTTGTTTTGTTTTGTTTTTATTTAAACAGTTTTTCTCCGTTTTGGCGAGGCGCGTCCCGCTCAAGCTAAAACCAACCGTTATCAACATTTATATCCTGGAGGTTCCCTTGAAATAATTGTCAGGTCTCAGGGAACCCCTGCATAAAAATTATTATATCTGCAGCTCATGATACCTTAGCGTGAATAGTAAGTTGGAAATGTAATAATCCAATAAAAATTGTTAATGTTCTTTTGAGTAGAGAATGATTTGTTTTGGCCAACGTATTAGCCTACTGTTTTTGTGTGGTTGCCCTTCCCCACAGAGGATATCAACTCTAATGCAAGTCAGCAGTGTAGGTAGAATAAACTTCAGTTTTTCCTGTTTTTATTAATTTCTTACTTCTTTCATTTTTGTACCTTATCCAAGTAGGCCTAAAATTCGTATCACAAACTTCTACTCTAGATGATGCTAATTAAATTTTGTACGTATAAGAGTAGATTTCTTATCTATTTAAAAAAGAAAATGACCTTTTCAGACAATCTTTCTTTGAGAAAAGACAAATATCTCACAGTTAAAGACACGACGTTTAATTTTTTTTTTTTTTTTCAATCACGAACTCTAAGTATCCGTGGTCGAGAAACCCTGAGCTAGACACAAGGTCCGTTGGTTAGATTAGGGCGCATCCCCAAATATAAAAAAAAACTTTGTGGTCTGGTAGATTACGTGACGCAGTGGACATTTTAATTTGACACAAAATAATACTATTGATCAACATTGATAACGGGCAGTGAATTGTAAAATCTCTATGACATGAACATTCAAATATCAAATACCGTACTTAGTGAATCACAAGAGTCCGACAGTTCTCACAAAGCCGCTTCGTTAACATTATATTATGATGTTTGACGCTAAGAGCCTCAAATACGACATTGTTATTCTTCCAATGGCTGGAGTAGTCAAACTTATGTGTCTAGTCATTATTGATTATACGTTCACATCAAAACTACCTTATAACATCACTAGGATCAGTGTCTCGTTTTCACTTTTCTGTCAACGCCTCACGGAAAAGTTGTTCTGAGTTATTCTCTGCTTCGGTATAATTTTATGTCTCCGAACAGAAATCACAATTGGTTGGTTTTTGCCTTTTTTTTTTTTTTTGTTTTTTTTTTTTTGTTTGACAGGTACATTTCTTTCTACCTGTACCCAAGTCCGTCGATTATATCAGAGTGCAATATCCATTAAAACAAATAAGTGATCTCTGTTAATGTTGATGTATGTATTAAGCCCTGAAAAGGACCACTAGTGTATATCAACTAGTATGGCAAAGCCCTGAAAAGAGTTAGTCCTTAAAGGGACTGCTGACACTTGCAGCATTGATAAATACAGTCCCGAAAAGGACCACTAGTGTGTATGTGACAAAACGTCATATATTCGCTTATTCATTTTGCCTTTCCATCTTTTGTTACCTTCCTCTACGTCATTATTTGCCGATAGTATATTTTTCGTCATGCGTACACTTCCCGGAAACACCCATATTTCACCTGCTTAAGCCATTCCCAGTATGGTTATCTTTTTAATTGTGGGCTGTCTGCTCAGCGAGGCGATTAAAGGAAGGAAATTGCAAACCTGGTCTATCTTACACTACAGTGAAAACTAACTTTAGTTCTAATAACATTTTCAAACTTTTTATGTGCTCAATAGACACAGTGTATGTCCATGAACCAAATTCTACAGTTTTTTTTTTTTTTGTTAAAAAAATGTGGTTACCATGGTAACCAAAAAAAAATCCGCCATTTTGGATTTTCACCAATTTCCGAGAGCTAAAAACGTATGTTTCCCATTGACCAAACTTTATCAAATTGCACACACATGTTGTGACTGACAATTAAAACAATTTATCACATGCTTTTTTTGATAAGTTTAAAATTCTATTTTTAATGATTTTTATTTTAAAATACACTTTATTTGTATGAAAAAAATGAAAAAAATATATATAAAAAAATATATCAAAGCAAATTACCAAAATAAGAATAGTAACACTGTCCCCTACCAAGCATGTCGTAAAAAGCGACTAAGGAGGGTTGGGCATGGGGCCGGTTACACCATCCTGTAAAAAAATTTAAACCACAAAAAACTTCAACAAATATGGACAAGTCAAATAAAGAAAATAAAACACAGCCATCCAAGACAGGGGAAGGTCCTCTCGCGGGGAGGCGTATGATGCAACACAGAGAAAGCCGAAAGGAGTCTGTGTTGCTGACTAACCTTCTTTCTTCTAGGAGAACTTCCAGATTTGGCACCTGGAATGTTCGGACATTAAACGAACAAGGGAAAGTGGCGCAAGTAGCAGCAGAAATGAGGGAATACAAAATCGAGGTTCTGGGAATGTGTGAAACAAAGTGGAAGGGGGTAGACAGGAAGAAACTCATCACAGGTGAATTGGTGCTGTCCTCAGGACATGAAGACGAAAGTTCACACCACAGTGAAGGGGTAGCTCTTATGTTATCTAAAGAAGCACAGAAAGCACTAATTGAATGGGAAGCTGTTGGACCTAGAATAATAACAGCTTCTTTCAAAACAGCTAAATAGAAAATTCATGTAAATGTCATCCAATGTTATGCACCAACTAATGACAAAGAAGAGTCTGTGAAAGAAGCATTTTATACTAAACTACAGGAAATTATGGATAAAGTAAAAAGAAGAGACATCACAATTTTGATGGGTGACATGAATGCAAAGATAGGTACAGTCAACACTGGATTCGAAGAAGTCATGGGAAAACATGGGCTAGGAGTAATGAATGAAAATGGAGAGCTATTCGCAAACTTCTGTGCTTCATATCAACTGTCTATAGGAGGAAGCATGTTTCCACATAAGAGAATACACAAGGCAACATGGATATCACCAGACCATAGAACAGAAAATCAGATTGATCATATATGCATAAACAAGAAGTTTAGATCATCATTGCAGGATGTAAAGGTATATAGAGGAGCAGATAGCCAAAGTAAAAATGAAACACAAGAGATATGCAACAATGCAAAATTATAGACCACAGTTTAATGTAGGACAGCTAAGAAATCAAGAAACAAGAGACAAATTTGCGGTCACAGTATCCAACAAATTCCAAGTGCTCCAACAGCTGGAAGATGTAGAGAATACAGAAGACTATTGGCAGCAGGTCAAAACAGTATGGAAGGAGACATGTGAAGAAATACTGGGGAAAAGGGAAAGACAACAAAAAGCATGGATAACAACAGAAACCATCAATAAGATAAAAGACAGAAAAAACAAGAAAGCAGAGTTAAACACAAGCAAAACTAGAAGCTCCAAAGCCAAGGCTCAAGAAGTGTACACAGAAGCAAACAAAGAAGTAAAAAGAAGTATCAAAAGAGACAAGAGGAAGTATATTGAGGAGTTGGCAAGAGAGGCAGAAGATGCTGCAGCCAAAGGAAATATGAGAGAACTGTATAGCAGCACAAAGAAGCTAACAGGGAAATACAAGCAAACAAGTTGCCTCATAAAAGACAAGAATGGGAAACTGCTCAGCAATATACAAGAGCAAATGAAGAGGTGGACAGAATATTTTGGGGACCTTCTCAATAGACCAGCTCCACAAAACCCGCCGGACATCCAGCCAGCAGAAGAAGAGCTACAAATTAACGGTGAAAGACCAACGAGGAAGAAATAAAGAAAGCCATAAAGCTTCTAAGAGAGGGAAAAGCGTCTGGACCTGATGGCATTCCAGCAGAGGCCATCAAAGCAGATATCGACACGGCTACAGAGATGTTACATAAATTACTTGGTAAAGTCTGGGAAAAGGAAGAGATACCAGCAGAATGGAAGGAAGGATATCTGGTTAAGTTGCCTAAGAAGGGAAATTTACAAGAGTGCACAAATTATAGAGGAATAATGTTACTATCAGTGCCAGGAAAAGTATTAAACAGGATTATCCTTGAGAGATTAAAAGAGTCCATAGACAAGAAACTGAGAGATGAACAAACAGGTTTTCGACAAAACAGATCATGTACAGACCAGATAGCCACTTTGAGAATAATAGTTGAACAAAGTCTGGAATGGAATTCGCCACTATACATCGGATTTGTGGACTACGAAAAGGCATTTGACAGTGTAGACAGAGAATCACTTTGGAAATTGATGAGGCATTATGGAGTTCCCCTGAAGATCATTAATTTAATAAAGAAAACATATGAAGACATGACACGCAGAGTTCTTCACGAAGGACAGCTTACAGAACCGTTTGGGATAAGAACAGGAGTGCGACAGGGATGCCTCTTGTCTCCATTTCTTTTCTTGCTGGCAATAGATTGGGTTATGAGATCATCGACAACACACAACAGAAATGGAATCCAGTGGACTCTGACTAAGCAGTTGGATGATCTGGATTTTGCTGATGACTTGGCTCTTCTGTCCCATAACCGTAATCAGATGCAGGACAAATTGAAAACACTCGATGAGAGGTCACAGCAATTGGGTCTGAAAATACACAGGGAAAAGACAAAAATAATGAGAATAAATGCCGGTAATGATAACAGGGTTGAACTTGAAGAAACACCAATTCAAGATGTAGAATCATACACATATCTTGGCAGTAATATAGACAAAGTTGGAGGGACAGACAGCGATATCAAGGTAAGAATACAAAAGGCAAGAGGGGCTTTCATTGCATTGGGAAATATATGGAGATCAAGAGAAATTGGATCCAACACGAAAATAAGAATCTTCAACTCAAATGTGAAGTCAGTCCTATTGTATGGCTCTGAGACATGGAGAACAACAAAGACAACAACCAAAAAGCTACAGACTTTCATAAATGGGTGCTTGCGTAGAATAGAGGGATTAAAATGGTATGACAAGGTTACCAATGTGGAACTGATGACAAGAACTAGACAAGTGCCAGTGGAACAAGAGATGAGAAGAAGACGATGGCGATGGATAGGACACACACTGAGGAAACATGTTGATAGCATTACAAGGCAGTCCTTGTTCTGGAACCCGCAGGGCAAGAGAGGCAGAGGAAGACCAAGAAGTACATGGAGAAGAGAGTTGGAAACAGAGGTGAAAATGATGAGGAGAACATGGAAAGAACTTGAGATGATGGCACGGGACAGGAGGACTTGGCATGTGTTTGTTGAAGGCCTATGCTCCTTTGGGAGTGGAGGGTTATGAATGAATGAAATTACCAAAATATCAAAAAAAGCATACGACAATTTAAAGATATATATGGATACTACATGCATGCCAAATTTCAGACTGATCTGTATGATAGTTTGTAAAAAATAACATTTTTTGTTAATAAAATGTTAGTTTTGAGAAAAATGCATTTTAGTCATCGAGTGCCTTGTCTTGTCCAATATACTCCATTCTGGGGGGCTGAATGTGTTTAAAATTGTCCAGCACTATATGCTGCACCTCCTTCAGCTTCCTGCAGCTCCTCCTCTCGCCTTTGTCTTACCTAATTTTTCTTCTTTCCTTCTACCATGGTAACCAAAAAAAAAACAACAGCCATATTGGGTTTTCACCAATTTTCAAGAGCAAAAATCTTATGTTTCCCATTGACCAAACTTTATCAAATTGCACACACATGTTGTGACTGACAATTATAACAATTTTATTCATGATTATTTTGATAAGTTTAAAATTCTATTTTTAATGATTTTAAAAAAGAAATACACTATATTTGTATGAAAAAATATTTTAAAAAATATTTTTAAAAAATTTATAAAAGAAAATTACCAAAATATCAAAAATGCAGATGTGTTACTTTAAAGATATAGATGTGTACTACATGCATGCCAAATTTGAGACTACTCTGTTAGATAGTTTGTTAGTAATAAAATTTTTGTTAATTAAATGTTAGTTTTAAGAAAAATGCATTTTACTCACCGAGTGCCTTGTCTTGTCCAATATACTCCATTCTGGGGGGGGGGGGGGGGGGGGGGGGGGGGGGGGGGGGGGGGGGGGGGGGGGGTGGTGGGGGGGCGGGGGGGGGGCGCTGAATGTGTTTAAAATCATCCAGCACTATATGCTGCACCTCCTTCAGCTTTCTGCAGCTCTTCCTCTCGTTTTTGTCTTGCCACTTGCCTAATTTTTCTTCTTTTTACAAGATTGTCAGCCTCATGTTTCTGGCTGTTGGCATTTTGTGTTGCATCTAGCTGACACCGCTTCAGCAAATGCTGATCAGTAAGACGCTCATAAATAGGGGCTAATTGCTTATGGAGCAGGTTGTAGTCTAGCGGAGTGTGAACCTTGGTCTCGTGTGGTCCGGCCGCTTCT
This sequence comes from Oreohelix idahoensis, assembly GCA_024509875.1. Classification (NCBI taxonomy): domain Eukaryota; kingdom Metazoa; phylum Mollusca; class Gastropoda; order Stylommatophora; family Oreohelicidae; genus Oreohelix; species Oreohelix idahoensis. The sequence goes on from JAMPIV010011320.1 coordinate 147,713, forward strand.
CCTTTGGCGATGGAAGCCTGATAGAAACACCAGGAGTCTTTGCCTGGCGGACACAAATTATGTTGGGGTTTGTCGTTTGTCGAATACCCATGGTAGAGAGAAGCCATGATGGCTTGTTTCATCTCTGGGGCTGTACTATGCTTGCGGATGGCCCTGGTGTAGTAAATACACAATTTTCGTATGGCATTTTGGGTTAGACGACCACGGCCATTTCCACCAAGGGTGAATTTTTGTTTCCTGCAGTCAGTAATGAGTGTTCTCAGTGCAGTGCCTAATTGCTTTGCGACATGGTTGACGCACTCTTCTGTGGTTATATCAACTTCTGGACCATACGGTTTGATGTCGCAGAGTCTGTTGTAGGCCTTGGAATCGCTATCTGATAGCAAAACAGTGTAGCGTAGCTTGTGATTTACCAAGAAAACCAGAAAACCTCACAGGCTTTTACTTCCATCATTCCGGATGACCCTTCGTAATTACAGCAGCAGTCCTTCTGATGCTCTGCTTTCCATTGTTCTAATTTGTTAGGCTGGTTTTTCAGTTACTACTGTCCAGTATTCTCGCAGGTGTAACAGAAGGAAGACATAACGTGCTTATCGATGACCATGCCAGTCAAGATGTTGATAACACTGCCAACACCTATCAATGACTTATAACCTCTAGATAGCCATGTTGCATCAAAGCTGACAGCAATGTCAATGACTTCTTTTTTTATTAATGGTATGATGCTGACTTTTAGCATGTTCAGCCCAGACCAGACGATGCTGACGGCACGTTGAAATACTGTAGAGTTGTGCATGGTATTCAAATGATCAAAAATTTGATCTGCATATTTCTGTACGTAGGTTTAGCACAGACAGTGTTATGAGAAGCACCATTCTAGCTCGCGCTCAAGTTCATTTTTATATCAGATCGACTTGGGCCAGTGGTGTAGGGCACTATTGGATCCGCGATTTGAACTATAGGCCTATTGGATAGCCTACTGGTATGCAAACAGTTGATGATAAGCCTACACCAGGTTGGTTATCATTCACCGCTGATTCGGTTGTAACAGTGCTGGAAATTACACACTTTCAACGTGCTCTAATGGCAGAAAGTTGCTTTATTTTCTTACCTTTTCTTCCCATTTTGAAGTAATAGAATATAATTTAATGAGATTTAGGCTGTAATCAAGAGAAACATGTACTTTTACCATGTTCAATGAGTTATTTGTTGACGGTCGGAAGTACCTGTCGTTACGTTCCGGATATGCGCAGACAACGCTACGTGCTATTACGACCAATCAGAAAGATAAACACCTTTCTTTCATGAATGGGACTTGACTGAGAGAATGGGGTCACTGCGTGACCTCTCCTTATAAGGAAGTTAGCGTAAAACGATGGAAAATTTTGAATGCCAAATCACGCAGAGGTATGTGAAAAAAAGGTTTCGAATTTGCTACAATCCGGGACACACAAAAATTCCCTTTTCGGCGATATCAAATACTTCGTGATGCGCTCAGCGTAACTAAGGTATTATTGAGAGAGAAATCGTGCATTTTCGGCACAAATTTGAAAATCATAGCATGGGGTTAGTGCCGACAAAATGCTTTTTGATACATCAAATGCATTTTTTATGTTATAAAACATTGCTCACTCGATTCCTCGATGATTATTTAATAAAATAAGCTCAAAAGTAAAAAATCGATATTTTGTACGTAAAATCCAGTTTTCTCTACCGTGGACCGCCTTAATCACTGACGTACGAGATATGAATTAAGTTGTCTGACACCACATTAGGAAAACGTACTTGTTTCCGCCTAGCTGGTAAATGAGACTGAGAACAAATGTTGTTGAAGTGAGAAAGGAGCCGTTTAAGATAACTTGTCGTTTAATCTTGCTGGAGTGACCTGAGAAATATTTCCGATCCTTCTGTCCGACGTAATTGTTTCCGGCGAGGTCTCTTATCTTAATAAACAGAGATGGAAAGAAGGGACCATCAAATAGTGGGGCATTAGGGCAGGCCATATCATATAATCACCCGTGTGTTACCGGGGCCTGAAAGGGAAGCATAGAATAGTAACACTATACCCTACCAAGCATGTCGTAAAAAGCGACTAACGAGGGTTGGGCATGGGGCTGGTAATCCCATCTCGTAAAAATATTTTTTACCAAAAAACTTTAACCAGGACACACACTCGTTATTATGAGGCTGGCACCCTCATCATGTAAAATAAATAGTCCCATGAACCACCACTGCAAGATCTGGTGAATGCTTCGTACAGGTTTCCTTGCAAAGAACCAATATTCCCGTGCTCCATAGGGAGAAGAAAGAGGATGATGATGACATCATGGGATATATATTTTTAGGTCAGCACTTTTATTTAACCTCATACACTTTCATCTGCCTTGATTGCCTGAGAGAAGAATGAAATGGTGGAGGAAAGCAAAAGTCTCGTGGTGCTTACATCAGGAGACAAAACGATTTACGGAAGATGCTATTAGTATTTCTCACAGTTTCTGGTACTACTTACTAGTACTCAGCTCTGGACACCAACCACAAGAGACTGGTATAGAGGGCATTTGAAGCGACAAAACTTGTGCGATTTACTCTTGCAAGGAACGTTTTCCCAAAGGTCATTCAGCTCCTGACGTGAGAAGGAAAAGACAAGACTTCACTGAGAACCAGCATAAACTACACCAGACTGCAGTGACAACCCACTTTTGCCATGTGACAAGTGCAAATAAATGACACTGTTCATTGACACTCTCCACTTCACCAAACTATTATAATTTCCAAGGGAGAAACTGAACTTGTTTCTGTTTTTTTCGTTACAATCAACTGTTTCCGGTCTTGTTTTCCAAAATATGTCATAAATAAATATACTTGGTTATATATACATATATACGGCAGTGTGACTACCACTTACGTCTGACGGCTCTCGCTATGACGTCATAAGGCAATACTGAAATGATAGCCTCGAAGCCAATATAACGGAAGGGGCATAATTGTTATGAGTAAAATCATAACATATCTATCGTATTCGACAAGGCTTGTTTACAGACTAGCTTGTTGATATTCATTTCCTGGGTTACTCCCGGAAGTACGTCATTGTCTTTTGGACAAAATATAGCAGACGTCTTTGCCGGCTTCACTTAGCAGAAGTGAGCGATACTTCTAGGCTTTTCATGTGTGTCACTGAGCGTGAAAGGACGCATAATTGTCCAGCTCCTATATGTGTGCTCTTACTACAGAGTTATAAAGATTTATTACAGCTAGATCGTCCATCTGCTTCATGGAGTCTATGCTGGATGTCGTGGTTGAGTTTGAGTGTAGAGTATTTGTCGAGTTGGACAACAGTAGTGAAATCGACAAGGGATAGTGGACTGACAGAGTTATAGATTACACACACAGAAAGGTGTAAATAGGAGATTGACTTGAGACAACCTGGAAGAAGATTTACCAAAATGATCTCTCTCTCCAAGCCTCAACTCACTTATGTCTGTCTAAGCAGCTCCTGCTCTCTCTCTCTCTCTTTTCTCTTATCATACATAGAGATTATAGTAAAGAGCTAAACAAGTTAATTATGGACGAAAAGGGTCGGGAACAGCGCATTAATAAATGTGTAAACTTTATTAAAGAAGAAAAGCATGGAATTAATGCATATCATCATACACAGCATAAATTACATCAATAATCAAATATTCATCAATAGTCATCAATAATCATATACACCAACAATAATGCAAATACACACCCATAAACACACACACCACCAACACTCATAAAACCTGTAGAACACGGAGAAAATAGCTAAGCTGTCCGACAGAGGGTCCGCTTTCGGGGACCAAAGGCGCTAGCTCCCGGAAGTGTCTTACCGATAAATATCCTTCAAGATGACTGAAGTGAAATACCGAACTTTCCTTGTCGGGCTAAACGTTGGTGATCCCTAATTGCGCGAGGGAACACTGGAAGACGTTGTTTATCTCCTGCTGACCAAATAAACGAACGGAGCTACAGCCTGTCCGCTTTTTTCGTGGGACCAAAGGGGCTAAACGTTGGTGACCGCTACTCGCGAGAGGGGGGCTGGAACTCTGTCCATAGATGGCTGCTCATACGTGCGAGGTTTTAAGTATCTAGAAAATACACCAGAAGAAGTACTTGAGGACAAAGAGTCCCAGGCGCGCTTATCCGGCGCTAGGCTCTGCTTGGCTGTAAATCCTGTTTAAACTGGTTTGGCTGTGGTTTGCTGAGTGCCCCGTTTAGGCACAAAAAGGCGGGTGATATGGAATTCTGCTATCGGCATGCTGAGCGGGTTTGATATTCTGGAAGCCGCAATGCTCTGGCTGGTAATCCAATAGGCGAGTAGAGAACTACTACTGCGTTTGGCGATTCCAGATTTTGCGTTGGCTCCGTTGCACTGCGTGAGCTTAACTTGGCGTTGACAAAAAGGGGTTTTGATTCAGGAACGGGGTTGACGATTCGTTACGCTAGCGGTATTCAGAAACCCTCTAGATCGAAGAGAATATGTCGTTCTTCGCCTGACTGGAGTCTGCTCTAGCGATTCGGTCTCCCTGAAACCCGAAAATGACTAGAACATAGGCAAACACATTCTAGTACTGTGTTAAAGTTTGCCTTATCTCATGATGGTCATCTACGGGCCAGGAATATTTACGAATGTCTTTGTCTATTAAACCCAGTCTACTCTTATAGATCACAAAGGACGCTCCCCCCGGACACCTGGCCTGCATATTTCTACAGAAGTTCGGCGAAAGACGTAATCTAGAGTAAGACAACAGAAATCGTGCGAAAGTTCCCCAGGTAGAGAAATGCATAACATTATGCTCTATCTTGTCTAAGGGCAAAAACCCAAAGACTGACCGCGGGTTTGTCTCCCCCTGTTTCCAGGATGCATAATATTATGATCCGAAGCAGCGTTCTGGAAGCCAAACACAGGGACCCTTTCGCTCGTGATCAAAGGCTTTAAAGCGACCAGAGAAATTCCCCTGTTCGGCCGGACCAGGGGCGTGTTGACGTAACACTATCGTTCGCTGACCGCTACAGGCCGGAACGTAACCAAACCTCGGGTGGGGTTTGAGAGGGTGAGAAAGTTTGGCCACGAAGGTAGAAAATGAAAGAAAAAGAAAATACAAAATGTCCAGGAAAAACAGAAATTTAAAGGAGTAATCAAATTATGGACAAGATGGTAAAATACATTATCGGTCACGTGACAAGTGCCCCCCCCCCCCCTTTAAAGTTCGAGGAATACGGACAAAAATGACAGTAATTTATCTTTTCCATCGATGTCCGTTACCTGTCATAAGAACCTTCTATAATCATAACCAAAATCGTATCCAATTTCTGTCAGTACTGTATGACTAGCTCCGAGTTCATTTCTTTTCTTCCCTCTGTCTAATAGACGTTCAGCGAATGGGATTTTGCGAGGCCAGTCGGCACTGACGCCTTCCGTTTCCGTGTGAACCTGACCTTGCTTCCGCAATTCGCTGTGCCTGTTTATGGTCCGGAAAATTATCCGCACCTGTTGTGGTTTTCGGCCCCGCCTGAACTCACTGGCCACTGCGTAGATAATCCGCCTGTTATGCGCGGTGTAATCATTGTTGGGCTCAGGCTGCTTATGTATATATTTACCTGTCACGGGCGTGGCCTTGAATAACCCTCTATAGCTGCAGTCTATAGGGATTTTTCGCGCGCGTGTAACCCTAGTTGGCAAATAAAGCCGTTCGTTGGCCGAAGAAATGCTAGCATTTTTCTTCTGCCTCCCCACACCTACTTCCCTGTTTCGTTCTAGCCGTGGAGAAAGATAGGTAATATCTGCGAGTTGCAGAGTTTGTTGAGTCGCTTTACCGGTACTAGCATGACGTGAGCCAAGGCTCTCAACAATGGCTCCTTGTACAGTAGTAAGGCAGCTTTTCTCACTGTCTTCTGCCCTGAGAAGTGTGAGAGACTCAAATGGAATACCAGGGATCCCTTCGCCTGGAACCCTGTGTCCACCATAAACGTCAACTTTGCCCTCCCCTGAGGAAGTTACTGGCGTCAGTTGAACTTTGTCCTGCAATGCGAGATCCACTTCCTGGTTGACAGGCTCCGCGGTCTGCATGCAACGGACTGGACGGTTTGAGATCCCGTTAGATCGCGAAGTGCCCGAGAAAAAACTCTCGGTGTGTTTTTCCAAAGTTCCTTACAACGGTTTGGAAAGTTTACCCCTTTTAACAGGCGACTTATTCTTGCACCTTTTAAGCTCAGGGTGATAAGAGGAGCGGCACCTCTTTTCTACGATCGTTGAGTTGGAGGGATGCGCCTCTGCATATGGTTTTTCGCTGTCCGGCCGGGAATCTTGCGAAATATAACGTGATAGGGTGTGGCTCCCTTTTCTCGACGTCACGTGTCGGTTAGGTGCTGCTCGGTCTGGAGCGTGAGAGGCTCGGGGTTCGCCGCTTGCCAGACGGGAACAATCCGTATTGCAATGCTTGTTAGCACCTCTCTCACCTTTGTGCAGTTTCCATGCCTAGGAACGTTGCGTAATTTTCCCCGTGGCCTTAGGTCTGCTATCCCGAAGTAAATTCTTTCCTTGTTTGGGCTTCGGATCCAAGTCCAAAGGAAAGTCAATTTTCTGGAGTTGGGGTTCGGTTTTAGCCGGCAAGTTTTCTTTCATGGGCGCAAGGTTTGCAGGGGCGTTGACCGTTAACGGCACAGTAGAAGGGGAAGTAGAGTGACTACATTTAGTATCTGTTTCCACCCTCCGAATTTGGCTATCCAGTTCATTCATTCTGATTTGGTGTAGCCTGTCCCTTTCTTGGCTTTTTCTTCTAGAAAGGGCTGGATTTCGCTATCCTTGTACTCCATGTACTTAGCTACTGTTACGTGCAGTCTTTGATATCTTACAATATAATACATTTGTATGCTTGTTATGTTCGCAAATATTTTGTAAACAAAATAGATACTTTTTAGTGCTTAAGGAAAAGTCATTATTGAGTTACTTCCCTTGAAAGGAGTGTCGTCACTTTCAATCGAACTCCGCGGATGAATCCAGTTTTACTGCGATTTATTCTTTGTTTGGGTAGAAATAGGTTGTTCTTGCTTCAGTGTATCTATGGCCTGAATTTATGTGTATTGTTTGTCTGGGTAGGACGAGTCTGTCTTATATCTGTATATCTTTACATATCTAAGTCGAACTATATGGTCTTTTGTCGTTAGAAAGGTCAAAGGGCTGTTCGGCGGATGTGTCGCTAGAGAGGTGTGATTTGGCTTCGCCCTGATGGGGCTGTGATTTTTGTGTAGCGGCTTGTCTCCGGAAAAAGTGATCTCAGTATTTATGGGGAAAGTGATAGTCGTCTAGACCTATCGTGTATGCTTTACCCCAGTGTTTATTCTTATTGCCAAGGAATGGCAGAATCATATTTCTGATACCAAGGTAACAAAAGATACTCCTTACGAACTCTCTTACGAAGCCACCGTTTTTCGATAGGCACGATTTGTACGTCTGAGAGAATATATTTAACTAGATGAAGATGACATTCATTCCTAGCAGCACTATATCTTGTATGATGAACTCAATTGTATCATGATAGAATCTACAGAGCTATGAGAACATTTAATGAATGACTAACTTTAATACAGATTCATTATCTGTATCCAAACGTGAGTGACAGCTCACGAGAGAAGCCATCTTGTATCCAAATATTTTGTGACTTTCAAGAAGAGAAAGGGATACCCCGTATTATCGCTTGATGAGTCCAGAGATCACTGCTACACATGAGAACCCAGTACTAGCGGTTCAATATGATTATATGAAAAATATGTGCTGAATATTATTTCAAGGAATCTTCGCTAGACGAGGTTAGGTCTAGAAGCCATCTTGAATGTTGTTTATAATCTGACGTGCTTTGTCAGTAAACTCAGATGATATATATATATATGGGCAATACTGAGTGCTTGTCTACTGACAGTCCATTATGCTATTATTCTACATGAGTGCCCATGTATCATTGCAAGACCATTTATCCACTGTACTATGATGTATTATGCCAACCTGTGATTTGTCACTATTCGTGCTGTCGAGTGTGTACGTCCAATTAAACTGTAGCAAAGGTACACAGTCGTTGGTGTCGATGACTTCCAGCCATACATGAGTGTGAGAAAAAGACCATTTGTCAACACCACGAACTCTTCTTATCATTCGCATATTATACTCACAATCTATGTCTACACACCACTGCGTAGGTCGAGTTGACATTCCATACTCAAACCACAAGCAACACAACAACACAGCATGTAGCTCTGGTGATGTTCTAGTGAGCTTATATTTATCAACTGATAATGCGCAAAGAAAATAGAGTTATCAACTAAGAGAGACTTTATCAGCTACCTCGAGGGCAATCCTATGCACTTTATCTAGATCGGCCATTATATCAGGGTGAGCAAACACTATAGAAGAATAGAACCTAGAGCTCTTAGTTACCTAGTCCACTAGGTGCTGATTAACTTAATAGTCAATAAAATCTAGGCTAGCCTGGGAACTTTAAAAACAAGAAAGGTTGTAGCTACTCTGATTGCGACAAGCAAAAACCCAAAAAAAACTCCAAAAAATGGAAGTGATGTAAAACTTATTACTATCACTTCACCCCAGTTCTGTCAGTACTAAGCTATTGAGAGGATTGGTTACTATCATCCGAATGAACACCCTCCCTTGGTACAAATGCAAGCTAGTAACTGACTATCTGTAGCTTCTTATCTCAGATTAAAGAGCTACTCCTGAAAAAATATTAACCCTTAAAAAAATTTTTTCTGACTTTTACAACAATAGTCGTCAGATTTGTCAACCAAAAACTCAGCAGTGTTACCATCAACCTTTACCAGCTGTCACATGTGTAGCATGAACAATAAATGTAACTTAATATTTATGATTGCTGTGGAGAAAAAACGCTGTTCCGACTTCCACCCAAAAGAAATAGTTCGTTATGTCTAGGGGAAAGAAATTCCTATAATCTGCCGAACACTAAACTCTAAGAATCAAGATAGAATCTTGTGAGAGATTCATCCTCGGATCGAGCACATATTAAATGTCGTACAGATGGGTTATAGAATCTCGGACGGGCTCCCATTAATTGTGTGCATCAAATGTAGCTCAAAATATCCCGGCGAGCCCGTCATTAATTGTGGTTGAGTTTGAGTGTAGAGTATTTGTCGAGTTGGACAACAGTAGTGAAATCGACAAGGGATAGTGGACTGACAGAGTTATAGATTACACACACAGAAAGGTGTAAATAGGAGCTGGACTTGAGACAACCTGGAAGAAGATTTACCAAAATGATCTCTCTCTCCAAGCCTCAACTCACTTATGTCTGTCTAAGCACCTCCTGCTCTCTCTCTTTTCTCTTATCATACATAGAGATTATAGTAAAGAGCTAAACAAGTTAATTATGGATGAAAAGGGTCGGGAACAGCGCATTAATAAATGTGTAAACTTTATTAAAGAAGAAAAGCATGGAATTAATGCATATCATCATACACAGCATAAATTACATCAATAATCAAATATTCATCAATAGTCATCAATAATCATATACACCAACAATAATGCAAATACACACCCATAAACACACACACCACCAACACTCATAAAACCTGTCGAACACGGAGAAAATAACTAAGCTGTCCGACAGAGGGTCCGCTTTCGGGGACCAAAGGCGCTAGCTCCCGGAAGTGTCTTACCGATAAATATCCTTCAAGATGACTGAAGTGAAATACCGAACTTTCCTTGTCGGGCTAAACGTTGGTGACCCCCAATTGCGCGAGGGAACACTGGAAGACGTTGTTTATCTCCTGCTGACCAAATAAACGAACGGAGCGACAGCCTGTCCGCTTTTTTCGTGGGACCAAAGGTGCTAAACGTTGGTGACCGCTACTCGCAAGAGGGGGGCTGGAACTCTGTCCATAGATGGCTGCTCATACGTGCGAGGTTTTAAGTATCTAGAAAATACACCAGAAGAAGTCACTTGAGGACAAAGAGTCTCAGGCGTGCTTATCCGGCGCTAGGCTCTGCTTGGCTGTAAATCCTGTTTAAACTGGTTTGGCTGTGGTTTGCTGAGTGCCCCGTTTAGGCACAAAAAGGCGGGTGATATGGAATTCTGCTATCGGCATGCTGAGCGGGTTTGATATTCTGGAAGCCGCAATGCTCTGGCTGGTAATCCAATAGGCGAGTAGAGAACTACTACTGCGTTTGGCGATTCCAGATTTTGCGTTGGCTCCGTTGCACTGCGTGAGCTTAACTTGGCGTTGACAAAAAGGGGTTTTGATTCAGTCGCTCGTGATCAAAGGCTTTAAAGCGACCAGAGAAATTCCCCTGTTCGGCCGGACCAGGGGCGTGTTGACGTAACACTATCGTTCGCTGACCGCTACAGGCCGGAACGTAACCAAACCTCGGGTGGGGTTTGAGAGGGTGAGAAAGTTTGGCCACGAAGGTAGAAAATGAAAGAAAAAGAAAATACAAAATGTCCAGGAAAAACAGAACATTTAAAGGAGTAATCAAATTATGGACAAGATGGTAAAATACATTATCGGTCACGTGACACTTGATTAAGATATTAGGACAAGCGAATGCTGGATGTAAAGGAATGCGTGTGGAAATATTGTAATAAAGATTTCAGCAACATGTCGAAGACATCTTGTCCATAGTCTACTGACTAGTGACGTTTTCAAGACTGGCTAGGTCATGCCATTGTCGTATCTGAACATTGAATACATGTCAATTGGAGCGTGTTCACGTAATTAAACGAATGTTCGTCTTCATGTCCAAACTGGCCTTGAGGAATTCTTAATCGTTGAAGAGTAAGAAAGGTATTTAACAGGCTGCATTTAAAAGTATTACCGGCATGATGGAATGCCGAGATGAGTTCTCACAAGTTAATGAAGTACTACCCTAGACAAAATATATAACCAGGAAGAGATATAAACCCGCGCGTATCAATAATAGTATTGCCTATTGAATGATTGGTCGCTAATGGACACTATAGAAATTAAATACGTAGTTTGTCGCGTTTTGCGTTGCCCTGAAACAAAAACTATCGCGATGGGCACTTCTTTACAGGATCTCTTGAAGTCAACAGCACTTCTATACCAGACCCCCTTGAAGTCAGCAGCACTTCTATACCAGACCCCTTTGATGACAACAGCACTTCTATACCAGACCCCCTTGATGTCAACAGCACTTCTATAACAGACCCCCTTGATGTCAACAGCACTTCTATACCAGACCCCCTTGATGTCAACAGCACTTCTATAACAGACCCCCTTGATGTCAACAGCACTTCTATTCCAGACCCCCTTGATGTCAACAGCACTTCTATACCAGACCCCCTTGACGTCAACAGCACTTCTATAACAGACCCCCTTGATGTCAACAGCACTTCTATTCCAGACCCCCTTGATGTCAGCAGCACTTCTATACCAGACCCCCTTGATGTCAATAACCTTACGAATTATACTCTGGGAAACAGTGATAGAGAACGATGTATAAGGTGAAAATGTCCGACCATTCACTAGATATTTGCTTGAATGCCTAATAAAAGCAAGTTTCCATATCAAATGAAAACTACAGGGATAAGGAGACATTTCATCCTCGAAGTGAGAAAAATGTTTCGCTGTTGAACTGAACGACTTATTAAAAAAAACGTGAGTAGAGAGGTCTAGTCTCTCAGGCCTGCTTGTTGCAGCCATCGAACCATAACCGTTTATATATTTATGAACAGTAGTAATTAAGGGTAGCCCTGTATGTAGGTTCATAGTATGCAAATTCGACAGTCCATGATTTAGCTTATGGGACCCAATGATCACAATAAACTAGGCAGACGACGTTTTCAACCAGATTCATTCATCGATGGTTTGATCTTACATGATGTTAGTAATCGGACTTAATACTAAGGAAAAAGGAAGAACTATAAGTCAAACCTGTTGACAGAGTGTTGTGACAAAGACAAGGGGAAAGAAGTCGTTTTGTTCTTTTGATTCATAGAAAATCTGTATAGTGACTTCTCTGACTAGAAGTACCCAGACCGACACTGCCCATCTTTCTACGATAATCTTATTTTTTGCGCAACGCAACCTGAGAAAATTATTACGAAAATAAAACAAGAATGAAAATTTAAGAGAAGAAAATACAGACCAGAGAACTCATTTTCGGTTGCGTGATATTTGTCCTTCTTTGTTTTGAAATTGGTGTTCAATTGATTTGGTTTTTGCCTTGGGGCCTGTCAGTTATGACTCTACAACTAAAGAGTTCGTAAGGAAAAATCGTCAGCATGCCTACTTCATCTATGAAGTTTGACTCGTTCAGTTAAAAATACAACAGAAAACAACAAGGGTGGGTTTAAAACCAGGACCCTCATGTCTAACAACGCGATATACTAAAGACAATGTACACACTGTTCTTACCACTAGTACGCACAGCCCCAAGCTTAAGTGTTTAACTATGTTCGGTAACAAGCTAATCAGCCTTGGCATCTATTGCATAGTCAGCGACTGCCGAACCCATAAACCATCCAGGTTACACACACACGTGTTTATATATGTTTATATATATATATATATATATATATATATATATATATATATATATATATATATATATATATATATATATATATATATATATCTGTTTATGTGTGAGTGTATGTGTGTAAAATAAAAATTATTAGTTCGAGTTGTTAACTTGTTGATTGGAAGTTTTAAATACATATATACAGAGCTAAACAGGTTGAAATTTTCCTGAATGACCTTCGGCTTGGGTCTTATTAAACATCTATTGTCCATTCGTGACAAAAATACCTATCTCACAAACGTGGGCGGGATATGCAAATGTTATAAGAACAGAGAAAACTTAATTTTTTTGTAATAACCATCCTACAATCCTTGTGAAACTCCCTAAAATGGGACTATAACCGTCCTATTTATATCACTGCCAAAAGTAATCATGAGCGACCTTTAAAAACCTCATCCTGTCACTCGATCTGTCTGGCCATTTGTGGACCACTACGACAAATCAAGGGAGGCAATCCGCGACTGTGCATCAGCTAGCATGGCAAAGCCTTGAAAAGGGTTAGTCCTGAAAAGGACTGCTAGCACTTGCAGCGTTGATAAATACTCAGCCCTGAAAACAGAGACGGGTTTAGGCACAGGTAATGTAGGCTTTGGACAGGGCCTCGCGGACATACGCAAGCTTGTCAATACAACAGGAATTTATTTAAAAAGAGAATTGCAAGTTCACGGTTGTCCTCGCACAACCTTGACCCTGCCATTGCTTGAACAAGACTAATAGCATTAACCACTAGCATGATTAAGCCCCGATAAGGACTAGTCCTCAAGTAGACTGCTAATGACGTTCACTTCTTGTCTCTCATGTTTGTTTTAACTATTGATGTGGTTTACCAGAATAAAAGCGCATATTTCCTGCCGGTGTATATGATCTCTTGACATCGATCTTTTTTTTACATCGATCTTCCAGGTTCTATACTAGATACAGATCAAAACAATCCGCGGTCTCTTTGAACGTGACAGGTCTGTCCTTGATAATTCAGCTCAATCATAACAAAACATGACAAGACATGCAAGGAAATAAGAATACGATAGGAGAAGATGATGGCTGAACGAGCGAAATCCTCTCTTCAATAACTGAATTTTGTGAATTAAAGAAATATCAAACAGAAAAGATTACAGTATTTATAAAATCACAAAAGAATTAAAATTCATTTATTCATCACCTAAGCTCCCCAATGAGCATAGGCCTTCAGCATACGTATGTCATGTCTTCCTGTCCCGCCTATTTGTGATTCTCCCCTCCAAATGTTCTTCTATCTTCCTCTATCTTTCTTACCATAAGGTTTCCGCAAAAAGGACTGCCTTTTAATACAATCAATCGGTTTCCTCAATGTGTGTCCTATCCATCGTCAGCAACTTGTTCACATCAAGAAACAAACGTATAATAAAAAATGTGCTGAAGAAAATGTACTTACTTGTTCTGTCCACTTTTGCTGTGAAGCAAGCGTTGTGGGCAGCTTCAGTTTTCGTTTGTGAACCAAGTATGTTACACTGGCAGGTGGGAGCCCGTGTTGATGTAGGATTGCTGTAATATTATATATCCATTTGATTCTTGGTCTTCCTCGTGTCCTAAAACCAGAAGAAAATCTTAGTGCTAGCAAACTGAGAACATTATTAAGCTACAATTGAAGTTTGTATTACATTGCCTTTACTAATGAGAACAGATGCGGATGGCTGGAAGCGAATAATCTTGTGGGATGCGACTGAAGCACAAAGACGGTGTGAAAATCAATAGTCAGATGTCACACAAAGGAAAAGACCATGTGGAAGGTCAGAGAGAACTTAGAGAAGAACAATGCATGAGGAAGCCAAGGCTACTGATCTATTTTGAACAGACCCGAAGACGCCGCCCGTTAGTTACCATGTCGGTAGGCAGGAAAGAATAGTAACACTGTAACCTACCACGATTGTCGTAAAAGGCGGCTACAGAGGGTTGGAAATGAGACTGACTATACAATTCTGTGGACAGTTTAAGAAAACAAACTGTCAACAAGTGTGAACGTGTACAGGTACGGATTGTGCCAACCAAAGCAAGTAAACAAATCACTCAACCATCAAAGACAGTTGACAGCTCTCGGTTATGTTGACTCATGACGCAGCACAGAGAAATCCAAAATGAGTCTGGGTTGTTGACACCTTTATATGCTAGGAAAATCTCATTTTGCACCTGAAACGTCTGCCCAACTGGAGACAGAAATGAAAGCGATGAAGGAGATATCGTGAACCGTCGGCACAGCCTTGGCTTGAATTTGTTGAATGCTTGTAATAACATGGAGCTGTAGGGTAATGAAAGAATGAAGACGGCGGTGTAAACTAGAAAACAGTGGGCAGCAACAGTTGCAGCTCTATGCTCCTGGTGGAACTAACAGGATTGATACTTTCGGAAGTTGGCTGCCAGCAATATAGTAGACTTAAATTATGTTGTAGGAAACTATTAATTAGATCAAACCGTAGAGATAAATCGAGTTAGGATTTTTTTATTTTTTTCAAAACAGAAGTTTTGCCTCGGTTTGACTAGGCGTGCCCTGGTCAACCTAGACGTCAGCAATAAACTTGAGCAAGCAAAAGCAAGGCTATATAGATCTAGGAATGAGTGGATGCAAATCTAAAGAAATATATAGGCTAGTTAGAAAAAACAAATACAAGTTTCTTGACATACATATATATATATGTGTGTGAGAACAGTTACTAGAGTTATTGGAGATGTGCAAAAAATTGAAGACAAGTGCGGACGAGTCTGTGGAAATATGTAATCAAGTTAGGGGTTGTCCACATGCGCCGTCAGGGAGTGGGGGGGAGGTGGGTCTAAACTTTTATTACAAAGAGTGACTATTAGCGGTTTTTCTGTTCTGGTAATAATGTGACGTCATACAAAAATACTAGTCGGGCTTGCTTCTTTCATAATTTATGTCTGGAAATAAAAATAGATTTAGTAACCTACATCCTAAAAGTCTACTTGTGTCCGCAATAATTAACAACTGTCTCGTGGACAAATTATATTCATATTATAATCTTAGCTGAAATATAACATAATTGTTATAACATTTAACTGTTTTATAAAGTTTTTTTTATTATTCTTTTTTAAAAAAAAATATAATGTAATACACACGTTTTCAATAAACGAAGTTGATCTGGAAGATAATGGACTTGTGTTTTGTTCAATGGACGAGCATCTTACTTAGTTGTGTAAACATTTATAACACATAAGGAAGGGAAACCCGAGGCCTGTAAACAGTCAATAAATATTAGACAAACATAAATACTTTATAATAGGGGAACAACAGAAGTGATTGCATCAATAATAGGCTGGACTGCCCATGGTATATGTCATGAAATGACGTCTGTCTCACATCACAAATTCTAAATAATTCTGACCATACCGCGCGCCATACATTGTAGAACGATATGATACACTAACCAATGAAAACGCTTTCTTAGTCTTGTGTTTACTACCGCTGGGAAAATAAAGATGGCAAGGCCCAAACTGTGTAACCTGATTAACTTCGGAATTTTACTACAGCATTTAGGAAGAAGTACCACTTGAAAGAGGGTACCAACATAATATTATGGATGTTACTCTACCCGTAAGTAATAATACTTTTACTAATACTAATATAGGACGGGAAAAATCTTGGGTTGAATGCATTCGAAGCTTCAGGTTGTCCTAAATTTAGCAGTTTAAACTATGCATACCATAAAATGCAATTTGGAAACTAAAAGATTATTACATAGATATATAAAGCCTAATTCCAAGTATAATTTAAGCTTTGAGGGAATAAAATCGCATCAGGAATAACGGAGATAATTTAAAAAGTAGTTTTCCTACATTGAACGATAGGCAAAAAGGTACCCATATTTTCTGATCGTGATTACATTCCTCGGGTTTTCCATCTCGTACCTCCAAGGTCACACTATAAATAGACTTGCCTAACAAACTCCGGTCAGTCACTATTATTTGAATACAGAGAGAGCGGCAAAAAAGGAGCATATGTTAATGCAAGTGTTTGCCTCTGTACCTGATAGCAGACCTTAACACATTAACTACCGAATTGAAAAACACACTGTGGCCGAATTAATTTTTTTTTCCCATTTTCATCCTGTAGGTGTTTGCACAAAGTAAGCTGTAGTTTTCGTAATTTTTCACAGATTTTTTGAATTACACGTCATTTTAAAGATAAATGAATGTACTATTACAATAAACACCTGTTGTAACTCTAATAGAGGTTGTTGCTATTTAGCGGCCCTCCGATGGCCGAGGACTTGCAATATTTTCACAATTATAACTGCTTGCGCCCCATCTCTTTCAAAATCACAATTTCATCAATATGCACACCGTTTTCACTCTTGTCCTCGTAGCTAGATCTATCAGTCAATTGTTGAAACACGTTTCTATCCTATTCAGCCGTTAGACGAGATGTACACGCATTTTTTGTAGTCCTATCACTAGTTGCCACGGTAAACAGTTTTACACGATTTGGTAACTCACCCAAAACGCTGAAAAATATGAACATAATATCAATTTTCCAGTGTTCTACAACAACCATGCTTTGGGAATTTGTTTTCCGGTGGCAACTTAAAATCTCGAACCAGATCAGAGAGTATTTCAGTACATTTTTCATTCGTTTTATTACTAAAATTAGATTGGCGCTCTGAGCGGCTTGCGGTCCAAATGTGATTATTTTGTGAGCCGCTGGCAGCGGCTTGCGGTAGTTAATGTGTTAATCAACCATTTAAGGGCTCTTCTTTGTGTATGCCTGAGGGTAAGAACGAATCTATATATATAAATGTATATATTTATGTGCAATTTTATTGATTAATCCATCTGTGCGATAAGACGTATATAGATGTGTTAGGAATGGACAGTGTGTACTGGTGAAACTTACAGGCTCATGCGTAATTCTAGAGGCAAAGCCTGCCTTCGGAAATATTTAAAATATTGAGAAAGATGGCCAAGAGTGTCTGTGAGTTTAGAACTGATTTTAAAGAAGTATTTCTTGAATGGAATGAGACACTGATAAAAACCTCCTTTTTCAATTAATGATGTCCACCAGTTGATAACTCTTTTTAGTTGATAAATATAAGCTCACTAGAACATCACCAGAGTTAAATGCTGTGTTGTTGTGTAACTCGTGGTTTGAGTATGGAATGTCAACTCGACCTACGCAGGGGTGTGTAAGCATGAAGTGAGAGTGTAATACGCGAATGATAAGAAGAGTTCGTGGTGTTGACAATTGGTCTTTTTCTTACACTCATGTATGGCTGGAAGTCATCGACACCAACGACTGTGTACCTTTGCTACAGTTTAATTGGACGTACACACTCGACAGCACGGATAGTGACAAATCACAGGTTGGCATAATACATCATGGTACAATGGATAAATAGTCTTGCAATGATACATGGGCACTCATGTAGAATAATAGCATAATGGACTGTCAGTAGACAAGCACTCAGTATTGCCCATATATATATATATCATCTGAGTTTACTGACAAAGCACGTCAGATTATAAACAACATTCAAGATGGCTTCTAGACCTAACCTCGTCTAGCGAAGATTCCTTTAAATAATGTCCAGCACATATTTTTCCATATAATCATATTGAACCGCTAGTAATGGGTTCTCATGTGTAGCAGTGATCTCTGGACTCATCAAGCGATAATACGGGGCATCCCTTTTCTCTTCTTGAAAGTCATAAAATATTTGAATACAAGATGGCTTCTCTCGTGAGCTGTCACTCACTTTAGGATACAAACTGGAATCTGTATCAAAGTTAATCATTCATTAAATGTTCTCATTACTTTGTAGCTTCTATCATGATACAATTGACTTCACTATACAAGATATAGTGCTGCTAGGAATGAATGTCGTTTTCATCTAGTTAAATATTTCCTCAGACGTACAAATCGTGTCTATCGAGAAACGGTGGCTTAGCAAGAGTTCATAAGAAGTATCTTTTGTTACCTTGGTATCAGAAATATGATTCTGCCATTCCTTGGCAATAAGAATAAACACTGGGGTAAAGCATACACGATAGGTCTAGACGACTATCACTTTCCCCATAAATATTGAGATCACTTTTCCCGGCGACAAGCCGATACACAAAAATCACAGCCCCATCAGGGCGAAGCCAAATCACACCTCTCTAGCGACACATCCGCCGAACAGCCCTTTGACCTTTCTGGCGACAAAAGACCATATAGTTCGACTTAGACATGCAAAGGTATTCAGATATAAGACAGACTCGTCCTACCCAGACAAACAATACACATAAATTCAGGCCATAGATACACTGAAGCAAGAACAATCTATTCCTACCCAAACAAAGAATAAATCGCAGTAAAACTGGATTCATCCGCGGAGTTCGATCGAAAGTGACGACACTCCTTTCAAGGGAAGTAACTCAATAATGACTTTTCCTTAAGCACTAAAAAGTATCTATTTTGTTTACAAAATATTTGCGAACATAACAAGCATACAAATGTATTATATTGTAAGATATCAAAGACTACACGTAACAGTCTTACCACACCTCCCGGGAAAAAAAAAATGGAACTTTTTTTTTTTCCTAAGTCGACTTATGGAGCGACTGGTGAGAATGTATCTCATAAACTGAGGGAAATTATTTCTCTACAAGTAAATTTTTCCAGGAAGGTGTCATCAAAGTATAATACAATTCTGGCAATTACACAATGCCTAAAAAATTTCATACCATAATTTCGTATTAGATATCTTAAATTTATGATTTATGAAGAAAAATCATCAAAGCACAGCGGTGAATAAACATCAATGAACCGCTAAGTAGTGATACAATCATTATATTATTAAATTACAAATGTGTATCTATCTTGATATAGAAAGGAACTATTATAAACTAGACATATCAAGAAGTCTAAGACCTAATAGTTATGTGGAATCATGTGGGCATCTTGACAGAATGTCTGCCATCACATTATCTGATCCACGAATAACTCGCACAGAGAAATGAAAAGGTTGAAGAGCAATTGCATATCGAGTAGACCTCGAGCTCTTCAAATTCTTACTCTGTATAGCAGTAAGAGCTTTTTGGTCGGTTTCTACTATGAAATGTGCGCCTAGAAGGAATCTCTGTAGTTTGAGGATCGACCAAACCATAGCTAATAGCTCACGGTCTAAAACCAAATAATTCCTTTCTGCCGCATTAAGTTTTCTGGAAATATACATTACAGGATGCAGAGTTCCAGAGTACTCTTGCATTAGTGCCGCTCCAATCCCAGTGGATGAAGCATCACTACGAAGAACAAATGTCTTATCTTTAGTAGGTAACACTAAAATAGGTGGTGTCGAAAACAATGTTTTAATCTTATCCAAAGAGCATTGACATTCCTGAGATCAGTGGACCATATTAGGCGAACCTTTCTTTAAAAGTGTAGAAAGAGGTGCCATGATAGAGGATAGATTCTGAATGAATCTGCCATAAAATTGAATAAGACCTAACAGACTTCTCACCTGTTTTTTAGTCTTAGGGATAGAGATGTTAAGTATCTTACTAGTATTATGGTCCTCTGTCTTTAGGAAACCATGACCAACTCGGTGGCCTAGGAAAGAAATTTCGCTAAAACCAATATAGGCTTTAGAGCAGCGGTGGCCAAACTACGGCCCGCGGGCCAGATCCGGCCCGCCAACCAGTTTTGACCGGCCCGCCAACCAGTTTTGGCCGGCCTCTTATTGTTGATTGAAGCAACACTCTTCACAATGAAATAACACACTGTCGTAGATTTTTTGATAGGAAATTAAGACTTTGGTTGGTCCCTTCTGAATAGATAGAATCAGTGATAGCTGCAGTGAGAGTTAATACAGAAATTGATCTTTCCACGAGTGCAGTGGTAGCGAATCAATAGAACGGTCTCCTGGGAAAAGACAAGATTCTTCTCTCTCTCTCTCAGGTCTATCTTCTACGACACTTATGTAAGAGTCGGACAGACTATTGACAACATATGCTAATATGTAATGAACATACCACTCACGTGCACACACACCAGTGACAACAGGTAGACACACAGACGTGGGAAGACTATCAAAATGATTACATATATATATTCTGAACGAGCTGACCAACACGCTGCTTTTAGTTTCAAAGGGAAGTTTTTATTTATCAGCTAAAAATTTCCTCACAACACATAAAATTCATCAAGAAAAGAAAATAAAAATATACACGTGGTCAAAACAATAATCAATGAAATTGCTACAAGAAATGATAGACCCCAATATGATCTCATCCCCTCAAGGTAAGCCCACAGTCCCGTTATGAGTAAAGTGAAAGCCAGGAGATTCAATGATACATATGAGTTTGTCTAATAATTTTTCTTTCTTTCCTCGTAAACAAATATGAACCGACTTAGATGTAGTAGGTTTTAACCTGAGGAAAGTCAGAAATATTCTTGCATTGACAACAAGTTTCATAAATGGAATTACAAACATGGGTGAAATTCACATACCTCACACCGTCTACTTTCACTCGGTTCTTTCATCAGGGCCCTGTACTAATTACATACGTGATGTAGCTTGCCGTCTGGCGCAACCTTGGTAACATTCACACCCTTTGTCTGTTCAGTCGTTCACTGAAGCGGATCCCAGCTCTACAGAGTGGTTTGCTGGTTTTGTTTTTTCTCAGAAATTTCTCCGGGGAGCATCAGCTTCAGGCGTCAGCTATTTCAGACTAAAGTTAGTGTATCTTGACTCACGAAGTAAGAATTAGGGTTAAGCGAGCACACAATGTCAGAACACGAGGTTTCCCTAAATTAGGAAAATGACCGGTGGACAGCTTCTCTCAACAGATAATCAGGGTTCACCACACATTTGGTCAAAAAGATGTCGGAAAGTTTAATGCTATGAATAATGTTACTTGCCACAAAGGCTGTACTTTAGAATATCGTTTCTGGAAGGACTAATTCAGGCACACTGGGCCCGTTATTTCAGTTCACGTTAAAGTTCTTGAAAAGCTTACGACCAAGTCTTTAAGGGAAAAGTTTTTTTTAGTCTTCACAGGATAGGTTCATCAGTACGTAACGCTGGTATAGTTAGGTTACCACAGAAATCTCTGTATAAAGAAACATATATATGAAAATATTTATACATCCTATGTTTAAGGGTATACTTATATTTTAACTGCGGGCGTAAACCTTAACTTATCATTTAACACCTCCCGTGAAATAAGTTATAGTCATAAATTAATCATCATGAATTAGAGATATATATATAAATATATTCTCGTCACGACTCATGAGACATCTAGTCTAGCAGTTATAAGTTAGTTTGAAAATTATGTTCTCGTCTGATTATTTAGCAGTTAAATTAAATTTAGTAATAGCCGACTGAATTTAAGCTGGAAATATAATTTATCCTGCTTTCCACTGAGACACGTCACTAGAAATTAATACAGACTTATAAATTATTCGCTCTGCACCAGATCTACCTAGAGAAATAAATAGCGATTTAGCACTTTTAAACACTTCACAAAATACTAGATATACTAGATAATAATATATGATACCTCAAACACAGAATTCCTAAGAACTAAACCAATTCGATCAAACTAAAGGCCATCTCTTTTAACAGAGATTTTTAGAAATCGAACGAGGCTTGTTCTAGTCTTGACTGCGAAGTTACTGAGTGATAATGAAATCTAGCTCATTCTAGCATATATGAAAACCCAGACAAAGAGATGAACGTTTATTTCGCAAAAACGAAATAATTTCCCCTTTCTCATAACAACTACGTAACTAGAAGAGGCTGTCATAAACTGCCACTTTCTGCGTGTCAGTTGCGAAATCTCAGACAACCTGTCTCCAATGCAGGGCAGTTTTCACACTACAGCTGACCATGGCCCACAGTGAGCGCCGTGTTAGTTTGGGATTTTTCAGACAAATGTCTGAATACTGACCGGTGCAGATGTAAAGTATCACACCTCACCGGGACTTATGCCGAGAAGAAGCTCGCGCGCTCGGTGAGAATGTAGACGATTGTCTACGTCCTATGTTCAGCGAACCGACTTATCACGCCTTCTGACGCCCTGCAGCCCTGACATCTACGTAATATCGTCCTAGCGCGATTCTCAGTGTTGAGAAAGAAACAGGTAAAGTTTAAAAATACTGAAGAAAATATTTTTCGCAACCGAGTGATGCGAAAAATACAGGAAAAAACAAGTATGGAAAGAATATAAATGAAAGGATTAGGGTGAGAGAATAGGAAGAAGAGGTAGGTAATTTAATGACATAAAGACCTACGTGACAGGACGTCCCCCCTTAAGATATGGAAGCACTCCATGTCTACGTTATGGAATTAAATTTCTTATAACCGTAGCTTCGGGGTGTCTGTCTTCTTCCCTCTCATCTTCCCCCTCCATCTCTCTCCAATTCCTACTCGAGTCTACTCCCCAAAGTTTCCTTCCTCTGGAATGTCTCCCATGCGCGCTTGAAAGAGCGTCGCCGCTTCTGACATTTTTGAAAGATTTCTTGTGACAGCGGTGGAATATCCCTGCCACTATCATCATCTTCGTCAGCTCTGGCGATCGTCAGGAGATGGTTGGAGGTTGGCACTGGTCTTTCCAAGTATCTCTTTAAGAGATTTAAATGGAAAACCTTCTCCTTTCCTTGAATAGAGATCTGGTAGTTAGCCTTAGAAATCTTTTTCAGGACGGTAAACGGCCCTTGCCATCCGATCTTCAGTTGGTTGTTCTCGGTAGGGAGTAACACCAAAACTTTCTCTCCTGTTTCCAGTTCTCTCTTTCGCGACTTTCTTGTATCGGTTAGCGTGCTTGGTGCGTGCTCGCTTAAAGTTAGTCGTTGCTAGGTCCCACCCTAGTTTCAACCTTTCCTTTAAAACCGACACATATTTACTTGCTGAGACAACTGTCTCATCCGCCTTCTCGTCTGTCAGAGACTGAAGTAAGGCTTCAAGCGGGCCCTTAATGGGTCTGCCGAATAAGAGCGTAGCTGGCGGAAATCCTGTGGAAGTATGAGGAGATTCTCTGTAGCCAAATAATGCTGCAGGAATACAAAGATCCCAATCTTCAGGTTTCACTTGTGCCAGTTTACTTAGCATCATGTTGAGGTTTCCATTAGCACGTTCCACGAGCCCATTTCCGGCCGGAGTATATGGCTTAGTGTGGATGTGCTGGGTCCTCAAGATCTTCACGATCTCATCCATCAACAGGTTTCGGTATGGGGATCCGTTATCCGTCAACACTTGTTGAGGGAATCCCAACCGAGTGAAAATCTGCACGAGGGCTTCTGCGACATGCTTGGCATCTGCGCATGTTAGCGGGATAGCTTCTGCCCATAAAGTGCATGTATCGACTAAGGTCAGGATAAACCTGTTCCTTCTTTTAGTCCTTTCTAAGGGTCCTAAAATGTCGATCACAACCCGTTCGAATGGTGTTCCCATTATTGGCATTTCACCCATGTGGACTGGGGTGTATCCGTTGCTTGGGTGGTACACGTTGGCACTGGGCACAGGATTTGACATATCTGATAATATCAGTATTTACTCCTGGCCACCAATAATGAGTGGTTATACGTTGGTTTGTGGCGTTCTGTCCCATATGTCCGCTGAAGGGAAGAGAGTGCCCCATTTCTAGGATTTGGCTTCTGTACTGTTTCGGTACTAGGAGCTGGTTGTAACCTTGGTCAGGCTTGCCCGTTCTCCGATAAAGTACGCCATCCTTAGAAAAAATGTCCCCGTGCTGTTTGGGTTCCTTAGCCATGGGCAGTTTCCTAAAGCAGGGTGCCAAAGTAGGATCCTTGTATTGCGCTTCTTTAAGTTCCATAGGTAACAAATTAGGCGCAGGCTCCCGTTCCTTCTTGGTTTGCCCTCTTGTAGTTACTGCTGCCACAATCGGCTCTTCCGGTTTCCCAATACACACGTATCTCCCGCCAAGTATGACTGGGTAGATGGGATCATCCATAACAGCCGCGTTGATCACACCTCTGACAAAGTCAGAGTGGATCTCCACCAATGCGATGGGAAGCGCTGTAGGTGCATCACTCTTACGAACTCCACAAAATTGGACGGTCTCTGCTGTCTCTTGACCGGGTTTGACCAGGTTTCTGGCAACAATGCAATCATAAGAAAGCCCCGTGTCAAATAAGCAAGAAGTTTGAGAACCGTTCAATGTAACAATGCCTCGCGTTGAGGGTCTATCCCCAACAGGTTGGGAATCACTGTCAATAATTCCGCCTTGCGAGACTGTCAATAAGCATCCGATGCGTTTCGGCTCGGTGTGCTCGGTCTGATCATATGTCCCGTGCTCCGGGGTTCTCCCTTTGCCACCTTGTCCTTTCTGGCTACGCTGCCATGTAGGGCGGTCGGGTTGATCAGACTTTTGGGGTGGTTGGGGTACTTGTTCTTGTAGAACTTGGATTTTTCAGGAGGGGGGTTTTGAGGTCCAGTTTCTCTGTGGTTATTTTGGTTAGAAGCCTGAGAAGATTGCTCTAGGTTAGGTTTTCGAAAATGCTCCTCTGTCGGTTTCCGCTTTGTGGCCGGTAGTTCAGCCAGCGCATTGTGATAACGCTCAGACTTTTCCAAAATGTCTTCAAGTTTTTTCTGCCCCCTGCTCAGCTAGAAATCTCCGGGTATCAGCAGACAAAGTGTTCTTTATTTGTTCTGTTAAAACAAATTCCTCAAGACCTTCATAGGTAGAGGGGAGCTGCGAGAGCTCAAGGCACTTTGTCAAATATCCCTTTAGCCGGGAAGAGAACTGGTGAAAAGATTCAGAATTTTCCTTTCTGCTGTTGCGAAACAGTTGCAAAAATTTGCGAGCGTTCATTTCAAAGCGCTCCAGTAACGCTTTCTTCAACACATCATAATCGTCTTGTTGGCTACTTTCCAGCTTAGAATAAACATCATAAGCAGAACCTTTTAGGGCCTGGGAAAGTTTCATATTCCAACGCGACCTCTCTAACCCGTACAGAGTTGCAATTTTCTCAAATTTTTCTAACCATGTGTCAATCTTCTCATTTGGACAAGGAAAAGATTCTAGAGTGAAAGACATGGCGTTTAGTTGAAGAGATTGAGTGTTAGAAGGATCAGTTAAGGAGGAATGAGGAGAAGATTCTCCATTGCTGGAGGTAGAGGCAGCACCACGACTTTGGAGTTCTAGAGCTTTAAGCGCCAGCTCATGCTGTCGTCGTTGCTCATTTTCTCTTTCCTCGTGCTGCATCCTGCGAATTTCCATTTCCTCGTCCATCTTCTTCTGCTGCAAAGCTTCGGCTGCTTCTTCTTTCCTCCTTAGTTCTTCTTTTTCCTCTTTAGCTTCAGCTGCTTTTCTCTCCGCGTCATATCTCTCGAGTTCGTCTCTGACAAATGCTTTCGCTTCCTCTCCTTCCAGTCCCTCCTCTCTCGCTTCGTCCCTGAGGAGTTGTCTAAGCTTTGCCCTCTCGGCCATATTATGTCAGTGACTGAGACACGTGGAGATAGAAAATAGGAAAGAGAATAACCTGGTTCCTAACACTTACGAGAAAAAATTTCCAAAAATAAAAAAGATGATATCCTTAACCCTGGGATACCTCCTCCAAAATAAAATCTAACTATCGCTGCTATTATCGGCAATAAAGCACTTAATGCAAAACACGACTACGCCAACTAAATGGTAGTTAGGATTAATCCCTGAAAAATAAGTTGCTACAGTGGAAAACACAATGATTATAGCAAAAATTAAAGAGAAAAATAATCCCTTAATTTTTAAATCCACTATAAGTTTACCCCTGAAGACAGTTAGGGTGAGGGAGGCAATTAATCTGGACGAATAGTCCGAAACGCACTCCTTAACTTTAGTTCAAACACCTTCCTGCTTCAGAACCCTTGTGAATGTTATACACTCACAAAACTATACCAGCGTTTAGTATTACAATCAACATTAATTAACATGTATTCCGACAAAATCAACCTGTAAACCAAATGTATAATGCTTCTTAATGCTGTGGAAAAAAACTTATCAGTTTGTGTGGTCAGCACGCCCGTAAACAGATCGTTAGTCTAGGGGATAAATTATTTAAAGATATAACAACTCACAAGACATCACACTCTTACTCTATTACAGAATAAAAATCTTTAAAGACGAGCTGATATTAGTCGTCTCGTCTTCCTATTCTAAGTTCAAAAATCCGTCGGGCGAGACCCCATTTGTCGTATCGCCTTAGGATTTTGGGTTCGATTCCCGGTAACGAGCGACCATTTGTCGTAGATTTTTTGATAGGAAATTAAGACTTTGGTTGGTCCCTTCTGAATAGATAGAATCAGTGATAGCTGCAGTGAGAGTTAATACAGAAATAGATCTTTCCACGAGTGCAGTGGTAGCGAATCAATAGAACGGTCCCCTGGGAAAAGACAAGATTCTTCTCTCTCTCTCTCTCAGGCCTATCTTCTACGACACTTATGTAAGAGTCGGACAGACTATTGACAACATATGCTAATATGTAATGAACATACCACTCACGAGCACACACACCAGTGACAACAGGTAGACACACAGACGTGGGAAGACTATCAAAATGATTACATATATATATTCTGAACGAGCTGACCAACACGCTGCTTTTAGTTTCAAAGGGAAGTTTTTATTTATCAGCTAAAAATTTCCTCACAACACATAAAATTCATCAAGAAAAGAAAATAAACATATACACGTGGTCAAAACAATAATCAATGAAATTGCTACAAGAAATGATAGACCCCAATATGATCTCATCCCCTCAAGGTAAGCCCACAGTCCCGTTATGAGTAAAGTGAAAGCCAGGAGATTCAATGATACATATGAGTTTGTCTAATAATTTTTCTTTCTTTCCTCGTAAACAAATATGAACCGACTTAGATAGAGTAGGTTTTAACCTGAGGAAAGTCAGAAATATTCTTGCATTGACAACAAGTTTCATAAATGGAATTACAAACATGGGTGAAATTCACATACCTCACACCGTCTACTTTCACTCGGTTCTTTCATCAGGGCCCTGTACTAATTACATACGTGATGTAGCTTGCCGTCTGGCGCAACCTTGGTAACATTCACACCCTTTGTCTGTTCAGTCGTTCACTGAAGCGGATCCCAGCTCTACAGAGTGGTTTGCTGGTTTTGTTTTTTCTCAGAAATTTCTCCGGGGAGCATCAGCTTCAGGCGTCAGCTATTTCAGACTAAAGTTAGTGTATCTTGACTCACGAAGTAAGAATTAGGGTTAAGCGAGCACACAATGTCAGAACACGAGGTTTCCCTAAATTAGGAAAATGACCGGTGGACAGCTTTTCTCAACAGATAATCAGGGTTCACCACACATTTGGTCAAAAAGATGTCGGAAAGTTTAATGCTATGAATAATGTTACTTGCCACAAAGGCTGTACTTTAGAATATCGTTTCTGGAAGGACTAATTCAAGGCACACTGGGCCCGTTATTTCAGTTCACGTTAAAGTTCAATTTATACATCCTATGGTTTAAGGGTATACTTATAATTTTAACTGCTGGGCGTAAACCTATAACTAATCATTTAACACCTCCGTTTAAATAAGTTATAGTCATAAATTATCATCATGAAATTAGAGATATATATATAAATATATTCTCGTCACGACTCATGAGACATCTAGTCTAGCAGGTTATAAGTTAGTTTGAAAATTATGTTCTCGTCTGATTATTTAGCAGTTAAATTAAATTTAGTATTAGCCGACTGAATGGTTAAGCTGGAAATATAATTTATCCTGCTTTCCACTGAGATACACGTCACTAGAAATTAATACAGACTTATAAATTATTCGCTCTGCACCAGATCTACCTAGAGGAAATAAATAGCGATTTGCACTTTTAAACACACTTCACAAAATAACTAGATATACTAGATAATAATATATGATACCTCAAACACAGAATTCCTAAGAACTAAACCACTTCGATCAAACTAAAGGCCATCTCTTTAAACAGAGATTTTTAGAAATCGAACGAGCTTTTCTAGTCTTGACTGCGAAGTTACTGAGTGATCATATTTTAATGAAATCTAGCTCATTCTAGCATAATGAAAACACCCAGACAAAGAGATGAACGTTTATTTCGCAAAAACGAAATAATTTCCCCTTTCTCATAACAACTACGTAACTAGAAGAGGCTGTCATAAACTGCCACTTTCTGCGTGTCAGTTGCGAAATCTCAGACAACCTGTCTCCAATGCAGGGCAGTTTTCACACTACAGCTGACCATGGCCCACAGTGAGCGCCGTGTCAGTTTGGGATTTTTCAGACAAATGTCTGAATACTGACCGGTGCAGATGTAAAGTATCACACCTCACCGGGACTTATGCCGAGAAGAAGCTCGCGCGCTCGGTGAGAATGTAGACGATTGTCTACGTCCTATGTTCAGCGAACCGACTTATCACGCCTTCTGACGCCCTGCAGCCCTGACATCTACGTAATATCGTCCTAGCGCGATTCTCAGTGTTGAGAAAGAAACAGGTAAAGTTTAAAAATACTGAAGAAAATATTTTTCGCAACCGAGTGATGCGAAAAATACAGGAAAAACAAGTATGGAAAGAATATAAATGAAAGGATTAGGGTGAGAGAATAGGAAGAAGATGTAGGTAATTTAATGACATAAAGACCTACGTGACACACACAAATGTATGTTTGAAATAAATAATTACATGTCATATTACAAATTACAGAACAAATTAAAACAACAGATTCATTATATATTTTTTTAAACAGTAATTTCAGTTCGAAGACTGGTATACATGTCTTGGCAGATGTGCAGTACAGTAGTTGCCGTTGCTTTCTGTACGTGGTTCATAATATATGTAAAACTAAATATCAGAACGTTATTTTTTAAAGATTTTAATAAGACCGAAAGGCATAAAATTCCATTGGAACAAACCTCTAGGTGTTGAAAAAGCCGTGAGAGGTTTGGCGCGTTCAGATAAAGGAACTTGCCAATATCCTTTAGACAAATCAAGTTTAGTGAAAAAATGAGATTTGGAGAGTCGAGTAAGTAGCTCTTCCAGTAAAGGCATAGGTTCGGCATCGAACTTCGTTACTTGATTCAATTTTCGATAGTCAACCGGCGAAGAATATGCAGAGGTGGATGGTTCGATTATTTTCAAATCTATCATCTCATCCAACTCTTTCTCGACCTGTGCTTGAAAATGTATAGGTATAGGATAAGGTCTAACCCTAATAGGAGTATGGTCAGTTAGAACAATGTCATGTTCAATGACATGCGTTTGTCCAGGGATGTCAGTGAGTACATCCTGAAATGTTTGCAACATAGTTGAAACTTGTCGCTGTTCTCCTAGAGACAAATCAGGAGAGACAGTAACGTTCTTCCATGATTCACTAGAATGAAGTGGGATCATTGGAAGAGGAAGATTTACATCTGAAAAACTTGTTTCCTCATCCTGTATCACGGACAGTGATGAGTAATGACCATGTTGTACTGGAGAATTGTCCGTTGCTTGGAAAATGGGTTGCAAATAATCCGGACGTTCATGGAATTCAGTAAGCATATTGATGTGGAAGGTTTTATGCTTCCCATCAATATCGACAATATAGTCGACATCGGAAATTTTCGATATTATATCGTACGGACCTTTCCAAGAAATAAGTAATCTGTTTTCCCTACAAGGTAGTAATACAAATGCTTTGTCACCAGGACAAAGTTGTCGTAAGCATCTCTTCTTATTGGCAAATTGCCTTGCCTTCTGTTTCGCAAATTCAGAAGAAGAAGTTGCTAATTTGCATGCTTCGATAATCTTTTGTCTCAACGCGATGACATATTCGTAGGATGACTTTGTGTCATCGTCAATATTGTCAGATGTTATGAGATCGTGAAGCAACGACATAGGGCCACGCGGACGCGCGCCAAAGACGAGTTCAAAGGGAGAAAATCCTGTATGTTCATTGGGTACCTCTCTGTAAGCGAAGAGGGCCGCAGGTAAAACTCTGTCCCAGTCTTGAGGATGATCCTCAGTTATCTTCCCCAGTAAGTTTTTAAGTGTTCTATTAAGGCGTTCGACCATACCATTAGACATTGGATGGTAGATACTACTTAAAGATCTATCTATCTGCAGAGTAGACATTACTTGAGACATGGTATCTGATATTAGTTGGGTGCCATGGTCTGACAATATCTCTCCGGGGAACCCCAGACGAGAAAATATAAGCCAAAGAGCATCTGCAATATCAGCAGTAGTAATGCTCTTCAGAGGAATAGCCTCTGGCCAACGTGTGCACATATCAACACACGTCAAGATAAACTGATGTCCTCTGGCAGACTTGATCTTAAATCGACCAATAATGTCTATGGCCATTTTTTGAACGGCCGAATAGGAATGTCCGCAGCTTGAATGGGTGCAGCATGCCGTGGACCTTTGGATTTAACTTCCCGACATACTTTACAAGATCGACAATAAATCCGTATGTCCTTGTTTACCAATGGCCAAAGAAAGCCGCAAGGACTCTTGACTTAGTACGGGAAAAACCCATGTGTCCAGCACACTGAGAGTCGTGAGCGTGCTGCAAAATTTTAACTCTCAAATTCTTGGGAACCAGGATTTGAGAATGACTTGACGTAATGGAGTCTTGAACCATACGTACAAGTACGCCATTCTTCTTTGTAATCCACGATTTACGACTTGTGTCTTTATTCGGATCACCTTTAGTTGCAAGAATGAAGAATTTCTTCAGAGTGGGATCATCTTCTTGCTGTTTTATAAAAGAGTCACGAGAAATTACCAAGGGATCATCTTGGTTATGCACTTCATTATCTTCAGTAGATGAAGTTTGAGGCATATCAAGCGCCTGAGCTCTAGTGACTACAGCGTTAGCAATCTGCATGTTTTGCCTTTCCCACGTGGAAATTTGTTGCGGAGTGCATTCTTTGACTCCATGAATGCGACCGATGATGAGGTCAGCGATCGGATTCGGAAGAAGACATGCGTGTACATCTCCTGTAAAGAAAGGAGTAGCAATCCTAATGATAGCAGTAGAGTATTTCTCTAATGTGCCGCCAAATGTTACACATTTGACTACTTGTCCAGTGGCACGGGAAGGATCTACGAGTGACTGCCTAACACCAATTGTGGTGCATCCAGAATCAAATAGCACAGAGACTGGATTGTTATTCACTAAACCCTTATGTAAGACAAGAGAACCTCTTCCATCATGCGCGACTGATGCAGGAAGAGCAGGAAGAGGATGGCCACAGCTTAAAGTAGACACTGTGGTTGGCTCAAATAACGTTTTGCATTGGGGGCACTGAGATGCTCTCCCAAAATCAAAAGCGGCACATGCCATATTATTAGCATCATTATTATCTTTACTCTGTTTATAGGCTTCATGGGACTCTTGTTGTGCAGAGTTTGCCTGAAAATGTGGTTTATGTCTTTTGTTTTGAGATCTACCTCGGTTATTATCACCTCTGTAGTTATTGTTACCTCTATTGTAACCCCTATTTGGGTTTGAGTCATAGTTCCCTTGGTTACCATTATCATATTCATTATAATGAGTATCTCTGTAATTATGATCTTGTTGACTCCAAGACGGATAACCCTGATAGTTTCTATAATTACTTCCTCTACGGAAATTCCTATAATTATGACCACCCCTGTGTCGAGAGCTATCAGCTCGTCTCCAGTTCTTTGAAGAAGAACCCTGAAATGATTGGTTACCTTGGTTTTGATAACTATTATGGTTACCTTTTTTATCAAATCTGTTTTGAGGTCCCTGAAATCTGTGTGAATAATTGGGATTGTATGGTGTTGCTGAAGCAACTGGCATACTCTCCTTAATCTTAGTGTTGCCAAAAGTCACGTCGGGGTGTGCAGTGACATATTGGGAACAATATTCTTCCATTTCTTTTAGAGATTTGGGTTTACGCTCATGTATAAATTCAAGGAATGGTTTGTTAACACATGACATAATCTTATCTCTGAGCAACAAATCCATAAGTCCTTCATACGTTTTTTCTGTTTTGGAAAGCTCAATCCAACGATCAACTGTGAGACGTGCCTTTGCAGTGAATTCTGAGAATTCTACACCCGTCTCAGGCACCATCGTTTTAAATAAAAGGCGATAGCCTTCCTCACTTAGCTGATATTTTTTTATCAAAGCCGCCCTAATGACATCATAATTATCCTTATCTGCTTCTCCTACAAGGCATAATCTAGTCAAAGATTCACCTTTCAAGTTTTCTGCTAATTGATTAGCGTATTGTGATTTATCCACATTATGTGTACGACAAGAACGTTCAAATCTATCCAGCCAGAATGTAATATCGTCACTGGACTGATTGAACGGTGGAACCTTAACCTTGTAAGTAGAAGGTTTACCATTACCACTAGATGCCTGATTAACATTACTCATACTTGTCAATCTCAATTTCTCTAACTCAAATTCATGTTCTCTTATTGCTTTTTTTTCTTCAGCCTCTCTGTCTAATCTTTTTTGTTCAGCATCCCTGTCTAATCTTTTTTGTTCAGCTTCCCTGTCTAATCTTTTTTGTTCAGCTTCCCTGTCTAATCTTTTTTGTTCAGCTTCACTGTCTAATCTTTTTTGTTCAGCAGCAGCTTCTCTTTCTAATTTTTTTTGTTCAGCTTCAAATCTCCTTTCCTCCACCTGCATCTGCAATTTCTTTGTTCAGCAGCAGCCTCAGCTTCTCTTTCTAATCTTTTCTCTTCCGCCATAGCTCTTCTCTCTTCTGCAGCTAATGCTTTGTCATATTGAGCAACAGCCCATTGTTCTAATTGTTGACCAGTCTTATCAAGGGCTTTCCCTTGTGTAATGAAGTATTCTAAATGTAGACATGATGTCTAACAATAAATACTAATCACCTGAAACAATAATAATACCACAAGTTCTTAATGACTTGATTAATCAGTATACTATCCCAATATCTGTGGGTCACAAGCCTTAATAAGGTCTTGTATAACAGTAATAATAATCAAGTACTGGTTTATACCATAATCCAAGTGCAGTGCACAAGCAATAGTGTCTTATGAAATATACCTATATAAAACATATGTCAACCAACAGAATACATAAAGTACAAATAAGACTGACAATACGAAAACGTTTGCAGAAATCAAATAAATAAAATAGGGAAATCAATGAAAATAATCACTGAATCTGCAAAGAATAACAACACAAATGACGTCAGAGTATATGAATATAAATTGTGAATAGAACTGAAAGATAGAAAAGGTTAGACCAACAAATTACAAACAAATCAAAACAAAACTAAAGAAAACGCCCACAACGGACCCTCTATCACGTGGGATATTCTGTTGTGAGGACACCGCCCAACCTAAAACACAACCCGCTTACATATAAACTAATATACTATACAAACAAATAACATGTAAACATAAATATATAAATTATGTGTATGATAGTATGTGTTGCAAAATAGGCTCAGTTTTACAGTAATGGCAAAGTTATTCTTATGAAAATAAATAAACTGCCACTTTATTGAATTACAAATTCTGGCCTTAAATATTAAAGTTCAACACAATAGCAGAACATAAGAAGATCCATCGATGAAAATAGGACTTCTTAGTTCAATAATACTGTCTTCCTGTTAATATTGACAAGAATTGATCCAACTG
This sequence comes from Oreohelix idahoensis, assembly GCA_024509875.1. Taxonomy (NCBI): domain Eukaryota; kingdom Metazoa; phylum Mollusca; class Gastropoda; order Stylommatophora; family Oreohelicidae; genus Oreohelix; species Oreohelix idahoensis. The sequence continues at coordinate 181,913 of JAMPIV010011320.1, forward strand.
TTCTGTGAAACTCTGTAATGTCTAATGTAAAAATGTCAACAACGCTGACCTACATACTGCATTCACTTGACAGGTCACGTGACGAAGTGTTGACAAAGAGCAAACTAATACTGCAAGTGTGTCGTATCAGCCACAGGAAACGGTCTGGTATCGGTAGTCTGTTGACTTCTCAACTTCTGCGAGGTCAAACCCAGAAAGCTGGTCCACCAGATGATAAAACCCTCCTTTTTTTTTAATTAATGATGTCCACCAGTTGATAACTCTTTTTAGTTGATAAATATAAGCTCACTAAAACATCACCAGCGTTAAATGCTGTGTTGTTGTGTAACTCGTGGTTTGAGTATGGAATGTCAACTCGACCTACGCAGGGGTGTGTAAGCATGAAGTGAGAGTGTAATACGCGAATGATAAGAAGAGTTCGTGGTGTTGACAATTGGTCTTTTTCTTACACTCATGTATGGCTGGAAGTCATCGACACCAACGACTGTGTACCTTTGCTACAGTTTAATTGGACGTACACACTCGACAGCACGGATAGTGACAAATCACAGGTTGGCATAATACATCATGGTACAATGGATAAATAGTCTTGCAATGATACATGGGCACTCATGTAGAATAATAGCATAATGGACTGTCAGTAGCCAAGCACTCAGTATTGCCCATATATATATATCATCTGAGTTTACTGACAAAGCACGTCAGATTATAAACAACATTCAAGATGTGTGACGAAAGTACTGAGATCCTGTCTTTCAAATGGCCCATGTCTTTTTCTCCTTGCATTGTGTTCACTATATTTTAGGAGGGATTACAGGTAATCCTTCTCCACGTTTCTTCTCCTTCTATTATTTACGTTTTTTTCAAGATGAGATCACGAGGGAGTTTGATCTCATCTGCTTTATGGTTCTTCTTTATGTGTTTAGAATGGGGGTGTAGGGAATTAGAAAGTATTATTCTAGATTAAGATTATAGATGCTAGATCAGGATTGGCACCAGATTGTTTTTTTTTTTAAGATTTTGCGGGGCCATATACGCATTTTTGGGGGGTTAAATTATTTGGGGCCATTTTTCCTTCTTTTCCGCGGTAAAGGGCTAGGACCAATTCCCGGTTTCTTTGTCTAGCGGGACTGGTTGCATCAGTGAAGTTTATCTAAGGTTCTGATTGGCGGAGAGCTAACTGCAGTTGAAATGCAGAGCGCCCATTGGCTTTAAGAACCACGCCGCGCATATGACGTCTGAAGTCGGCGCGTGGGGGGTCTTGATTATAAAAGGCCTATATTTTCATAAGCTTCTTTCTCTTTTAATGAAAATTTGCCTGAAAAGCCGGGTGCCAGAAGCAAATTGTCGATTGCCTTCAGTTGGACATTTCGAGATTTGGTAAGCAATGAATTTTTGCGTGAGGACTTTATTTAATTTTTCTAGTCCTAGCCGATCATTTTAAGTTTTCTTTGGGCATGTTTAGTTTAATTTAATTCTTAACTCCAGAGCCATTCAATTCGATCTGAGTGATAGACATGAGAGAAACTAGGGTCCCATTTTAATTCCTTGTTGAAAGAATAGCGGCATGGTTTAAAAGTTGAGATATCACCGCTTTGTATTATTGCAAAGTCGGTCGGGAGAGAAACTCGCATCTGCGAATTTTATTTATTTACAGAATAGTCGGGAGCGCGTATGTGTATTTTTATTTGTGATTTTAGTGAGAGTATTGATGCTCGCTATTTATATAGTTACGCATATATCTGTGGACGGGAGTGAAAGAGGCATAATTTGGAAGCGCGTGGGCGCGTTGGTTACGGAATTGTTATTGATACGACGTTCAGAGGGACGTGGGGGAGATGAGCACGTGGTTGAACTACGGGGATGTCAATTTGATAATCAGGGGTTATGGATAACTTTTGACGGCATGTAGAGGCTAGCGTAAACCGGGTTATAGGTTATTGAGTGTCATTTGGTATTCTGTGTATTCAGAAGATGGAGATGACATTTATTTATGGTCCGGGAATTATTTTGTATTTCATTTTGAATGTGATTACTATTATTGACGGGAATTTTAGGAATTCCTAGAGAAGGCTAGTTTTAGTTGTGTTAAACATTACGGCATTAGTGTCAGCGTAAGAAGTAGGCCACAGTACGTCTGGGCAGACGGGCCATTGAAAATATGGTTGTTGCTCGGAGTTAGTCAGGCAGAACAGGCGATCTGGGTTAGCCAATGTTTACCTTGTGGGCTCAGGTAGAGAAGGGAGCTCAGTGGGGGGAGCGGACTTTGTTTGCATGATTTTGTATGGTGGTGCATAACGGGAGAGAGTAGGGGAGCTGTATTGATTATAGACGGGGGAGACTTAAGTGTTAAAGACTTAAGGGTTTGTCAGGAAGTTAATTGTTATTTGTAATAGAGTATTAACGTTTTGTTTAGCTGTTGTTTTTGCTTTTGTCTAAACAGCAGGTGCCGGCTTTTTTTGTGGGAATGAGAGCGGAATTTTGAGACCACAAAATTTCTCCCACGGCAAAGTTGGGGCATTCGCAGAACCGCAAGGGTTTTACGTTAGTTGCCAGTGGTGGACGTAGAGGAAGAACTTACGTTTTCCCAACCAGGGAAAGACAGTTCCCAGCGAGTATGATTTTGATGGATAAATCCTTAGCTCTGGCGCTCGTTACACACGCAGATTTGGCAGGCTGCCAGCGGTGTGGTAATTTTGTGTTCGTTTCTTCACGGCCATAATAAAGCCGACAGCCCAGTTATAGGTACTCGGGCAGGTAATTTCCGAGTGGTAGAAGTCCGCTACAGTTCCAGTCCAGAATCCAGTGGGGTTCTGTTAACCCTCAGTCATCAAGTCCAGAGTTAGTGGAGAGAGATAGGGTAAACATTCTCTCTCTACTGAAGTCAGCACAGATAGGCAGAACTGTTAGTTTTGGTGAATCATAGCAGAGGACAGCTGCTGAAGTTTAGAGGTGCAGTTAGTTGTGTTCAGGAGATTCCAGGATAGGCTGTGTAGAACCGAAGTCTGTGCAGAGATTGTGTAGTCACTTCGCCGTCGTTCCAGCTATCAGTGGACTTAGAGTTAGAGTTAGAATTTAGAACAGCTAGTTTGGAGTGTAGGCGACATCAAGTGCAGTGTAGTTCATTTCAGTTAACCTTACCTTCTTTCTCCATACAGGTTGCAATTGTGGGAGAAGGGTTGGGGTTGATGCATTTTTAACTGTGCTTGCTTTTGTTTCAGGAGTGCATCCTCGCACTTGATGTAAGGGACATGCATATGTTTGTTGTTTATAGGTGTATAATAAACTTGTATAAATTGTAGCTGGCATCAGTCATTTCCTTTAGTACAGTAGCTATATGTTGTCTGTACCTTGGTGTTTGTGAATCTTAATTGAACCTTATCCCCATAGGGTAGTTAGAGGTGGTTCGAGGCCATAGCAATTTAAACGTCCGAAGTGGCGAGGAAAGAATCAACCTCGGTTCTCAACCTCGGAGCCAATGGTCTCAACTTTCACAGTTTTCACTATATTTCTATCTGAATCTATCATTTCAGTCTTTCTTCTTACTATTGTCTTGTCACTATATGTAGACAGTCTCTAGTCCTAAATCCATTTCGTGACAAAGTGGGTGCTATCGTCCGGTGAATCATCTTTGTTACGTTCAATTCTGTGATCTTGACAAAGTGGTGGCGTCGTCCTTGGGATCATCTTTGTTGGGATCAATTCTAGATTCATAGATTGTCTCTGTAGAAAGTTCTGGAAATAGATTTCAAAAAAAAAAATCCCCTAGACTTGAGCTATATTAAGACTGATCCAGCTATAAGTTTTTTTCCCCACAGGTTTCCAGTTAGTATAGAGGATAGTGGTTGTAAGGTTGTTTATGACTTAGAAGTAATTGAGAGGCTAATGGAATTTTTTTCTTGACAGGAAAGTAAATTCGGGTTTTGGGTAGCTGGATAACTTGAATTTTTTTCAGGTAGTTATTAGTCAGACTTGGTGCTAGTCTGAGTGCGGGTTTTTGCGACAGCATATTCATAGTAGGTAACCGTAAATTTTTCTTGTTCCTTTTTTTGTCATTTCCCCTCGTTGTGAGTACTGCTGATTTGTCAGGTAAGATGGCTGAATTGGTCAAGCTACTTACTGCATGGAAGGACGCAGCTAAAAGCATGGGGATGAATGAGGCCGAGACTAGGGCTTACATTATGAGGGAACAGGACAGACGGCAGAAGAGAAAAAGGCAGAGAGAGAAACAAGAGCGGAAGAAAAAAGACCCGACAGGCAGAGAGAAGAAAAGCAGAGAGGAAGCCCAGGAGAAGATAGCAGAGAGGGAAGCCCAGGAGAAGATAGCACAGAGGGAAGCCCAGGAGAAGTTAGCACAGAGGGAAGCCCAAGAGAGGGTAGAAGGCAAGCAGAGAGACAGCATGAACTTGCCCTGCGTTCACTGGAACTGCAGTACCGATCTTCGGAAGGCAGTTCGGCTAACGGAGATTCTCCCCGGAGCATGGGGGCAACAGACACCTCAGGAAACGGAGGGCCCCGGATGGCAGCCCTGAATTTTCCGATGGACTCTTTTCCTAACGGGAATGAGAAAATTGAGGTATTTTTAGAAAAATTTGAACGGATGGCAAAGGCATACGGGCTGGATGATAGTCTTTGGTGTCTCAAATTATCTCAATCTCTAAGAGGACATGCGTATGAGGTCTATAGCAAGATGCTGGTAGATGACCAAGGTAACTTTGAGGCTCTGCGGAACGCCCTGTTACAGCGATTCCAATGGACTCCCCGGAAGTGCCAAACGATGTTTAGGGAAAGTCGACTGGAGAAGGGAGAAAGTTTTCCCCAATTCGCGAGAGGCTGAGGAATTACCTCACTCGCTGGAGAGAGTTGTCGGGTTTGGCTAAATCGTTTGAAGGACTCGAAGAGCTCATCATGTGCGAACAGATAAAGGCCAACATGTCTCCGGACTTAAGGAAGTACCTGGCGGAGCAGGGCGCACAGCAACTGGACCAGATAATTCTATTTGCAGAAAGGTTCCAGACGGCCCAGGCCGAAGTACTACTGGGACCCTCCAGAAAAAGAAAACACCCTGACCTGCCAGCCCCGGACAAAGGAGCATCTTCATCGCATTCGCCTTCCTCTTCAGCTCACCAACCGCAAGGGCCGTCTCGCAAGGAGCCCCCTCCCCAGTCATAAACATGCGCACCAGCCGCCTCCTAACAGAACACAGGGGCCGACTTCTCATGAACCCGTCAGGAACCGGGGAGATAATGAGAGATATTGTAGGTTTCTGTCGGACTACTTCTCATTGGACAACACGGTGCCCAAACAAACAACCCCTCATCAGATGGCTTGCTTAAGGCCTGTGAGGGTGAAACAAGGGAAGAAGTGGAAACCCTTCCAGTCAGAGAAGTTGTTTTCCAACAGCGGGCCAGCAGAAGTGAACGGGACTGAGACAACATGCTTATTTGACAGCGGGCTTACATACCCCAGCATAGTCGCCCGACATCTGGTGAATCCCTGGCAGATGACGAAGGAAAAAGTGAATATTGGTGGAGTTTTAAGGAAAGGGACTTCACAGTGCTTTCCGGTAGCCAATATTGAGGTGAAATGTAGGTTCGTGTCTGGCACCATCAAGGCAGCTGTAACGGCTCAGCCGGCCTACGACTTCATTCTCGGTAACCCATATTTTGTTTTGGGGAACCCGACCACACCGATCCTTGCTGATGCAAGGGGGCCTACTGCAGGCCAGAAACGTGAAAAAGGAGAACCCCTAATTCACGGAGCCCCGAGCGAGCTCAAACATAGCTGTCGTGCCAAGGAGGGGTGCAACGCCTCTGACGACAGTGGTATGTTATTTGCAGAGGCAAATTCGCCCGCCAGCCCTGTTCAGCCAACCGGCCAAACAGTGGCGACGACGCCTCTGATTCCGGAAGTACACTCTTTGTTGTCGGGAATTAGGCCCCCGATGGTATTAGCTCCTTCAAGTGAGGGACATACTGACAAGAGCAGTATTACATATGTCAACGACCAGCGCCATCTTCATAGGGCACAAGATAGCGGTCTGAGCGAGCATATAGTTCCAACCAGCCCTGGAGCCCCATCCGACCAGCACTTTACTCAAACGGAGGAGGACAGTGATCTGAGTATCCGTTGGCCTATAGACGGAGATGGGCCCCACAACTCTCGTATCTCGTTTACAGGAAACAACTCTTGTAACGAGCAGCCTGAAAAATTGGCTATCTTTTCCAATTCGTTTTCACGGAACATTGGAACCAGTTACTGAGAGCTTTAACTCAGATTCTCCGCGATCTAACGGGATCTTAAACCGTCAAGTGTCACTGCAGGACACATTCCAACTGACGCCAGTAACTCTCACAGGGGGGGCAAGGTTGAAGGTAGAACCAGGGTGTTAGACGGAGAGCTCCCGTGGTCTACATTTTCATCTCACCAACTTTTCAGGCCAGAAAAGAGTGAGAAAAGCAACCTTACGCATTTGCAAGGAGCTATTTTGGAGAGCTCTGTCCCGCTTCAGATTGGTAGGGGAAGAGCGAGTCCAGAACCACTGCCAGGGGCAGATCTTACCTACCTTTCTTCACAGGTAGAAGCTATTGAGGTCGATCGTGATCCAATAGACACCCAGCAAGAAATCGGAGGCTCTACACCAGAGGAACCCGAGACGTTGCATCAGTTTCGTACGGTACCAGCAGTCACAACCCTGCTGACGCGCAGCGAGGAAGTCGCCATCGCCAGGTCGCCACAGCGCCCGTCGGTCACATCAGCTGACCAGGACAGCCTTTTGACGGTCATAGCAAGGGAAAGTTCAGACCCGCCATTAGACGGCACAGGTCTGAAGAGAGATCAACTCTCCCAACGGAGCATAGGAGCTCATTCTAGGAGAGGAGGAAGGAGGAAACGCAAAAGAGGAAGGTCGAAGAACACTGAATAGGAGGGGTAAGGACAGACAGCCTTGTAGACAGAGTTAAGGGCCAGTGTGAAACACAGAGATTTCAGTAATGAGATCGATGCTCAATCTTCGAAGGTGGGAGTGATGTGACGAAAGTACTGAGATCCTGTCTTTCAAATGGCCCATGTCTTTTTCTCCTTGCATTGTGTTCACTATATTTTAGGAGGGATTACAGGTAATCCTTCTCCATGTTTCTTCTCCTTCTATTATTTACGTTTTTTTCAAGATGAGATCACGAGGGAGTTTGATCTCATCTGCTTTATGGTTCTTCTTTATGTGTTTAGAATGGGGGTGTAGGGAATTAGAAAGTATTATTCTAGATTAAGATTATAGATGCTAGATCAGGATTGGCACCAGATTGTCTTTTTTTAAAGATATTGCGTGGCCATATACGCATTTTTCGGGAGTTAAATTATTTGCGGCCATTTTTGCTTCATTTCCGCAGTATAGGGCTAGGACCAATTCCCGGTTCTTTGTCTAGCGGGGACTGGTTGCATCAGAAAGATCTAAGGTTCTGATTGGCGGAGAGCTAACTGCAGTTGAAATGCAGAGCGCCCATTGGCTTTAAGAACCACGCCGCGCATATGACGTCATGAAGTCGGCGCGTGGGGGTCTTGATTATAAAAGGCCTATATTTCATAAGCTTCTTTCTCTTTTTAATGAAAATTTGCCAAAGCCGGGTGCCAGAAGCAAATTGTCGATTGCCTTCAGTTGGACATTCGAGATTTGGTAAGCATGAATTTTTTGCGTGAGGACTTTATTTAATTTTTCTAGTCCTAGCCGATCATTTAAGTTTCTTTGGGCAGTTTAGTTTAATTTAATTCTTAACTCCAGAGCCATCAATTCGATCTGAGTGATAGACATGAGAAACTAGGTCCATTTAATTCCTTGTTGAAAGAATAGCGGCATGGTTTAAAAGTTGAGATATCACCGCTTTGTATTATTGCAAAGTCGGTCGGGAGAGAAACTCGCATCTGCGAATTTTATTTATTTACAGAATAGTCGGGAGCGCGTATGTGTATGTTTTTTATTTGTGATTTTAGTGAGAGTATTGATGCTCGCTATTTATAATAGTTACGCATATATCTGTGGACGGGAGTGAAAGAGGCATAATTTTGGAAGCGCGTGGGGCGCGTTGGTTACGGAATTGTTATTGATACGACGTTCAGAGGGACGAGGGGGAGATAAGCACGTGGTTGAACTACGGGGTTTTCAATTTGATAATCAGGGGTTATGTATAACTTTTGACGGCATGTAGATGCTAGCGTAAACAGGGTTATAGGTTATTGATTGTGCTTTGTTATTCTGTGTATTCAGAAGATGGAGATGACATTTATTTATGTTAAGGGAATTATTTTGTATTTCATTTTGAATGTGATTACTATTATTGACGGGAATTTTAGGAATTCCTAGAGAAGGCTAGTTTTAGTTGTGTTAAACATTACGGCATTAGTGTCAGCGTAAGAAGTAGGCCACAGTACGTCTGCCCAGACGGGCCATTGAAAATATGGTTGTTGCTCGGAGTTAGTCAGGCAGAACAGGCGATCTGGGTTAGCCAATGTTTACCTTGTGGGCTCAGGTAGAGAAGGGAGCTCAGTGGGGGGGAGCGGACTTTGTTTGCATGATTTTGTATGGTGGTGCATAACGGGAGAGAGTAGGGGAGCTGTATTGATTATAGACGGGGGAGACTTAAGTGTTAAAGACTTAAGGGTTTGTCAGGAAGTTAATTGTTATTTGTAATAGAGTATTAACGTTTTGTTTAGCTGTTGTTTTTTGCTTTTGTCTAAACAGCAGGTGCCGGCTGTTTTTTTTTGTGGGGAATGAGAGCGGAATTTTGAGACCACAAAATTTCTCCCACGGCAAAGTTGGGGCATTCGCAGAACCGCAAGGGTTTTACGTTAGTTGCCAGTAGTGGACGGAGAGGAAGAAAATACGTTTTCCCAACCAGGGGAAGACATTTTCCAGCGAATAGGATTTTTTGTGGATAAATCCTGAGCTCTGACGCTCGTTACACACGCAGATTTGGCAGGCTGCCAGCGGTGTGGTAATTTTGTGTTCGTTTCTTCACGGCCATAATAAAGCCGACAGCCCAGTTATAGGTACTCGGGCAGGTAATTTCCGAGTGGTAGAAGTCCGCTACAGTTCCAGTCCAGAATCCAGTGGGGTTCTGTTAACCCTCAGTCATCAAGTCCAGAGTTAGTGGAGAGAGATAGGGTAAACATTCTCTCTACTGAAGTCAGCACAGATAGGCAGAACTGTTAGTTTTGGGGAATCATAGCAGAGGACAGCTGCTGAAGTTTAGAGGTGCAGTTAGTTGTGTTCAGGAGATTCCAGGATAGGCTGTGTAGAACCGAAGTCTGTGCAGAGATTGTGTAGTCACTTCGCCGTCGTTCCAGCTATCAGTGGACTTAGAGTTAGAGTTAGAATTTAGAACAGCTAGTTTGGAGTGTAGGCGACATCAAGTGCAGTGTAGTTCATTTCAGTTAACCTTACCTTCTTTCTCCATACAGGTTGCAATTGTGGGAGAAGGGTTGGGGTTGATGCATTTTTTAACTGTGCTTGCTTTTGTTTCAGGAGTGCATCCTCGCACTTGATGTAAGGGACATGCATATGTTTGTTGTTTATAGGTGTATAATAAACTTGTATAAATTGTAGCTGGCATCAGTCATTTCCTTTAGTACAGTAGCTATATGTTGTCTGTACCTTGGTGTTTGTGAATCTTAATTGAACCTTATCCCCATAGGGTAGTTAGAGGTGGTTCGAGGCCATAGCAATTTAAACGTCCGAAGTGGCGAGGAAAGAATCAACCTCGGTTCTCAACCTCGGAGCCAATGGTCTCAACTTTCACAGTTTGCACTATATTTCTATCTGAATCTATCATTTCAGTCTTTCTTCTTACTATTGTCTTGTCACTATATGTAGACAGTCTCTAGTCCTAAATCCATTTCGTGACAAGATGGCTTCTAGACCTAACCTCGTCTAGCGAAGATTCCTTTAAATAATGTCCAGCACATATTTTTCCATATAATCATATTGAACCGCTAGTAATGGGTTCTCATGTGTAGCAGTGATCTCTGGACTCATCAAGCGATAATACGGGGCATCCCTTTTCTCTTCTTGAAAGTCATAAAATATTTGAATACAAGATGGCTTCTCTCGTGAGCTGTCACTCACTTTAGGATACAAACTGGAATCTGTATCAAAGTTAATCATTCATTAAATGTTCTCATTACTTTGTAGCTTCTATCATGATACAATTGACTTCACTATACAAGATATAGTGCTGCTAGGAATGAATGTCGTTTTCATCTAGTTAAATATTTCCTCAGACGTACAAATCGTGTCTATCGAGAAACGGTGGCTTAGCAAGAGTTCATAAGAAGTATCTTTTGTTACCTTGGTATCAGAAATATGATTCTGCCATTCCTTGGCAATAAGAATAAACACTGGGGTAAAGCATACACGATAGGTCTAGACGACTATCACTTTCCCCATAAATATTGAGATCACTTTTCCCGGCGACAAGCCGATACACAAAAATCACAGCCCCATCAGGGCGAAGCCAAATCACACCTCTCTAGCGACACATCCGCCGAACAGCCCTTTGACCTTTCTGGCGACAAAAGACCATATAGTTCGACTTAGACATGCAAAGGTATTCAGATATAAGACAGACTCGTCCTACCCAGACAAACAATACACATAAATTCAGGCCATAGATACACTGAAGCAAGAACAATCTATTCCTACCCAAACAAAGAATAAATCGCAGTAAAACTGGATTCATCCGCGGAGTTCCATCGAAAGTGACGACACTCCTTTCAAGGGAAGTAACTCAATAATGACTTTTCCTTAAGCACTAAAAAGTATCTATTTTGTTTACAAAATATTTGCGAACATAACAAGCATACAAATGTATTATATTGTAAGATATCAAAGACTGCACGTAACAGACACATACCAGGAACATAAGGAAGGATGAAAGGGATTGAAGTACTGTATAATTTGACCTATTACTTAGTAGTTTTATTCGCAACCCAATTATTGTAGGGAGGCGAATCATGGGAAACGGATGATAATTAAGAATATAGAAGAAAATTATGATCACATTAAACTAAAATGATTGTTGCTACTATACTATACCTTGTGCATCTGCTAGCACGCTAGTCTGATACTGTCTATCGTCCCCATCTGTGTCATACAGGGATATGGATAGACAAATACAGGGACTGCGTTTGACTTCGTTTCAGGTTTAATCCTTTAACCTAAAGCCTACAATAAATATTATGGTAAAGGGTAACACCAGAGGGCCAGACCTATAAAATCCTTAAAAAAACGTTCTGAGATTTAGTTTTACATATATAATGAACCACGTACAGAAAGCAACCGCAAACTACTGTACTGCACATTTGCCAAGACATGTATACCAGTCTTAGGACTGAAATTACTGTAAAAAAAATAATGAATCTGTTGTTTTAATTTGTTTTGTAATTTGCAATATGACATGTAATTATTTATTTCAAAAATACTTTTGTGTGTTATTTCATTGTGAAGAGTGTGGCTTATCAAAACTTTCCACCAGTGATTTGAAGTCTACTTCCATTTGTGACGTAGTAATTCTGAGAACATGGGATATACAGGGTCAGTTAATCTGTTTCTGGTCTTGGATTTGATAAGCTTCATGGCAGAAAATGTTGTCTCACAAAGATATGTGCTACCAAATATAGAGCACACTTTTAGGGCCCATTTTCTCAGAAGTGGGTAACGTTCCTTTGGTAGTAATTTCCACATATCAGCTCCAGTTTCTTCTGTTGTATTGATGAATGGGTCACATTGGAGTTCACATAACTGTAATTGTAGTTCTGCTGGCTGAGACTCCACTGTGCACATTAAATAGTTCCATTTGTGGACGAAACATCTCAAAATCTTGAAATCGACGATCGAACTCAGAAATCAGCTGTTCAATGGCATCTGTGTACTTCCTGAAGTTAACACTCTCTTTCTCAGACAGCTGTTTACAACAAGGAAAAAAAAAAAACAACAACAACAACAACAAGGAAAATGAAACAGGTCATTCTTTTGCAAAGACAGACTAAATAGGCTGAGTTTCTTTTTGAAGCCATCAACATAGCCCATCATTTGAAAAATTGTTTGCCTTTTTCCCTGTAACTGCAAATTCAGTACATTCAAATGTTGTGTTATATCTGTGAGAAATGCCAAGTGCTGAATGAAATGAATATCTTTGAGTTTATTTTGAAGATCAATTGAACATGGTAAGTTGTCTCGCAGGAAGTCAAATATTTCATCCTTCAGTTCACAAAATCGTGTTAAACATTTTCCTCGACCAAGCCATCTCACCTCAGCATGAAGCATGAGATCACCGTAAAAAGAATCCACTTCTTCTAAAAATGCAAAGAACTTCCTGTGAGTTAGAGAGCTGTGTCCTCCTCTGATCAAATTCGTTATTTTCACTACAGTAGCCATAGTGTCATTTAGGTTTATGGATTTTGCACAAAGGGCCTCTTGGTGAACTATGCAATGTAATGTAGGCACGTCAATTTTATTTTGCTTCAAAAGTCCAACAAAACCAGTATTTTTCCCAACCATAGCCTTGCAACCATCGGTACACGCAGCAGACAATTTTTCAAACCCACCATATTCTTCCATGGCATTTTTATATGCAGAAAATATGTCATCCCCTTTACTTGTACCATGCAAAGAGCAAACTTTCAGTAATTCTTCAGAAACAGTAAAGTCTTCCTGGATCACTTTAACAAAAATAAGAAGCTGGCTAGTGTCTGTGATGTATGTACTTTCATCAATCGCCAGTGACAAGTATGGACTAATCACATAGGACGCCATGAGCGATGATTCCTGAATCTTATTTACATGACTAAATATACTCTTTTGCTGATTCAGTTTTTTCTTGAGTTGTTCAATCACAAGCTTTCTCGACTCGCTGCTATGCTCGTCGTTGTTTTTCTGATGATTTGTGATGTAGTGACGTTTCAAGTTATATTCCTTCACTACGGCTAACACTTGGGCGCAAACTAAGCACTGAGGTTTATTATCCTTATTGAGAATGAACAAATAATCGAACTCCCATTCTGGTTTAAATGCGCGATTTTCACTGTCCACTTTTCTATACTTAGAAAACATTTTTACAAATGCAAACTCTTATACATGAAAACGTGCACAACAGCTACAAGCCCAGAAGTGTCACTGGTTGATTTATACTTAACACACTTCACAAGAACAACTGTGCACCTCAACACCTTCCTATAGAAATATACCTACCATCCCCCCACTCCCACGATCACTTTCCCATATGTGGTAAAGTGGGATGTTATAAATATTTATAGGGGACTTAGTGTACTGACTGAGATCAGCTGTGAAGGTATCTATATCTAATAAGAGTAGTGTATTATAGATAACCTTACTTACTGCCACATATGTATACCTCAGTCAGAATTATTCTGGAATAGTGTGATGACTACGTTATATGTCTAGGGTATGTGTATGATGAAGTGTAAGTCATAACAACAACAGACAGATAAACAATTTAATTTATTCCACCACACTTGACAACACTGTGACACTCACATACATATAACACTCTAAGAGGATATCTTAAAGGAGTCACTGATAACTTTTCAAATAACAATATGTATTCAGTGCTGTCATGAATGTATATGTGTCCTGATTCAAATACAAAGGGAACCAGGAATCACAATCAATTTTAATTACAAGTTATATGTACAGAATTTATTAATATGATTCTTATAGTGACATATATTATTAATGGTATCCTATGTGTGTCAGTTGTGTAGTGGTAATATGAGGTAATACTGGTTTTGTTTTGTTCAAGCTCTGTTGGTATTTGTCATCATGACTTCAATAGTTTGTTTCTATTGGAACTAGTATTGGAGATGTTCTCAGTTCCTGGTATTAAAACAATTAAATTCCCCTCTTAATTTTAGTTTATAATGTCATTTTAAGATGGGGGTACATAATGTTGAGCTCCATGGCCACACTCTCTTATCTTGCGTGATGACTGCAGTAAAAGACTCCTCTGCTCGATTTCTGTAATGAGTTCTGGAGCCACCCCACTGGTTGCTATATGGACCAAGGAGTATGCTGTCCACCTCTGGCTTCAGCAAAGCTCTGACCAGGTGCTGCTCAATAACTTTAAGACCACGGTCCCTGAAACAAGAAGGTTGTACCTTCTACGTCAGAACTAATTTATACTCCATTTCTACACTGAGCACAATACATCACAAACATTGAGTTCAGAGCGTTAGGCCAACTGTCAGCTTCATCTGAAATACTTTATACCAGTATTTCCCTCCCTAATGGTTACTACGCCTCTGCAATTCCAGCATTATTTCTTTCTAGTTAATAATCTAGGTGTCAGTGTACTGTTTGGCCATTCCATGCAGTTTTACTTTCCTCCGACACCTTCTGTTCAGGCTGGAGCACTATAGGCTTTACATCATGTTCGCTACTGAACCACACATATATACAGACATAATTTATCAATTTACATTCAATTTTCATTTAAAAATGTTGAATATTTCAAGCTTACCACAATTCATGGAAATAATAATAAACAGTTTCGTTGACTGGCAATGAATATAGCACAACTCCGATCTGCCGATGTCCCAGGCTTTATTTTATAAAAAATATACACTGGTGCTCAACGTACTGTTTCTTAGTAGGTTTATTACAAGATGTGGCAATGAACAGACGCTCTGAATTGAGTATATTCGTAGCTCTACCCAATCAAACCATGTCTACACATCTTTTCAAAAAAAGTACCCCTTTCTCACGTTTCCCCTGACAACACAAGATAGTATTTATAGTCCGACCAATCGTGTTTAGTCTTTCATTTGTTGCGCTCCAATCACATAGGAGTTAACATGGTAGGCTATTTCCGTAACGTAATGTTTTTTTCAAACACGTTATAAAAAAATTTTATGAGCAGAAATGATTTCATGCTGTCAGGCACCCCCACTATTTTATTTTGGCCATAACTTGGTAATTCCTAGACTATTTGCGTAACGTTTTACATATTCTTTGTCAGCAAACCCTAAGGAACCCAAATATACGAATTTAAGGGAGCTAGGTGGCTGCGTTCAAAATGTGCATTTTCTACCACCTCCTGTTCACTTCAATCCCCATGTGGTGTCTGGGTACTGTCATGTTTTCAAACGTAAACCGGTATAATGTCATAATTCCCAATAAGCGTTTTTCAGGATTTTAAAACCTAACTCTGGTATGGGTAGTGAATTTTATCACTGTCGATTTGAAATAAAGTTAGTGCATGTGGCCTTACACGCGTGATGGCAGCAATTGTGTATCGCGCGACGCGTGTTTAGTGTTGCAGGTGTCCCTGCTTTCTGCCTCTCCCTTCTCTCTATCCTTTAGTCCATCTGTCTTTTAGTTACGCCGTGTATAAAATGGAATGAATGAAATATTAAATTTAGGTCATTGATCAGCTTGCGTATCTCAAGGTTTTTCCAAGAAATACAGTACACGTTTCATTGAAGAAAGCGTGCAGCGACACAGTAGGCTTTTACTATCAACGTGAAAGCGTTACAATTTGCCGACGAAGTAGAAAACAAGGGGGATTTCGAGTACAGGCATTGTGACAGCACTGTTCTTTACCATTCTTCTTTCCTTTTATTAAATTTATTTGTTAGGCTTTGCATTTACGTTTTAATTTATATATGGGGATTAGAATAATTCACGACATCTCCCCTCTTAAAACAGACATTATATGTCAGTCCTTTATTCTATTACACATAGAGAAATTTATTATTATTTCTGGGGTTTACGGTGATTCTCATCACACGGATGGCGGCTTAAAAAATCCGCTCCCAAATTTGTTTTTCCAGATATATACTCAATGCTAAAATTATAGGGAGCCAAAAGCAAGGACCATCGGAGTAACCTAGAGTTCTCATGCCTAGCCTGGGCTAGAAACGATAAAGGTTTGTGATCCGTTTGCAACTTAAATGCCTTCCCATACAGATAAATATTGAATTTCTTTATTGCCCATATTACTGCAAGACATTCTTTTTCGCTAGTTGAGTAGTTGATTTCAGCTTTATTCAATTTTCTGCTAGCATATGCCACTGGGCTTAATTCCCCATCCAATGCATCTGATTTCTGTAGTAGAGTTGCACCTAACCCAATATTACTGGCATCCGTCCTTACTATGAATTCTTGACTTAAGTCAGGTAATTTCAAAATAGGTTTACTTGTGAGCTTTTCCTTCAATTCTTGGTAAGCCATTTCACATTGTGGTGTCCATGTAATGCGATCTGGATGTCCTTTACGTGTCAAATCAGTTAACGGTGCACATATGGAATTAAAGTTTTTGATATACTTCTGGTAGAAACCACATAATGAGACAAAGGATCTCACGTCCTTCTTGGTTTGTGGTCTCGGGGCTTTCTTTAGTTTCTCTAAATTCTTTGGGTCAGGGGTCATGTTTCCCTGATAAACTGTGTGTCCCAAAAATTCCAATTCTTTACATCCAACGCAACATTTGGTTGGTCGGGCTGTTAAATTTGCTTCCCTAAGTCGATCAAACAGCATCTTCAGAGAGTCAATGTGTTCCTCAAATGTTTCTGTTGCTATAAGGATATCATCCATGAAATTTGTTATACATGGATTATTCAGAGGGTCCAATAATTTTCTCATCATTCTAGAGAAGACACTAGGCGCATTCTTCAATCCAAATGGCAATCTATTAAACTCATAGTGTCCTTCTGAGGTACTAAAAGCTAGGTATGGTCTAACCTCAGGCTTTACTGGAATCTGATAGTATCCTTTACTCAGATCCACTTTTGAGAAATATTTAGCTTTATTTAGTCTGGCAAACAGCTGATTTGTATCCGGCAATGGATCCACCTGTCCTTCTGTAATAGCATTCAGTCTCCTGTAATCTATACAGAGTCTATGTTCTCCAGAGGGCTTCCTTAAGAGTACAACACCGGAACTATATGAGGATTCACTGTGCGAAATAATTCCTTCCTTCAACAGATAGTCTATCTCTTCCTTCAAAGCTTTCTCCTTAGCAAACGGAATCGAATATGGTTTCATACAGACAGGTGTGGGGTCTATCAGTTTCATATCATATTCCAATAGGTTTGTATGCCCTGGTCGGTCTGTTAACACCTCTGCATGATTATTTAGAACCTGTTGCACTCTCTCTTTCTGAGTTTTTCGTTAAATGTGTACTGATTTTCACCTGTGCTGCTGTCTCACAGGGGTGTAATGGATATTCAAATGATGAAAGTGGTTCCTTTTTCATCGCCATGGCGATGGACAAGGTCAACAAGTGTGTCTCTTCCTGATGTTCTCTTTCCAAATATTTCTTCAGGAGATTCACATGATAGATTTTTTCTTTCCCCTTCTTATCTATCTTATAATTTGTTCTAGACACCTTCTCTAAAACTGTATATGGACCTTGCCATCCAATCTGTAACTTATTCTGACTCCCGGGGAGAAGAAGCAGTACCTTCTCTCCCACAGCCAAATCTCTGTCTTTCGCCTTCCTGTTATAATAGGCAGCATGTTTCTTCCTGGCTTGTTTCAAATTTTCATTGGCAAGTTTCCAGCCAGTTTTTAAACGAGTGGTCAGCTCATTCACATATTGGTATGAAGATGTAATGTTTTCCTCTGCCTTTTCATCAGTCCACGTTCTTAACAAAGCTACATATGGACCTTTAATTTTGTGGACCTATTTGTCCATGCACCGGTATGGTCTCTTCCACTCGAAGCTCTATAGTGATGATTTTTCTTCCCAGAATTATCATGCATAAAACGACCGCTACCAATTTTTCTTTTGGGGCTTTCTCCCCACTTAAAATTCTTGATGAGAGATTTCCTCTCTACATCCTCTTCCTCCAGTTTGTTTAAGTCCGATTGAGGGATTTTCGGCTTATCCTGGGGTAAGACATCCTTTTGCACTCTCCGCATAGTGGCCATTGTAAAACAGTTAAGTGAAGCTTGTCCGTGAAAAGGGGCTTCCCATTCCCTTTGGTCCACTTTATCAAATCTATTTTTTCTTTTTATTATCAGGCCTAATTTTGCCCCGTGGCGTGTCCAGGTCCTGATCAATGTTCCCACTTGTGGGTGTTCCCTCATGTGCTATGCTACACCTTTCTACAAAATTCTCAATGTCCCATCTTGCTTTGGGCCAATAATAATTGTGAGCCACCTTTTGAATGATGGTACCTATCTTCTCATGGTCCCCATCTGGTTTCACATGTAGGCTCCTTATTAAGTCTGCCCTATATCTTTTAGGAAGTACCAGCTGTCCCTGACCTTTGGATCTAGCTCCAGTCTTCCTATACATCAACTTGTTTTTCATGTAAAAATCTCCCTTGCCTGGAGTTGTATGACAAGTTGACAATTTCCTGAAACAAGGCTTGAGTGTTTTATCCCCAGCCTGTGCCTTCCTCATCTCTTCTGGAGTGGTATCTAACATAATATCCTCCTCCTGTCTTGAGGTCGACCTGACCTGAAGGGTGGCCATATACACAGGTTTCCTTCTACAATGGTCAGTGTCATGATTGTTCATCTACAATTTTTACACCACCTTTTTCCTTGGTTGAAAGATTTTCTTTCATCATATTTCCTTTCATCGAATTGTGGGGTTTTATTTTTATTTTCATACCGTGGCCTATCAAACTGGTGCTTACCTTTGTTTTGATCCCTAGGATCAAATTTATTAAAGTTCTGTGGTGCCCTAAAGTTATCCACTTGTTTCTTTTTATTACCTGTTACCTCTGCTTGAGCTGCTTGATACCTTTCAGCAACATTTAGCAACTCACCCAGCCTCTCTGCACCTTGTTCCATGAGAAACGTTCTCAGGTCTGGAGCCATGGACTCTCTTAATTGCTCTATAAGGACCATTTCCTTAAGATCTTGGGTTTTCCCCAGAGAAGTCCATTTCTCCAAGTATGTCTCTATTCGTGCAGAGAACTGGTGATAGGTTTCACCTGACAGTAGTTTAGCATTCCTAAATTTTTTCCTATAAAATTCTGCATTCTTTTCATATCTTAACAAAAGAGCCTGCTTTAGCATGTCATAATTTTCCTGATCACTTCTGCTCATTTTTGCAAAAACTTCATAAGCTGCCCCACGAAGTCCCTGAGATAACTTTAAGCTCCACTTTTCTCTCTCTAACCCATATGTGGTAGCTAATAGTTCATACCTATTTAGATAGCTCTCTATATCATCGTCTTTCTCAACAAAATGATCTAAATGAAAATTCATAGCTGAGGTTGAGGCTCCTTGGCTAGCAGTAGCATCCGAGGTAAAGGGACTGGCACCATTTTCAGGAGCATGGCCTTGAAACTCAAACTCCCTTAGTCGTAACTCGTGTTCCCTTTGTAATCTCTTCTCCTCCTTTTCTGCTTCCCTCTCTGCAGCTAATCGCTTGTCTTCCCTTTCTGCAGCCTGTCTTCTTTCCTCGGCTTCCCTTTCTGCAGCTAATCTTTTGTCTTCTCTTTCTGCTTCCAATGCTTTAGCCTCTTTGTCAGCCTCAATCTGCAACCTCTTAGCCTCAGCCTCAATCTGCAACCTCTTAGCCTCAGCCTCAATCTGCAACCTCTTAGCCTCAGCCTCAATCTGCAACCTCTTAGCCTCAGCCTCAATCTGCAACCTCTTAATCTCTTTTTCAGCTTCTATTCTCTTATCTTCGGCCAATCTTTCAGATTCTAATTTTCTTTCGGCCTCTTTTTCTAATCTTCTTTCTTCCCGTTCAATATATTTGTCACATTCAGCAGTGACATAAGAAATCATAATTTGCCCGTCCATTCCTAACTCTTTCGCAGTCTGTACAGCAGCAGATCGAAATTTTGCCAGGTCGGCCATTGTCTAACAGATAAATGTCTAAAATATTTAACTAAACAATTTTATCTATGACTAATTAACTCAAGACAACACAGGCACTGTGAGCTCAACCTTATTTATTTTCACCCAAGGATACCTTTTAATTCCTATTATTTCCTGAAGTGAATTACCCCCAATATTTGTAATAGGGAAAGATTCAAAATCCCGAGGGCGAGACCCCAATATATGTGGTAAAGTGGGATGTTATAAATATTTATAGGGGACTTAGTGTACTGACTGAGATCAGCTGTGAAGGTATCTATATCTAATAAGAGTAGTGTATTATAGATAACCTTACTTACTGCCACATATGTATACCTCAGTCAGAATTATTCTGGAATAGTGTGATGACTACGTTATATATCTAGGGTATGTGTATGATGAAGTGTAAGTCATAACAACAACAGACAGATAAACAGTTTAATTTATTCCACCACACTTGACAACACTGTGACACTCACATACATATAACACTCTAAGAGGATATCTTAAAGGAGTCACTGATAACTTTTCAAATAACAATATGTATTCAGTGCTGTCATGAATGTATATGTGTTCTGATTCAAATACAAAGGGAACCAGGAATCACAATCAATTTTAATTACAAGTTATATGTACAGAATTTATTAATATGATTCTTGTAGTGACATATATTATTAATGGTATCCTATGTGTGTCAGTTGTGTAGTGGTAATATGAGGTAATACTGGTTTTGTTTTGTTCAAGCTCTGTTGGTATTTGTCATCATGACTTCAATAGTTTGTTTCTATTGGAACTAGTATTGGAGATGTTCTCAGTTCCTGGTATTAAAACAATTAAATTCCCCTCTTAATTTTAGTTTATAATGTCATTTTAAGATGGGGGTACATAATGTTGAGCTCCATGGCCACACTCTCTTATCTTGCGTGATGACTGCAGTAAAAGACTCCTCTGCTCGATTTCTGTAATGAGTTCTGGAGCCACCCCACTGGTTGCTATATGGACCAAGGAGTATGCTGTCCACCTCTGGCTTCAGCAAAGCTCTGACCAGGTGCTGCTCAATAACTTTAAGACCACGGTCCCTGAAACAAGAAGGTTGTACCTTCTACGTCAGAACTAATTTATACTCCATTTCTACACTGAGCACAATACATCACAAACATTGAGTTCAGAGCGTTAGGCCAACTGTCAGCTTCATCTGAAATACTTTATACCAGTATTTCCCTCCCTAATGGTTACTACGCCTCTGCAATTCCAGCATTATTTCTTTCTAGTTAATAATCTAGGTGTCAGTGTACTGTTTGGCCATTCCATGCAGTTTTACTTTCCTCCGACACCTTCTGTTCAGGCTGGAGCACTATAGGCTTTACATCATGTTCGCTACTGAACCACACATATATACAGACATAATTTATCAATTTACATTCAATTTTCATTTTAAAATATTGAATATTTCAAGCTTACCACAATTCATGGAAATAATAATAAACAGTTTCGTTGACTGGCAATGAATATAGCACAACTCCGATCTGCCGATGTCCCAGGCTTTATTTTATAAAAAATATACACTGGTGCTCAACGTACTGTTTCTTAGTAGGTTTATTACAAGATGTGGCAATGAACAGACGCTCTGAATGGAGTATATTCGTAGCTCTACCCAATCAAACCATGTCTACACATCTTTTCAAAAAAAGTACCCCTTTCTCACGTTTCCCCTGACAACACAAGATAGTATTTATAGTCCGACCAATCGTGTTTAGTCTTTCATTTGTTGCGCTCCAATCACATAGGAGTTAACATGGTAGGCTATTTCCGTAACGTAATGTTTTTTCAAACACGTTATAAAAAAATTTTATGAGCAGAAATGATTTCATGCTGTCAGGCACCCCACCTATTTTATTTTGGCCATAACTTGGTAATTCCTAGACTATTTGCGTAACGTTTTACATATTCTTTGTCAGCAAACCCTAAGGAACCCAAATATACGAATTTAAGGGAGCTAGGTGGCTGCGTTCAAAATGTGCATTTTCTACCACCTCCTGTTCACTTCAATCCCCATGTGGTGTCTGGGTACTGTCATGTTTTCAAACGTAAACCGGTATAATGTCATAATTCCCAATAAGCGTTTTTCAGGATTTTAAAACCTAACTCTGGTATGGGTAGTGAATTTTATCACTGTCGATTTGAAATAAAGTTAGTGCATGTGGCCTTACACGCGTGATGGCAGCAATTGTGTATCGCGCGACGCGTGTTTAGTGTTGCAGGTGTCCCTGCTTTCTGCCTCTCCCTTCTCTCTATCCTTTAGTCCATCTGTCTTTTAGTTACGCCGTGTATAAAATGGAATGAATGAAATATTAAATTTAGGTCATTGATCAGCTTGCGTATCTCAAGGTTTTTCCAAGAAATACAGTACACGTTTCATTGAAGAAAGCGTGCAGCGACACAGTAGGCTTTTACTATCAACGTGAAAGCGTTACAATTTGCCGACGAAGTAGAAAACAAGGGGGATTTCGAGTACAGGCATTGTGACAGCACTGTTCTTTACCATTCTTCTTTCCTTTTATTAAATTTATTTGTTAGGCTTTGCATTTACGTTTTAATTTATATATGGGGATTAGAATAATTCACGACACCATACAGATGCTAAAGACAAAGCAACATCATTGGATCTCAGAGACTTCCCACCGCAGAAAAGATCTGTCGTTACTTTCAGTTTCTCATTATCAAAGTAGGTACCGACACTGACTTCGACTGTCGACGTGCACGATCAGAGATTTGATGTTATCATTTCCGTTTTATCGGCACTATCTAGTAGAGCTCAATTGGTATGAGAGAGAGAGAGAGAGAGAGAGAGAGAGAGAGAGAGAGAGAGAGAGTTAGTTGGTGGTTTTGTGGGAGGTGGGAAAATGTTAATCGTACATTTTGCGTCTATTTGGTTTTGTTTCTGGTGCCAGTGCGTGCTATTTTGTAATATTTTTTTTAGCACAGTGGTCGGTGTATACGGTAATTTTCAATCAACAATAAGAGGCCTGCAAAAACAGGTTGGCGGGCCGGTCAAAACTGGTTGGCGGGCCGGATCTGGCCCGCGGGCCGTAGTTTGGCCACCTCTGGTGTAGCTTATTCATGTGCACCAAAATCAACGCATCCAGTACGTGATGAACAGAACAGTATAGAGCTTCAATTAGATTGTAAAAATAACACTAATAATTCTTCAGTGAAAGATCAAGCAAGCTAGACTGTCTACCAAGAGATAGACATCTTAACACAAGTGAAAGACATTTGTTGACTGTTCTTATTTATTTACTTTTGTAAAATATTTGATTTTAAAAAAACTTCTCAAACAGAAAGGAGAACACGTATCAATAAATTGTAAATATTTACCAGCAGACTTCCTTAAATTCTTTAAGTTAAGTTTTATTCAATGTTGGTAAATTTTAATTAAATAATTACCCCTAGCAGAGCCAATAACAATAATAAATACCATAATCACAGAGGCGGATCAGGAGAGGTAGCAGTTAGGGACTCAGAGTACTACATCACCATCTTCTCTGGGAACTTACATAGCTTGCCCTACCTTTGTGTCTATACACCCTTACTCTCTTCAGAGAAGGGGGTATTACTGATAAGACCAGACTCTTATCTGGCACTATCCTGGTATCATCTGATACACCTTTATGTCCAGGATATCTTCTTATTTTTACTAACATCTGAACCTCTCACGACAGTATATTTCCGGTGTTATGTGTTGCGGGTCGCACTAATGACCCGTCATCGAAGCATCATTTTTTGGTGATGCCTAGATGGCAAGGAGGATAGTGTGATTCGCTTGCATAGCTAGGGAAGGCCCTGGGTTCGAGTCCTGGGTAAGCCACTCACGTCTGTTGTTTTTCTGTTGTCTAGTTTTGTACTTCTTTATTTCTTACGAGTGCCTGAAAATATACCTTTATGTTTGTCTAATATTTATTTACTTAGTTGTGGGATGATGAAAACCAAACGAAAGCAAACATTGATAACAACTTCAGTCTGGAATTTCTCAAGTTTAACATTATTTTATGAAACTTTAACTTAAATAAGAACTGAAATTATTTGTGTGTTTGCTTTACATTTATTTTATTTGTTATTGCTTGAAATTAAATTAAGCCAAAATGAACGATATTTTTAATAAATTTAGCAATATTTAACAATCTGGATTTTTGTGACGAAGTGTGACATGGGAAGACGGGGGTTAAAGAAATGTCAACAATTGCTTGACGTCATATGTGGACGACCACTTAAACACGAGCGAGGAGATATGTACGTACATATGAACATGTTAATTCAAATCTATGGAGATATGTAAGCAAGTTAGAACATAATAATACAAACCAATGAGATAAGTAAACAAATTATTACAAGTCAATTGGGATGTGTAAACAAATTAATACAAGTGTGTGGATTATACGTACGCAAGTTAGAAAAACCAAATACAAGTCAGTGAAGAAGTGTAAGAAGTTAATTCAAGCCAATACAAGTATGTGTGAACATACAAGCAAGTTAGAACAAACTAATACAAGTCAACGGAAATTGACAAAGTAGAAAACCAATAACTAATCAATGCAGATGTGTAAACAAGCTAACACACGTCAGTGGAGATGTGTAAACAAGATTAACAGACGTCAGTACAAATCTGTGGAGAAGTGTGAGTTAACAGTCGTCTGCAAAAGTGAACAAAAAGGTGGCAGACCACGGAAATATTAGTTTCTTTCAGGCGGACAAGAAAGATCATTAATCAGAACATTATTCTACTTTTCGAAACGTTATACAAATATGGGCTATACTGGTCATCGATAAATTGAATGTTTGCATCTCCTTGGAGGATCTAGTCATGAAATGTCGTCTGGACTTTGAATCGTTTGCTACTGTCAAATTTAATTGACGTCATGGAGCCTCCGGAGAGGTCATGAACTCGAGATCTGATTGGTTAAGAAATAAACATGGGTTAACTGAATGAAACTACTGTATCTCGTTGATTCATTGCTGAATTCATTGCTGGTAAGTTTCGTTACCTGAGTGAGAAACAGAAGACGAAAATAAGAAACTAGAATGAATGAGATTATATTCGTTTGTCCTCCGAGGAAATAGTAATTGCGCCATGAGTGCCTCGAAGTTCTGTAAAACATTCGTATCGGTTTGTTGACTAAAATTAACCTTTACGACATTGCTTTATTTTACGACAGTGGGGTTACCGAGTAGTTATGTTATTAGCAATTATTAATAAACATTATTGTTAAGTATTAGTGCTTTCATGGATTATTTATTATTATTATTATTATTGATCGTAATCAGTGGCGAATTTATCGTCGTATTGTTTCTTCCATTGCAACATTCCAGACAACGAACAGGCAGACAAACTTACTAAAGAAGGTGGATCGCTACAACAAAAGGATATAGGGATGTAACGAGATAGTAGAACACTCTGCTTCGTTATTAATAGAAGGAAACGGTCAGTGGCGTATTCTCTATGTGTGCTGTGCGTGCTGCGCACACCTATGCCCGAAGGAAAATAAAAATTTAATGTATTATTCTATAAAATATTTCTCTTATAATGTTCTGCTGGCACATCAACCTCCAGTTGAACAATATCATCACTAATGTGGGCAGGCACATCAACCTCCTACTGTACAGAGCTATCCTGACTACAGCTAATTGACTGACTACAAACTAACTGACTGACTACAGCTAAATGACTGACTAGACATGGAGGGGTCAGAAAGAACATCACAGGGAATAGAGCAGCTTTTTATTTTTAAAACACCAAAAGATGTCTTTGCAACATAATTGCACAGTTGACATTCACTTATAGTTAAATTATGGTTTTAGTCTTTCCAGATGTGCTGACTGTTTTCCGATAGTAACTTGGCTGTTTCAAGACACTTCTCATTATGCCTCCTTTTTGAGTTTTGTATTCGTAAGTAACACTTCTTACAAAATATAGTCGAATGCTGTGTGGGTTTATCATCTGATACGTTAATTCCAAACACAAAGAACAGATCATTAACGTAATTAGAACAGTTCAGTGCTTTCTGAATTGAACGTGTTGTTTTGGAAGTTAATGCTCTCTTGCCACAGGCTCTGCACAGTGCACTGGCACAATTCATATGATGCAAAACAGTATGTTCCATTTCGTTGTTATGTAGTATAGTTTACTTGTGTATGTATAAAGATAGAGGAATATTTGGGACTATCAAGTCTAACACCAGGATGTAGAATGCTTTATCTGTGAATGAAAGAAGATATACAAACAGTTACTTAGAATTCTTTGGCAGCCGTCGTGTGCACAGGATTGTCTACCAAAGAACACTAATGGAACAGTCCTTATCTCACACACAATTTAAAAAAAAAATTCATATTATAAATACAAGATTAACAAGACTTGAAAGATAGAACAAAGTATGTGGAAGTAATCTATCTATAGATTTACATGTTTTCTGACGCTTATATACGTAGCTAAATATCATTATAAATGAATGAAAATGCAAAAAACAGATGGTGCTTTACAAAAAGTTATTTTTGTACAACCTTATTTAAGATTTGTGAGTATCAGGAATGCGTTTACAGTAATTTAAATGCTATAAAATCTGGTGACAATATGCTTGTTCTTGTAATGCCAAACTCACAAAATTGACTACCACACATTCTCAAGATATGAAACCAAAAAAAAAAAAAAAAAGTATGTGGAAATAATCTTTAGCTTCCCTTCGAGAAGTCTTTATAATTATAAACTCAAACGAATGGGCCGATTTTTAGATATTAAATTAATAAAAAGATTACTTATTTTATGAATTTCCTCAAATGATGACGCTGTTTTCAAAAGTCTGTAACTCCGTCAAAACTAATTTCAAACAAATAAAAATGCAATCAAAAATAGAACAGAGAACAAAGTTATAGTACACAAAAGAAATTTAGCGCTGTGTTTATCCAGAACGAGTGTGTAATGATTTATATTTTACAGATTTTACACATACAACAGCTGATTTTCCCCGCCAAAAACTTAAATAGTCTTTTACGGTGAACACGAAAATTTTATACCCGGTGTCAGAATTCCGGTCACCGAAACTAAAAGAGCGCTCTGGTATAGGGCACAAACAGCCGTGCGTATGACAAACCCAAAGTGTGCATAAATCGGACGTCACATATTCTGTTTCAAGTACACACTAATCGATGACGCTTTCTCTGAATGACCAATTGAGTGTCCTTTTTTTTTGTTCTTCGTAAAGTACAGCACCACATCTGCATTTGGCTGTCTTGCTTGAAGACTGCGTCAGAGCACGTGACGTGGTTTCTGTAGCAATTTGTATTACTAGGTGGGATGGCTAGTTACATTCACAATACCACCGTAGTCGAATTTAAAGACAAGTTTAACATGAGGCCAGAGATTGTATTGTTAAAGTAAACAATGGGACAACACGTGTAATCACATAGATCAAAAGCATCAAAACACCAAGCAACAAAACTGCAACATTACACTCTTACGGGAAAAAAATTAAAAATTTCATGTGCTATGCGTTGATACGTATTTAACTGAGTCTTAGAAGCTGAAAGATCAGTTACGAATTCCTTCATCCCTAGGTTTAGTTGCTACTGCAAAAGCATTTGCCAAGAATTTTTTTTATCAATCAAGAGCGAAAGTCGCTCAAATAGTGTATATTAAAGTTGTTGCAGTATTGGAGGGCAGGTCTGGTGCCAGCAGCCGCGGTAATTTCAGCTGCAATAGTGTATATTAAAGTTGTTGTTGTTAAAAAGCTCTCCATAAAGGCGGCCGCTGCCCCCTAAGGTCGAAGGTGGTGTTCTCGGTAACGGGCCATCCCAACTCAAGTAGCAAGACAGAGATGCGTGTCTGTGTGGATGACGTTCTCGGACAAATCGTTTATAAAGCTTTTGATCTCCAAAAGCGTACATAAAGGACTCCGACGGATCACAACTGTTGCTATTTTTAACATGCTCAAAAAATAACAATAAGAGGTTTTGATGGGTTGGCAACTTGTCATGTAAAACAATTGCTATAGATACCAACACGGTAGACGGCATGCATGAGCTTGGTGAAGGATTCTGAGAAAATTATGCTTGCAATATTAACTCCATGTTTCAGAAGGAGCGAATTGTAGTGAAATACATTGATACAGCGCTAAAATTGTTAATTATAACTATTAAAGTCATAATAACATAAGTAGAAATAGGAATAGTTGAGTTGTAACGCGTCCTCTGTATCAACGCCATTCATAGCATTGAGATAAGAGCGTACTGTGAAAACCGTATTGCCGTGGTAAAAAGTATTGGACTTTATTCGACACGTCAAGGGTTAACTGAAACTATTTTGAAAACCCCAAGTTTAGTACTGCCTAGAAAGATAGTACGATTCAAAACACGGGGAGGCATAAAAAGGACGTATGAAAGTGAGAGAATGGACACAGGCTGGTTCGCCAAGTGTTAGATGTTCGAGCTTGCCGCTCGAAACGACAGTGCGCGGCGGATAGGGAGAGGTGTTCGAAAGCTTAGACGCAAGATTGGAAAATTTAAAAAATACCCGCAAAAGTCAAATGCTATCGTCTAACTGTAAGGCACACAGTGAACGATATATACACACACACACACAATAAGATTTGTGTTTACTTGACGCTCGTTTTCTATAATATGAGAAAGGATGAAATGGAAACCAGCGGACACTGATATGGAAATTTTATGTAATTCTTTAATTTTAATACTACACAAATAAAACTTAGCGGTTTAATAGCTTAGATTCCCCTGAAAAAGTATATGCTTTAAAATATTAAATCGGACAGAGAATAAGAAAGTTAGTGACAAAAGACGGTTTCGGTTTTGACAGACCGACAAACGCATGCTCCGTTTTTGCATTCACAAAAGTAACTTTTGAAGTGTCCTTGGGAAAAAGCCAGCTAGGGTATCGGTATATGCAAGGGGGAGGGGGAGACAAACAGGTTTTGCAGTGGAATTTTGAAATCAGTGAGAGGCAGAACTTGGTAAAACCCAAGAATCAAGTCTGTTTTTTGACTTGTGCTGCAAATATTCGGATTTTATTTTCAAAATTCAAATGTGCTGGCTACCATTGGCTAATGCATTCTATATTAGTAACCATTTAGAGGGGTAGGACGCCATTTGTCTGAATCAGTTCCTGAAGCAGGTTGATGTGATACTAGAAGTGTGTAATATTAAAACTAAAAGTGTTTGACACAGTCTAGACAGCAGCACTACTGAACTTGTGCCATCCATCTAACCTTTGCTTATTTCATTGAATTCTGATGTTTTGTCTCCTGTTACCAGCTGGTGACAGGAAAGCTGAGGTACGATTTGAAGACAACACAGTCTCTAGTCCAGCTTATCCTATATCATTATCAAGTGGAGCTTTTGCAGAGCCATATCCTATATTGAAGCTTCACGAAGGAAATTGCAGGTTATGTGCCACAGACCAGGCAAACTGACATCTTATCGGAATAAAGGTTTCCCTATTATATAACAGAAACTCTCTGGGGTATATGATGACACAAACCAGCTATTCTAATACATGACTCACCTAATCATTGAGTAGTGAACATTCTGTGAAAACACCTGAAGGAACATTATAATATTAATAGTGTGTTTGGACCCAGAGTCCTTATTTCAGTTCACTTTCGTGTAACATACATTTTCTTCAGTTTGTTTTTGAAAGACCTGTCCCACAAGAGATTGCAGGGCAGACATATTAAAAATTGTAAAAAGAAAAATCATTCTAAATTTGAAACTTTAACCACAGAGTTATTAAGCTTTTTATTAAAGAGTTATACTGTGTTGGTTTGGTGTACAATCATTACATTGCATCCCCTAGACACTAGTCACATCAAACACCATACATTAGAACATCACAACACCGTGTGAGATCTTGAGAGGTAGCGTTAGGTCCCTTGAGACTCATCATCAACCACTAGACTCAAGGTCTTACATAGCTGGACCTCACACGGTTACACCTCTATATCTATCCTTTGTATCATTTACCATCATAACCTCTCCAGCAAATCACATTGCTACACGAATGAGTTAGCGCAAGTTGTTTAAAACCTACTACAGTGTGGACTCCATGCTCCACCGTTAGGAGCTATACGAAGACAGAAGGAGGAGAAAGCGGAGGATGGTTTGGTGGATGAAATCCGAAAAAGAAGAAAATATGGAACGGAAAAGAGAAAAATGACGGCATCGCCATGTCATCATCATCATTACACTTTATTCTCCTTATGAAGCGTGGAGCCAACAACAACAACTGATCTCCCCTTGTAGGAAGCTCCCACAACATTATTGATGTGCTCTTGCAGTGATAGTTTTATGTAACAGTTCGTTTTAGATGATGAGGTTGTGCAAGCCCCGATACACTACACCTCATTAATCGCTTTTTACGGCATGCATGAGGAAGCAGAAATTCTATTCTTTCTTTGCCTCACTAGAGACCCCCGGGGGAACTACACGGGGCATAGCCATTAAGTATAAGGGAAAAAATAGAGAGGTGGGCAGACGATCGTATCAAAATTTACCATCAAGGCGGGAGACAAATGTTCGAGGTCATTACAACCTACTTTCAATTACATAACGGCGCTTAATCTGAATGAGAAAAAGAGGATAACAGATAAGCCTAAGAAAAAAATTTAAGAGATAAGAAACTTTTATAGAAACGATCTTGAAGACGCAAGACTCACAAGCATGATTAAAAAAGAATCATAGATAAAATATACATAGGAAGATTACTAATGAGAATTACAAAATGTAAACGGAAGTAAGATTACACAAAAAGAGATATTTAATTGAGGGCATCATCACCACCTCGAGCGTCCGATCGACAGAGTCGTTAGAGCTCTGGCCTCTCGCGGCAAAGGTGCCCGGACCAAATCACGTTATCAACGCGCTATAGTCTACCCAGCTTTAAATGGGTACTTGATTTTGCTCTTCAGTTAGGGAAGGAAAAGGTAGCAAGGAAGTGAACTGGTCACCTCACCTCTTGATGCTGGAACTAGTATAGTGAAGTCTCTAACACTTCACTGGCCACTATTAAGTCATGTGTTGAACAGGTCACATCTCACGTGCAGGTGTAATTTTCATAAGACATAACATTTTGTATTATAAAATAACATTCAACTGTCTTTATTTTGATGTTTGTTTCATGCAAAATAATTCGATAACAGTGAAGAAATAATAGTTTAAAAATTAGAAGTGACTTATTATTCACCCTGTTGAGAACAAAATCTCCAATGTACACTCCACCCTCCTAACCTCTCTTATTTCTCCAGCGCGTATCGATCAGATGGATATATTGGATGTAGCCAACCATCGAAGGCAAACATAGTCGCAGGTCAGAAATCACTGTTAATAATTTGTGACACGGTGACAGTTGATCGTGAAAACCTGGTTTAATAACGTACAGTTTTTAATGACTGTTTAGCTAAGTAAAGGTGAAGTATGGAGTGGTCAATTTGAGCACACCGCTCTGGATAGACAGAAGAAAAGTAACATTGTGTTCTAAAATGTGATTCAAAAGCCAGGTTCTATTTTCAGATTGTTATTTCTTCACATCTATCAACTAATTTATATGAAACAAACGTCTAGATAAAGAGAACGGAGTGCTTATATAATTATATAAAATAATACGTGACATTAACAGTACAAGTAGACGTAAGATCCAGCCTGCTGAATACAGGACTTCATAGCGGGCACCAATTTTTGTTGGCTGTTGTAACGTCCGTTCACTGGCTGTTTTAGATTTTATTATATTTTGATTTTGTTCCGGAAAAAAAAAAACAAGTCAAATAGGAGTTATGACTCCTTATTTTAACATTTGTTATATGTACATCATTAGATTCAAGTGAGGATATGGCAGTGTACAAATAAGACGTGACTTTTCAATCAACCTGTACAATAATGAGATATTATGTTGCTGAGTTGAGAAAGGACGAGGTTAACACCCTGTTGTATGGTTTTAGTCAGCAGTTACACAAAGTTGATCATGTCATACAAAGATACTTGTTTGGTTTTAGTCAGCAGTTACACAATGTTGATCATGTCATACAAAGATACTTGTTTGGTTTTAGTCAGCAGTTACACAATGTTGATCATGTCATACAAAGATACTTGTTTGGTTTTAGTCAGCAGTTACACAATGTTGATCATGTCATACAAAGATACTTGTTTGGTTTTAGTCAGCAGTTACACAATGTTGATCATGTCATACAAAGATACTTGTTTGGTTTTAGTTAGCAGTTACACAAAGTTGATCATGTCATACAAAGATACTTGTTTGGTTTTAGTTAGCAGTTACACAATGTTGATCATGTCAAACAAAGATACTTGTTTGGTTTTAGTCAGCAGTTGCACAATGTTGATCATGTCATACAAAGATACTTGTTTGGTTTTAGTCAGCAGTTACACAATGTTGATCATGTCATAAAAAGATACTTGTTTGGTTTTAGTCAGCAGTTACACAATGTTGATCATGTCATACAAAGATACTTGTTTGGTTTTAGTCAGCAGTTACACAATGTTGATCATGTTATACAAAGATACTTGTTTGGTTTTAGTCAGCAGTTACACAATGTTGATCATGTCATATAAAGATACTTGTTTGGTTTTAGTTAGCAGTTACACAATGTTGATCATGTCATATAAAGATACTTGTTTGGTTTTAGTCAGCAGTTACACAATGTTGATCATGTCATATAAAGATACTTGTTTGGTTTTAGTCAGCAGTTACACAATGTTGATCATGTCATATAAAGATACTTGTTTGGTTTTAGTCAGCAGTTACACAATGTTGATCATGTCATATAAAGATACTTGTTTGGTTTTAGTCAGCAGTTACACAATGTTGATCATGTCATATAAAGATACTTGTTTGGTTTTAGTTAGCAGTTACACAATGTTGATCATGTCATATAAAGATACTTGTTTGGTTTTAGTCAGCAGTTACACAATGTTGATCATGTCATATAACGATACTTGTTTGGTTTTAGTCAGCAGTTACACAATGTTGATCATGTCATATAAAGATACTTGTTTGGTTTTAGTCAGCAGTTACACAATGTTGATCATGTCATATAAAGATACTTGTTTGGTTTTAGTTAGCAGTTACACAATGTTGATCATGTCATATAAAGATACTTGTTTGGTTTTAGTCAGCAGTTACACAATGTTGATCATGTCATATAAAAGATACTTGTTTGGTTTTAGTCAGCAGTTACACAATGTTGATCATGTCATATAAAGATACTTGTTTGGTTTTAGTCAGCAGTTACACAATGTTGATCATGTCATATAAAGATACTTGTTTGGTTTTAGTCAGCAGTTACACAATGTTGATCATGTCATATAAAGATACTTGTTTGGTTTTAGTCAGCAGTTACACAATGTTGATCATGTCATATAAAGATACTTGTTTGGTTTTAGTTAGCAGTTACACAATGTTGATCATGTCATATAAAGATACTTGTTTGGTTTTAGTCAGCAGTTACACAATGTTGATCATGTCATATAAAGATACTTGTTTGTTTTGGTTACACATTTTAGTCAGCAGTTAGTTACAATGTTGATCATGTCATATAAAGATACTTGTTTGGTTTTAGTCAGCAGTTACACAATGTTGATCATGTCATATAAAGATACTTGTTTGGTTTTAGTCAGCAGTTACACAATGTTGATCATGTCATATAAAGATACTTGTTTGGTTTTAGTCAGCAGTTACACAATGTTGATCATGTCATATAAAGATACTTGTTTGGTTTTAGTCAGCAGTTACACAATGTTGATCATGTCATATAAAGATACTTGTTTGGTTTTAGTCAGCAGTTACACAATGTTGATCATGTCATATAAAGATACTTGTTTGGTTTTAGTCAGCAGTTACACAATGTTGATCATGTCATATAAAGATACTTGTTTGGTTTTAGTCAGCAGTTACACAATGTTGATCATGTCATATAAAGATACTTGTTTGGTTTTAGTCAGCAGTTACACAATGTTGATCATGTCATATAAAGATACTTGTTTGGTTTTAGTCAGCAGTTACACAATGTTGATCATGTCATATAAAGATACTTGTTTGGTTTTAGTCAGCAGTTACACAATGTTGGTCAGCAGTTACACAATGTTGATCATGTCATATAAAGATACTTGTTGGTTTTAGTCAGCAGTTACACAATGTTGATCATGTCATATAAAGATACTTGTTTGGTTTTAGTCAGCAGTTACACAATGTTGATCATGTCATATAAAGATACTTGTTTGGTTTTAGTCAGCAGTTACACAATGTTGATCATGTTATACGAAGGTATGCAATTTCCTGATTGTCATTTTTGTGTTTCTCTTCGTTTTAGAACTGCACAATAGGACAGCCTTGACACTAGGACAGTCTTGACACTAGGACAGTCTTGACACTAGGACAGCCTTGACATTAGGACAGCCTTGACACTAGTACAGCCTTGGGATGAAGATTCTGATTTTTTTTCTCATTAAAAATAAATACATGGAATGAAAAATAATATCTAAAGAAACGTGTCGCTTTTTGTTTGTTGAACATTAGGATCATATAATATTCGTGTACATACACGAGATAGATACCGAAGTTCGCCGTGAACTCACTTGTTGAAAAGGCAGACGGCCGGAGATTATTAACAAATAAATCAGGCGCCACAAGATTAATAACAAAAATGAAGATGCTGGGAGATTAATAACAAAAAAGCAGACGACGGGAGATAAGTAACAAACAAGCAGCCTGCATCATAAATGTATATATATATATATATATATATATATATATATATATATATATATATATATATATATATATATATATATATATATATATATATATATATATATATATATATATATATATATATATATATATATATCAATTCCCTATAGCTCCCCAATGAGCTATAGGCCTTCAATAAAGACATTTTAAGTACTCTGGTCTCGTACCAGCAGCTCAAGTTCTTTCCACATTTTCCTCGTCTGTCTCACTCTGTCTCCAGGTTTCTTCTCCGTGTGTTTTTTGGTCTACCTCTGCCCCCACTTTAAAATATAAAAAATAACATTATAGGACTGCTACTTCCATCGCTTGTGGCTACAGTCGTCATGGCAGATCTGTCTTCATTATCAGACGACTGTTTAGTAAAAGGTGTTATAGGAGTTGACAGTGTTTGTGTGTGTGGTTTTGTTTTTTTAGCTCTAGATGCAGAAGGTATGGTTGTTTGGTCAGTGGGGTCAGAAGATATTCAGGAGACTTTTTAAAAAAACAGACAAGCAAACAAAGAATCGAGCTTGCTTGTCCACCTTCTTTTTCTCTTCAGAAAACACGTTGTAGTAATTAAGATTTTGTTCTATGTTACGGATTACCATAGAACTACATTCTGTTTTGGGGTCATGCTTCATTGTGCTAGCAATGACAACGCTTCTTGACCATCGCACCAACATGAATAAATTTGATGAGCAAGTGAAAGTTATATTCCTGCCTCTCATCAAGTTTAGCGCTCAGCGTAAGATCAAATTTTTTTAAAGCGTGTAAGAGAAATATGGCATAAAATACAAACATCGTTATATCGAAAAAGCGCTAAGCGAACAGCTTAAGACCGGGGGATTGTTGTACATAGTTAGCATCATCATCGTCATTCCCTTTTATCTCCTTATGGAGAATGGAGCCTTGACCTTTGACTCGTCTTGAAGCTCGAGTGTTTGAGCTCCACGTTCACTTCATTGTCCACCTTGCTCGTTGCCGATTTCTTCTATGCATTTCCCCAAAAACCCTAATGAGGGCCTGTCGCACTAAATTGTAAAGGGACCAGTGAGATCTGATTGCCTAAACCGGTTATCAATCACGTGGGCAGACTGGGCTTTTTTTTTAAATTGATGCCATGGCAAAATTTGTTCCGTGTATTTCCCGGGGGTCTCTGATGAGATAAAGAAAGAACAGGACTACTGATAAATCAGGCATGTCGTGCAAGGCTTCAAAATGAGGTTGGGCATTGTGGTAAAGTGGGATGATATAAATATTTATAGGGGACTTAGTGTACTGACTGAGATCAGCTGTGAAGGTATCTGTATCTAATAGGTGTAGTGTTTTACAGATAACCTTACTTGCTACCACATTTATACCTCAGTCAGAATTATTCTGGAATATTGTGATGACTACGTTGAATGTCTAGGGTTATGTAAATGATGAAGTGTAAGTCACAACAACAACAGACAGATAAACAATTTAATTTATTCCACCACACTTGACAACACTGTGACACTCACACACATTTAACACTCTATAAGACTATCTTAAATGAGTCACTGGTAAAGTTTCAAATATATATGTATTAATTACTTTCACTATTATATATCCTGATTCAACTACAAAGTGAACCAGCAATCACAATCAAATGTAATCACAATTTATATGTACAGAATTTATAAATATGAACCTTGTAGTGACATATTTTATTAATATTATCCTATGTGTGTCAGTTGTGTAGTAGTACTATGAGGTAATACTGGTTTTGTTTTTCAAGCTATGTTGTTATTTGTCATCATGACTTCAAGTGTTTGTTTATCTGGGAAATAGTATGGGGGAAAAGTTCACAGTTCCTGTCAATTTAAACAAGGTATTGTCCCTCTTTTTTACTATAATGTCAATTTTTGAGGGGACACATAATGTTGAGCTCCTCTGGCCACAGAGGCTTAACTTTCGTGATGGCGGCAGGAAAAGACTCCTCTGCTCGATTGCTCCCCTGTGTTCTGGAGACACCTCACTGGTCGCTATCTGGACCCAGGAGTATGCTGTCAGCCTCCAGATTCAGCAAAGCTCAGACCAGGTGCTGCTCAATAACTTTAGGACCACAGTCCCTGAAACAAGAAGGTTGTACCTCCTACTTCATAACTAATTTATAATCTATTTCCAGACTGAACACAATACATAACAAACACTGAGTTCAGAGCGGTAGGCCAATTGCTATCTTCATCTGAAACAATTGACACCAGTATACTCCTCCCTAATGGTTACTACGCCTCTGTAATTCCAGCATTATTTCTTTCTAGTCAATAAGATAGGTGTCAGTGTACTGTTTGGCAATTCCATGTAGTTTTTACTTTCCTCCGACACCTTCTGTTCAGGTTGGAGCACTATATAGGCTTTGCCTCATGTTTGCTACTGAACCACACATATATACAGACATGAATTATCAATTTACATTCAATTTTCATTAAAAAGATATCAAATAATTCAAGCTTACCACAATTCATGGAAATAATACAGAATTACGTTGACTGGCAATGAATATGGCACAAAATCCGACCTGCCACTGTCTCAGGCTTTTATTTAGAAAAATATAAGCTGAATCTCAACGCACTGTTGCTTTAGAAAGTTTATTTGAAAATGTGGTGCTGACCTGACGCTCCTAATTGACTATATTGGCGGGTCAAACCAATCGAGCCATGTTTACACAAGCGTTTGAAAAAAAGTACCCTTCCTTCCGTCTCCCCTAACAACAAAAGATAGTATTTGTAGCCCGACTAATCGTGTTTAGCCTTACATTTATTGCGCTCCAATCAAATAGGATTTAACATGGGGACCTATTTCCCGTACAATGGTGGTGTCGAAATCTTCCACTGAGCGATTCTGATTTTGGTGTTGTCTGACACCCTCACTATTTCTTTTGGCTATAATTTGTTAATTCCTAGACTATTTGCGTAACACTTAACATATTATTTGTCAGCAAGTCCTAAGGAACCCAACTATATAAATTTTATGTGGCTAAGGGGCTGCGTTCAAAATATGTATTTTCTTCTAGGATAGTCGTGCTGTTGCCACCTCATCATCATCTCAGCCCGTAACCCGTCATGGGTCGTAGGGGTGCCATGGTGGAAGCATCAGCAGACAGGGTCCTCCACTGCTCTCTATCCTCAGCAATGCGTACAAGTGTGGAAAAACCGTGTCCTGCCCATTCTTTGATGTTATCAGCCCAGGATTTTCTTTGCCTTCCTCTTCTCCGTTTACCTTCGACTGTCCCCTGAAGGATCGTTTTCGAAAGGGAGTCATGACGAGTTACATGCCCAAACCAGGCAAGCTTTCGATGTTTCACTATTGACAAAAGTGGTTCTTGGTGGCCTGCATAGGTGTTTATCTTCTCTCTAACATAGACATTTGTTTTGTGCTCTTTATAGCAAATGCGCAAAATTCTTCTATAACATTTATGCTCGAAAGCCTGAATCCTTCGCTCCGTATCTGCAGTGAGTGTCCAGCTCTCACACCCATACAAGAGAATAGATAATACAAGTGATTTGTATAATTTGATCTTCACAGGAAAACTGATGTTACTTTTCCAGATCACATTCAACTTTGTCATGGCAGCTGAGGCCATCTCAAGTCTTGTCTTGATTTCTTTACTTGATCTTCCATCACTACATATAGTGGACCCGAGATATTTAAAGGTGTTAACTTCTTCTAACGTTTGCCCATTTAACGTAATGTTGGTCGGAACATGTTTCTTATGGCTATTCACCAATATCTTGCTTTTTTCTATATTAATTTCCATCCCATACGTTCTTGTTACTTTCTCCAGTCTAGAGGTAAGGTCTTGAAGTTCTGATTCTGATCCAGCTATCAGATCAATATCATCAGCAAAACGTAGGTTGCACAGAGGTCGGCCTCCAATCGATATGGTTGATTTATAATCGTAGAGAGCCTCCTGCATAATATGTTCTAGATAAATATTAAAGAGCACTGGGGACAGGATACATCCCTGCCGAACTCCTACAGTTGTTTTGAAAAATTCTCCAATGTCGTTGCTTGCAAAAACAGCACTGCTTGCGTCCTTCAATGATATCTATGATGTTGGTATCAAAATTGAATTTTCTCATTACTTGCCATAAGCCTTCATGCCAGACTCGATCGAAGGCTTTTGTGAAATCGATGAAGTTATGGTATAAATCGTGTTGATGTTGGAGATGTTTTTCGATAAGTACTCTAATATTGAAGATTTGTTCTGAGGTACTTCTTTTTGGTCTAAAGCCAGCCTGTTCCTCTGACAAGATTTCTTCTGATTTCTGTTTTATTCTGTTCAAAAGTATCCTTAACATCACCTTTCTTGGATGAATAATAAAGCTAATGGTTCTGTAGTTCTTGCACATTTTTAGATTTCCTTTCTTTGGAAGCGGTATTACTAATGACTGCGTCCATTCTTTTGGCCATTTTTTTTTGTACTCCATATCTTCTGGCAAATTGTTGTCATGATTTTTACTATATCTGGTCCTCCATATTTCAAGAGCTCTGCTGGGATATTATCCACACCCGGTGACTTCCCTCCTTTCATCGAACATATAGCCTCTTCCACTTCTTCCCGTAATATTGCTGCATTTCCGAGTTCCCTGTTTTCGCACTTAATGTTGTTTAATATGCCTAAGTCAGTATCAAGTTTACAGTTATATAATTCTTTACAATATTCTGTCCACCTTCTCATTACAGCTGTTTTTTTATTGAGCAGAGCCCCATTGCTATCTTCTATGACAGTTACCCTGGGCTGTTGGGGTTTTGATAGTTTTCTTAATGTGTCAAAAGCTGCCTTGCTGTTACCTTTTATTAGCCCCGTATTAATGGACTCACATTGATCAGCTACCCATTTTTTCTTTGGCCTGTTTCATTTTCTTCCTAATATTTTTATTCACCATACTGTATTGCCATGCTGCTTCAGGAACCTCTTTCTTAACCTTTTTCATTTCCCGCCGTGTATCACATAACTTCAGAATGTCATCTGTAACCCATGGTTTGTTTATTTTCTTTCTTTTACCAAGTATTTCTGTTGCTGATTCAATGAGCACGTCTTTCATGTTCTCTGTGATTGAGTTGATATCATCCTCCAAAAAATTGAGAGATGCGAATTTTCCTCCAACAGTTGCCTCAAAGATTCCCGCGATTTCTGGATCTTTCAGTTTGTCTAAATTGAATCTTAACTGAGAACATCTGTTTTGATTATAGTTCTTTTTAAGTTTAAGCTTGAGCGTCATCAATACCATGTCGTGATCACTACCAATGTCGGCGCCAGGAAAAGTCCTAGTCTTGGCTTTATTAATACTAGACTTGAATCTTTTGGATACAAGAATAAAATCAATTTGGCCATGTATCTCAGTTTTTGGGGCATGCCACCTACTCCCTTCCAAACTTTATGGTGTCTGCTGTACTGTCATACTAATGTCAGGATTTTAGACATAAAACAGTAGAATGTCATGTTTCCTAATAAGGGTTTTGTAAGTTTTAAAACCTAACTCTCGTATGGGTAGTGTTTTTTATCACTGTCGATTTGAAAAAAAGCTAGTGCTTGTGGCCTTACACGTGTGAGGGTAGTAATTGTATAGCGAGACGCGTGTTAGTGTGGCATGCGTTCCGGCTTTCAGCCCTCCCTTCTCTCTATCCTAATTCCATCTGTCTTTCGTTTATCGTAGAAAGCGTGTATGCTGCAGTAGGCTTTTACTATCAACGTGAAACGTTACAATTTGCAGACGAAGTAGAAAACACGGGGGATTTCGAGTACAGTCATTGTGACAGCACTGTTCTTTACCATTCTTCTTTCCTTTTATTGAAGTTATTTGTTAGGCTTTATATTTACTTTTTAATTTATATATGTGGATTAGAATTTCGCACGACAAATTCTCCCCACTTAAAACAGACGTTATATGTCAGTCTATAATTCTATATACACATAGAGAAATTTATTATTATTCCTGGGGTTTAGGGTGATTCTCATCACACGGATGGCGGCTTAAAAAATCCGCTCCCAGATTTGTTTTTCCACTTATATACTCTATGCTAAACTCAAATGGCTGCATCAGTAATGACCAACGGAGTAATCTAGAATTTTCATGTCTAGCCTGCGCTAGAAACGACAAGGGTTTGTGATCCGTTTGCAACTTAAATGCCTTCCCATACAGATAAATATTGAATTTCTTTATCGCCCATATTACTGCAAGACATTCCTTTTCGCTAGTTGAGTAATTGGTTTCAGCTTTATTCAACTTTCTGCTAGCATATGCCACTGGGCTTAATTCCCCATCCAATGCATCTGATTTCTGTAGCAGAGTTGCACCTAACCCAATATTACTGGCATCTGTCCTTACTATGAATTCTTGACTTAAGTCAGGTAATTTCAAAATAGGTTTACTTGTGAGCTTTTCCTTCAATTCTTGGTAAGCCATTTCACATTGTGGTGTCCATGTAATTCGATCTGGATTTCCCTTACGTGTCAAATCAGTTAATGGTGCACATATGGAATTAAAGTTTTTGATATACTTTTGGTAGAAACCACATAATGAGACAAAGGATCTCACGTCTTTCTTGGTTTGTGGTCTCGGGGCTTTCTTTAGTTTCTCTAAATTCTTTGGGTCAGGGGTCATGTTTCCCTGATAAACTGTGTGTCCCAAGAATTCTAATTCTTTACA
Source organism: Oreohelix idahoensis (assembly GCA_024509875.1). Lineage (NCBI taxonomy): Eukaryota > Metazoa > Mollusca > Gastropoda > Stylommatophora > Oreohelicidae > Oreohelix > Oreohelix idahoensis. Next base: position 223,224 of record JAMPIV010011320.1, read on the forward strand.
TCCAACGCAACATTTGGTTGGTCAGGCTGTTAAATTCGCTTCCTTAAGTCGATTAAACAGCATGTTCAGAGAGTCAATGTGTTCCTCAAATGTTTCTGTGGCTATAAGGATATCATCCATGAAATTTGTGATGCATGGATTATTCAGAGGGTCCAATAATTTTCTCATCATTCTAGAGAAGACACTAGGCGCATTCTTTAATCCAAATGGCAATCTGTTAAACTCATAGTGTCCTTCTGAGGTACTAAAAGCTAGGTATGGTCTAACCTCAGGCTTTACTGGAATCTGATAGTATCCTTTACTCAGGTCCACTTTTGAGAAATATTTAGCTTTATTTAGCCTGGCAAACAACTGATTTGTATCCGGCAATGGATCCACCTGTCCTTCTGTAATAGCATTCAGTCTCCTGTAATCTATACAGAGTCTATGTTCTCCCGAGGGTTTCCTTAAGAGCACAACACTGGAACTATACGAAGATTCACTGTGTGAAATAATTCCTTCCTTCAACAAATAGTCTATCTCTTCCTTCAAAGATTTCTCCTTAGCAAAAGGAATCGAATAGGGTTTCATACAGACAGGTGTGGGGTCTATCAGTTTCATATCATATTCCAATAAGTTTGTATGCCCCGGTCGGTCTGTTAACACCTCTGTATGATTATCTAAAACCTGTTGCACTCTCTCTTTCTGATTTTTCGTTAAATGTGTACTGATTTTCACCTGTGCCGCTGTCTCACAGGGGTGTAATGGATATTCAAATGATGAAAGTGGTTCCTTTTTCATCTCCATGGCGATGGACAAGGTCAACAAGTGTGTCTCTTCCTGATTTTCTCTTTCCAAATATTTCTTCAGGAGATTCACATGATAGATTTTTTCTTTCCCCTTCTTATCTATCTTATAATTGGTTCTAGACACCTTCTCTAGAACTGTATATGGACCTTGTCATCCAATTTGTAACTTATTCTGACTACCGGGGAGAAGAAGCAGTACCTTCTCTCCCACAGCCAAATCTCTGTCTTTAGCTTTCCTGTTATAATAGGCAGCATGTTTCTTCCTGGCTTGTCTCAAATTTTCATTGGCACGTTTCCAGCCAGTTTTTAAACGAGTGGTCAGCTCATTCACATATTGGTATGAAGATGTAATGTTTTCCTCTGCCTTTTCATCAGTCCACGTTCTTAACAAAGCTACATATGGACCTTTAATTTTGTGGACCTATTTGTCCATGCACCGGTATGGTCTCTTCCACTCGAAGCTCTATAGTGATGATTTTTCTTCCCAGAATTATCATTCACAAAACGACCGCTACCAATTTTTCTCTTGGGGCTGTCTCCCCACTTAAAATTCTTGATGAGAGATTTCCTCTCTACATCTTCTTCCTCCAGTTTGTTTAAGTCCGATTGAGGGATTTTCGGCTTATCCTGGGGTAAGACATCTTTTTGCACTCTCCGCATAGTGGCCATTGTAAAACAGTTAAGTGAAGCTTGTCCGTGAAAAGGGGCTTCCCATTCCATTTGGTCCACTTTATCAAATTTATTTCTCTTTTTATTATCAGGCCTAATTTTGCCCCGTGGCGTGTCCAGGTCCTGATCAATGTTCCCACTTGTGGGTGTTCCCTCATGTGCTATGCTACACCTTTCTACAAAATTCTCAATGTCCCATCTTGCCTTGGGCCAATAATAATTGTGAGCCACCTTTTGAATGATGGTACCTATTTTCTCATGGTCCCCATCTGGTTTCACATGTAGGCTCCTTATTAAGTCTGCCCTATATCTTTTTGGAAGAACCAGCTGTCCGTGACCTTTGGATCTAGCTCCAGTCTTCCTATACATCAACTTGTTTTTCATGTAAAAATCTCCCTTGCCTGGAGTTGTATGACAAGTTGACAATTTTCTGAAACAAGGCTTGAGTGTTTTATCCCCAGCCTGTGCCTTCCTCATCTCTTCTGGAGTGGTATCTAACATAATATCCTCCTCCTGTCTTGAGGTCGACCTGACCTGAAGGGTTGCCATATACACAGGTTTCCTTCTGCAACGGTCAGTGTCATGATTGTCCATCTGACAATTTTTACACCACCTTTTTCCTTGGTTGAAAGATTTTCTTTCATCATATTTCCTTTCATCGAATTGTGGGATTTTATTTTTATTGTCATACCGTGGCCTATCAAATTGGTGCTTACCTTTGTTTTGATCCCTAGGATCAAATTTATTAAAGTTCTGTGGTGCCCTAAAGTTATCCACCTGTTTCTTTTTATTACCTGTTACCTCTGCTTGAGCTGCTTGATACCTTTCAGCAACATTTAGCAACTCACCCAGCCTCTCTGCACCTTGTTCCATGAGAAACTTTCTCAGGTCTGGAGCCATGGACTCTCTTAATTGCTCTATAAGGACCATTTCCTTAAGATCTTGGGTTTTCCCCAGAGAAGTCCATTTCTCCAAGTATGTCTCTATTCGTGCAGAGAACTGGTGATAGGTTTCACCGGACAGTAGTTTAGCATTCCTAAATTTTTTCCTATAAAATTCTGCATTCTTTTCATACCTTAACAAAAGAGCCTGCTTTAGCATGTCATAATTTTCCTGATCACCTCTGCTCATTTTGCAAAAAACTTCATAAGCTGCCCCACGAAGTCCCTGAGATAACTTTAAGCTCCACCTTTCTCTCTCTAACCCATACGTGGTAGCTAATAGTTCATATCTATTTAGATAGCTCTCAATATCATCGTCTTTCTCAACAAAATGATCTAAATGAAAATTCATAGCTGAGGTTGAGGCTCCTTGGCTAGCAGTGGCATCAGAGGCAAAGGGACTGGCACCATTTTCAGGAGCATGGCCTTGAAACTCAAACTCCCTTAGTCGTAAGTCATGTTCCCTTTGTAATCTCTTCTCCTCCTTTTCTGCTTCCCTCTCTGCAGTCAATCTTCTTTCCTCTCTTTCTGCTTCCCTCTCTTCTCTTTCTGCCTCCAATTTCTTAGCCTCAGCCTCAATCTGCAACCTCTTAGTCTCAGCCTCAGCCTCAAATTGTAACTTCTTAATTTCCCTTTCAGCCTCTAACTTTCTTTCGGCCTCTTTTTCTAATCTTCTTTCTTCGCGTTCAATATATTTGTCACATTCCGTAGTGACATAGGCAACCATAACTTGCCCATCTAATCCTAACTCTTTTGCAGTCTGTACAGCAGCAGATCGAAACTTGGCCAGGTCCGCCATTGTCTATCAGGTAAATTTATACAATGTCTAACCAACAATTCAATCTCTAAATATATATCTAATGGACACCACAGGCACCGTGAGCTCAACCTTATTTAATTCCACCCAAGGATACCTTTTTAATTTCTATTACTCCCAATATATATAATAGAAGAAAGTTCAATCACCCTGGAGCGCGTCCCCACAATATGTGGTAAAGTGGGATGATATAAATAATTATAGTGCACTTAGTGTACTGACTGAGATCAGCTGTAAGTGGATTTGATGGTATTGTAATGATAGTGAATATTATTTATAGTAATGCATGAGGTCAGCTGTGAAGGCTACCTGAGATATTAAATGTCAGCTGTGAATTGTCAGAAGGCCCTTCTTGTGTGACTACGACCTACACCTTAGGTGTTTAGGGTATGATGTATAATGAATGTGGCTAACGTTAATGTCTAGGGTACATGATATGTAATGTAAATTTGTGGTAGTTTACAACACACACACACAGATATTTATAAGAAACACTAATATGAATAAATGTTATAATACACTGAACTAACTCAAGTGTGTAAAAATTTGGATAGTAATTTTATTCTTACATTTATTTGTTCTGGACCAAGGTTTTATTTTGGCCAGATTCAAATACTAATGAAAGGTTTAAAATTATGAAAGAAATGCATGAATATTACATAATAAATGCAAGGTGTTGTACATATATGTGTTACTATATTAGTTAATATTATTACTATGTTTAGTTAGTATTAATAATTTATGAGGGGAGAACATTTAATGGATGTGCTGTTGGGGGTTGGCCTCATCACTCCCTGTCTAAGGTGACTACACAGTTTGTCCCTTTTATTTGATGGGAATTTTTGGGGGTGTTAGCAAATAAATTGAGTTGGTGAATTCTCAGCAGACCAGACGCTCACGTAGCTTGAATGTGTAGCTCTGGTGCTGAGATCTGGTGGCCCCACCTCTCCGTGCTTGGGGGCAATATCAGAAGTCTGGTGGCCCCACCTCTCCGTGCTTGGGGGCAATATCAGAAGTATGGTGGCCCCACGTCTCCGTGCTTGGGGGCTATAATAGGCTGCTCTGACAAAATGTCACTGCGGGTCCACTCTGGTAATAATCAACAACTCATTTGACACCACAGTGGTGCCAACTGAAACTCACAGCTCTGCAATCAAAGTATTAGTCATGTGTCAGAATTCCATTCTCTAACCATTTCTGGACACAACACTACACAACAACAACACCACATAGACGGGTCAGATCTTTCTGACCAAACAACACATCTTACCAAGTTGGTTTCACATAGGATAAGTTCTCCCAGACTACGTATTCTGAAATATGTTCATTAGCTTCCTGCCCTATAGAATAGGATAGGTGATATGTTTCACTGATCTCAACACTTGATCTGTCCTTCATAATCCTTGCTGGAGTTTATGTATTTTATTTGTCTCTAGACCCTGAACTGGGGCGGGGGGTCTAGAGCGAATCCTTACTTGTTGTAAGGGACAGATTATGCTATTGCAGTATCAAATCACTCAAAACCTTACACAAAATATTTAAAATTACAAAGAAAATAATTTCAGTCTTACCAGAATTATGAATATAGTACACAGTTAAATAAATGCTAGCAAAACTCAGCTGAGCTGCTGGCCTTATGATGGCGTCCATCTCTAAAATATTTCAATAGCTTCTGGGAATTACACCACTTAATAATTCACTGTGTCTACAAGGACAACTTATACTGAATGGCACAAAATGCGCGTCTGAGCGCCGATAATTATTATCTATGGCCAATCACAATGCCTTTTCGACAAGTATTTTTCAAATTCAAATATCCTACCACTAAGTCATTTCAGTCATACCTCAGTCAAGTATGCCTTATTGTTGTTGGTCCAATCCGTCTCTACTTGCGTTTCACAAAAAAAACACACTTGTTTTTTGAACCAACCCTGCCTTCCCCTACACAATTTTGCCTTTAAAGTTATTTTTAGCCACAATTCACCATCCCACCCCGTCTCTTCATTCCAACTAGATTTTAGCATTTGCGTCTTCAAGTCCACAATTTTTTGAAAATTAGTGACATGTTTTATTTCAATGTAGACGTTCGCTGATATGAACAACACAGTCTTTTGTCAATATCTTTCTTATTATCTGTCCGTCTGTATAAATGAAAGCATATTATTTCACTGCTCAAGATGGGCCCTCCGGCCAGCTAGGTTTTATATTCCTAACATTATTATTAAGAAAAGTTACTTTTCAAATATTTTCTAGAAATCTTCTCATCACTGCATTCAAATAAACGGGTTAAGTTATCGCAAAAGCGTCCAATAAATGACTGTGGGCGTTTAATATCCAAGGTCGCCTTTTTGTCGATTTCTTTACTTTATGTCAACTTGGGGAACGTGACTTTTTATTCCTTTCCCCACCAATTTGCGTCCTTTTAGCCTCGCTAGTATCAAGCACGCGTTCAGTCAGATTTTTCCTTTTGATCTCCGTTCTCATCCCGTTCCGTTTTGCCGTCAAGTCTAACAATTTAATTTCCATGGCGGGTGATGACCCGCGGCGTGGGCGATCATGTATTCTAGCAGCTTACGCATTAGTTTTTATCCCTACGTTGTATCATTGGAGATATTTTAACGTTGTATCACGGTTAATTTTGTGACACATCTCCCCACTTGAAAACATGCCTACGGCAAGTTCTAAAACCAGTGATACACATAGATAAAATCTCTCCCTACGCCTGCCATTACTCTAATTTTGATCACAGGGGTGCCGACTGAGGAAATCTGCACCGACATTCAATTTGCCTGGGATATATTGGATACTAAACTGATAAGGTTGAAGCAATAAAGACCACCTCAGCAATCTTGCGTTTTCATGCTTAGCCTGAGATAAGAATACGAGAGGCTGATGGTCCGTCTCGACCACAAAAGTCCTACCATACAGATAGATTTGAAACTTCTTTATGGCCCAGATTAACGCTAAACATTCTTTTTCGCTTGTGGAGTATCCTTGTTCCGCCTTATTCAATTTGCGGCTTGCATAAGCGACTGGTTTCAGTTCCCCATCAGGTGAAGATGATCTTTGCAATAAAGCCGCTCCGAGTCCTACATTACTTGCATCGGTTCTTAAGACAAAGTCCTGTGTCAAATCAGGCAGTTTGAGAATAGGCTTGCTAGTGAGTTTTTCCTTTAAGTCTTGGAACGCTAATTCACTTTGCGCAGTCCAATTAATTTTATCTGGAAGTCCCTTGCGAGTCAGATCAGTCAGAGGAGCACAAATAGAGTTAAAATCTTTGATATATTTTTGATAAAATCCGCATAACGACACGAATGATCGCAAATCCTTTTTTATTTGTGGTCTAGGTGCTCTCTGCAGTTTTTCCAAGTTCTTGGGATCAGGGGTCATGCTACCCTGATATACAGTGTGTCCCAAGAATTCCAACTCTTTGCATCCAATGCAACATTTTGTTGGCCTAGCAGTCAAGTTTGCCTCCCTAAGCCTATTAAATAACATTTCTAGAGCTTCAATGTGTTCTTCAAATGTCTCTGTGGCGACGAGAATATCATTCATGAAATTCGTGATACATGGGTTATTCAGGGGATCAAACAATTTGCGCATCATCCTTGAAAATACACTCGGAGCATTTTTCAGTCCGAATGGTAGCATGTTGAATTCATAATGTCCATCCGAAGTGCTAAAAGCCAAATAAGGTCTCACTTCAGGCTTCACTGGGATCTGGTAATAGCCTTTACTAAGATCCACCTTTGAAAAGTATTTTGCCTTGTTCAGTCTGGCAAATAACTGTTTTGTGTCTGGTAATGGATCCACTTGTCCTTCTGTGACAGCATTCAGTTTCCTGTAATCTATGCACAGTCTGTGTTCCCCAGACGGTTTTCTCAACAATACGACACTAGAGCTAAAAGATGATCCACTGTGTGAAATAATCCCCTCCTTCAACAAATAATCTATTTCTTCCTTCAATGCCTTCTCCTTCGCGAACGGAATAGAATAGGCTCTCATACAGATTGGGTTTGAGTCTACCAGTTTCATGTCATACTGTAGCAAATTTGTATGGCCTGGTTTATCTGTTAATACATCTGTATGTTCCTCCAGAACCTGTTGAACTCTCTCCCTCTGGTTTTTAGTCAGGTGCTTACTGACTTTTACCTGTGCTGCTGTTTCACAAGGATGTAATGGGTATTCATGTGAGGTGAGTGGTTCCTTTTGCATTTGAGTTGCGATAGCTAAGGTCAGTAAGGGGGTGCTTTCCTGGAGTGGTCTGTCCAGATACTTCTTTAACAGGTTTACATGATAAACTTTCTCCTTCCCCTTTTTGTCAATTTTATAGTTTGTTCTAGACACCTTCTCTAGAACCGTATATGGACCTTGCCATCCAATTTGTAATTTATTCTGGCTACCGGGTAGTAGAAGCAGCACCTTCTCTCCCACTGCCAGTTCTCTGTCCTTTGCCTTCCTATTAAAATATGCTGCATGTTTCTTCCTGGCTTGTTTCAAATTATCATTTGCCAGTTTCCATCCAGCTTTCAAACGAGTGGTCAGTTCGTTCACGTATTGATAAGATGAGGTAACAGTCTCTTCCGCCTTCTCATCTGTCCAGGTCCTTAATAGCTACATCTGGACCTTTAATTTATCATACGTATTTTTTATGGAACCCGTCGGGTCCCTTCCATTAGAAGCGCCATAGTGAGGACTTTTCTTCCTAGAATCATCACTCACAAATCGACCACTACCAATTTTTTTTTGGGTTTGTCTCCCCACTTTAGATTGCTTATGAGAGATCTTCGCTCTCTTTTCTGTTCTTCCAGTTTATATAAGTCTGACCGAGGGATTGTCATCTTATCCTGGGTAAAATTTCTTCTTTGTACTCTTCGCATAGTGGCCATGTTAATCCATTCAAGTGAAGACTGGGTGTGAAAAGGGGGCTCCCATTGCACTTTGTCTCCTTGAGTATCATTAGTTTTCCTTCCAGGCCTAATTTTGCTCCGTGGCGTTTCTAGGTCCTGCACATATTTTCCCTTTGTGGGTGTTCCCTCATGAAATATGCCACATGCTTCTACAAAGTTTTCAATATCGACATTTACGTCGGGCCAATAGTATTTGCGAGCAACTTTTTGGCAGATGGTACCGACTTTTTCATGGTCCCCATCTTTTCCAACATGTAAGCTCCTTATTAAATTTGCCCTATATATCTTGGGAAGAACCAACTGTCCGTGACCAGTGGATCTAGTTCCTGTCTTCCTATATAGCAATCTGTTCTTCATAAAATATTCCCCCTTGCTCGGAGGTGTGTGGCATTTGGGCAATTTTTTAAAACATGGCTTGAGTGTCCTATCCTCAGCCTGCGCCTTCCTCATCTCCTCTGGATGAGCATTTATAGGTTCACCTTCTTCCTCCTTCTTCTGTGACCTGGTCTGCACTGTCGCCATGATCACAGGTCTCTCGGGATTCCCCAAGAAGACGTATCTACACCCCAATATCAGAGGGTAGATTGGTTCATCTATCACTGCTGCTCTGATTTCTCCTTCCACATAGCGAGTTTTCACCGTTATCCTTGCGATGGGAAGTGTCATGAGTGGTATGTCCTTAGTTGCCCCTTGTATTTCCACTGTTTCTGTGGTATACTGACTTGGGTCCACTAGGCTAGACTTCACAACTGAATCATAATCCAAACCTGTATCATAAAGGCACCTTATGGTGACCCCATTACAAATAACATCCTCACAAACTGGGGGGTGATAAGGTTCCTGCTGTCCCTTAGGATTAACCTTTAATCTTTGAGTCCCCGACTTCATTGCAGCAATGTTTGAAGGTTTCCTTCTACAAAATTCGGTGTTATGGTTATCTTTCTTGCACCATTTACACCATCTTTTTCCTTGGTTAAACGGTTTTCTTTCATTGGATTTTTGGTCATTGAACTGTGAGTTTCTGTCTCGGTAGTCATTTCTTGGCCGTTCAAAGTTTGTCCTACCTTTATTTCCCTGCTCTCTATTATCAAATTTATTAAATTGCTGTGGAGCTTTAAAATTGTCTATGTGCTTCTTTTTAGCACCACTTACCTCTGCCTGGGCTGCCTGATACCTTTCAGCGACATTTTAAAACCTCCCCCAACTTCTCTGCACCTTGTTCCATGAGAAATTTTCTCATGTCTGGAGCCATGGACTCTCTCAATTGCTCAATCATGATCATTTCTTTAAGATCTTGGGTCTTCCCCAGAGCAGTCCATTTCTCCAAATAGGTTTCTAGTCTGGCAGAGAATTGGTGGTATGTCTCCCCAGACAACAGTTTGGCATTTCTAAATTTCTTACGATAAAATTCCCCATTTTTTTCGTACCTCAATAACAAAGCCTGCTTTAACATGTCATAATTCTCCTGGTCTTCTCTGTTCATTTTTGCGAAGACTTCGTAAGAAGTACCTCTCAGTCCCTGTGATAGCTTTAAACTCCACCTCTCTCTCTCTAACCCATATGTAGTAGCTAATAACTCAAAACGTCCTAGGTACCCCTCTATGTCATCGTCTTTTTCAACAAAATGGTCTAAATGAAACCCCATAGCTGAGTTTGAGGCTCCCAGACTGGGCGTAGCATCTGAGGCAAAAGGGCTGGCACCATTTTCAGGAGCCTGGCCTTGTAGCTCCAGCTCCCTGAGTCGTAATTCGTGCTCCCTTTGCAACCTTCTATCTTCTGCCTCCCTTTCGGCCCTTTTATCTTCTGCCTCCCTTTCGGCAGTCAACCTTTTATCTTCTGCCTCCCTTTGCTGTCGTTTTTCTTCTGCCTCAATCTGCAGCCTCTTAATTTCTCTATCAGCCTCAATTTGTAACCTCTTCTCTTCAGCTAACCTTTCAGACTCTAATTTTCTTTCAGCCTTTTTTTCTAATCTTCTTTCTTCCCGTTCAATATACTTATCACATTCAGCCGTTACATATTGAATTAAAATCTGACCATCCATTCCCATCTCCTTTGCCGTCAGCATAGCAGCTGATCTGAATTTGGCCAGCTCCGCCATACTTTTTAAACAAATCTAGCAATGTGCAAAATAGAATTTCCAACTACTAAAGTAATTCAAATTACTCTAGACTAAAATAATTCTAATTAATTAATTAACTACCACTGGCTGTGAAGATTCACCAACTTTTATTTTCAGGGACACTTTTAATTTTAAGGGACACTTTTAATTTTAATAATGTGTTCCCCTAATCTAATTCTCCCCTCAGGAGATCCTAATATATTTAATGGGCTAATTATCCCGGGACCAAGAGACCCCAATATATGTGATTAATTTAAATCCCGAGACCGAGCTACCCAATATATGTAGTGGATTTGATGGTATTGTATGATGGTGATATTACTAAGTGTGATGCATGAGGTCAGCTGTGAAGGCTCCTGAGATAAAATGTAGCTGTGAATTGTCAGAAGGCCCTTCTTGCTACCACTACGACCTCACACTTATCTTTTTTTTTCTAATGAATGTGGCTACGTTTAATGTCTAGGGTAATGATATGTAATGTGTTGTGGTAGTTTACAGACACACACACAGATATTTACTAAGTCTACTAATATTAATAAATGTTATAATACACTGAACTAACTCAAGTGTGTAAAATTTGGATAGTAATTTTCTTACATTTATTTGTTCTGGACCAAGGTTTTATTTTGGCCAGAACATATGAAAGGTTTAGAAATTATGAAAGAAATGCATGAATATTACATAATAAATGCAAGGTGTGTACATATATATGTTACTATACCAGTTAATATTATTACTGTTTATAGTATTAATCTATTTTGGGGAGAACATTTAATGGATGTGCTGTTGGGGTGGCCTCATCACTCCCTGTCTAAGGTGACTACACATTGTCCAGTTATTTGATGGAATTTTTATGGGTGTGTTAGCAAATAAGTTGAGTTGGTGAATTCTCAGCAGACCAGGCGCTCACGTAGCTTGAAGGTGTAGCTCTGGTGCTGAGATCTGGTGGCCCCACCTCTCCGTGCTTGGGGGCAATATCAGAAGTCTGGTGGCCCCACCTCTCCGTGCTTGGGGGCAATATCAGAAGTATGGTGGCCCCACCTCTCCGTGCTTGGGGGCTATAATAGGCTGCTCTGACAAAATGTCACTGCACGGGTCCACTCTGGTAATAATCAACAACTCATTTGACACCACAGTGGAGCCAACTGAAACTCACAGCTCTGCAATCAAAGTATTAGTCATGTGTCAGAATTCCATCCTCTAACCATTTCTGGACACAACACTACACAACAACAACACCATATAGACGGGTCAGATCTTTCTGACCAAACAACACATCTTACCAAGTTGGTTTCACATAGGCTAGGTTCTCCCAGACTACGTATTCTGAAATATGTTCATTAGCTTCCTGCCATAGAATAGGATAGGTGATATGTTTCACTGATCTCAACACTTGATCTGTCCTTCCTAATCCTTGCTGGAGTTTATGTATTTTATTTGTCTCTAGACCCTGAACTGGGGCGGGGGGTCTAGAGCGAATCCTTACTTGTTGTAAGGAACAGATTATGCTATTGCAGTATCAAATCACTCGAACCTTAAACAAATATTAAAATGTACAAAGAAATAATTTCAGTCTTACCAGAATTATGAATATAGTACACAGTTAAATAAATGCTAGCAAAACTCAGCTGAGCTGCTGGCCTTATGATGGCGTCCCTCTAAATATTTCAATAGCTTCTGGGAATTACACCACTTAATAATTCACTGTGTCTACTAGGACAACTTATACTGAATGGCACAAAATGCGCGTCTGAGCGCCGATAATATATTCATCTATGGCCAATCACTGCCTTTTCTTTTTTCAAATTCAAATATCCTACCACTAAGTCATTTCAGTCATACCTCAGTCAAGTATGCCTTATTGTCTGTTGGTCCGTCCGTCTCTACTTGCGTTTCACACAAAAAACACACTTGTTTTTTTGAACCAACTCTGCCTTCCCCTACACAATTTTGCCCCTAAAGTTATTTTTAGCCACAATTCTCCATCCCACCCCGTCTCTTCATTCCAACTAGATTTTAGCACCTGCGTCTTCAAGCCCACAATTTTTTGAAAATTAGTGACATGTTTTATTTCAATGTAGACGTTCGCTGATATGAACAACACAGTCTTTTGTCAATATCTTTCTTATTATCTGTCCGTCTGTATAAATGAAAGCATATTATTTCACTGCTCAAGATGGGCCATCCGGCCAGCTAGGTTTTATATTCCTAACATTATTATTAAGAAAAGTTACTTTTCAAATATTTTCTAGAATCTTCTCATCACTGCATTCAAATAAACGGGCTAAGTTATCGCAAAAGCGTCCAATAAATGACTGTGGCGTATAATATCCAAGGTCCCTTTTGTCGATTTCTTTACTTTATGTCAACTTGGGGAACGTGACTTTTTCCTCCTTTCCCCACCAATTTGCGTCCTTTTAGCCTCGCTAGTTTCAAGCACGCGTTCAGTCAGATTTTTCCTTTTGATCTCCGTTCTCATCCCGTTCCGTTTTGCCGTCAAGTCTAACAATTTAATTTCCATGGCGGGTGATGACCCGCGGCGTGGGCGATCATGTATTCTAGCAGCTTACGCATTAGTTTTTATCCCTACGTTGTATCATTGGAGATATTTTAACGTTGTATCACGGTTAATTTTGTGACAATCAGCTGTGAAGGTATCTGTATCTAATAGATGTAGTGTTTTACAGATAACCTTAGTTGCTACCACATTTATACCTCAGTCAGAATTATTCTGGAATATTGTGATGACTACGTTGAATGTCTAGGGTTATGTAAATGATGAAGTGTAAGTCACAACAACAACAGACAGATAAACAATTTAATTTATTCCACCACACTTGACAACACTGTGACACTCACACACATTTAACACTCTATAAGACTATCTTAAATGAGTCACTGGTAAAGTTTCAAATATATATGTATTAATTACTTTCACTATTATATATCCTGATTCAACTACAAAGTGAACCAGGAATCACAATCAAATGTAATCACAATTTATATGTACAGAATTTATAAATATGAACCTTGTAGTGACATATTTTATTAATATTATCCTATGTGTGTCAGTTGTGTAGTAGTACTATGAGGTAATACTGGTTTTGTTTTTCAAGCTATGTTGTTATTTGTCATCATGACTTCAAGTGTTTGTTTATCTGGGAAATAGTATGGGGGAAAAGTTCACAGTTCCTGTCAATTTAAGCAAGGTATTGTCCCTCTTTTTTACTATAATGTCAATTTTTGAGGGGACACATAATGTTGAGCTCCTCTGGCCACAGAGGCTTAACTTTCGTTATGGCGGCAGGAAAAGACTCCTCTGCTCGATTGCTCCCCTGTGTTCTGGAGACACCTCACTGGTCGCTATCTGGACCCAGGAGTATGCTGTCAGCCTCCAGATTCAGCAAATCTCAGACCAGGTGCTGCTCAATAACTTTAGGACCACAGTCCCTGAAACAAGAAGGTTGTACCTCCTACTTCATAACTAATTTATAATCTTTTTCCAGACTGAACACAATACATAACAAACACTGAGTTCAGAGCGGTAGGCCAATTGCTATCTTCATCTGAAACAATTGACATCAGTATACTTCTCCCTAATGGTTACTACGCCTCTGCAATTCCAGCATTATTTCTTTCTAGTCAATAAGATAGGTGTCAGTGTACTGTTTGGCAATTCCATGTAGTTTTACTTTCCTCCGACACCTTCTGTTCAGGTTGGAGCACTATATAGGCTTTGCCTCATGTTCGCTACTGAACCACACACATATACAGACATAAATTATCAATTTACATTCAATTTTCATTAAAAAGATATCAAATATTTCAAGCTTACCACAATTCATGGAAATAATACAGAATTACGTTGACTGGCAATGAATATGGCACAAAATCCGACCTGCCACTGTCTCAGGCTTTTATTTAGAAAAATATAAGATGAATCTCAACGCACTGTTGCTTTAGAAAGTTTATTTGAAAATGTGGTGCTGACCTGACGCTCCTAATTGACTATATTGGCGGGTCTAACCAATCGAGCCATGTTTACACAAGCGTTTGAAAAAAGTACCCTTCCTTCCGTCTCCCCTAACAACAAAAGATAGTATTTGTAGCCCGACTAATCGTGTTTAGCCTTACATTTATTGCGCTCCAATCAAATAGGATTTAACATGGGGACCTATTTCCCGTACAATGGTGGTGTCAAAATCTGCCACTGAGCGATTCTGATTTTGGTGTTGTCTGACACCCTCACTATTTCTTTTGGCTATAATTTGTTAATTCCTAGACTATTTGCGTAACACTTAACATATTATTTGTCAGCAAGTCCTAAGGAACCCAACTATATAAATTTTATGGGGCTAAGGGGCTGCGTTCAAAATATGTATTTTCTTCTAGGATAGTCGTGCTGTTGCCACCTCCTCACTTCCAAACTTTATGGTGTCTGCTGTACTGTCATACTAATGTCAGGATTTTAGACATAAAACAGTAGAATGTCATGTTTCCTAATAAGCGTTTTGTAAGTTTTAAAACCTAACTCTCGTATGGGTAGTGTTTTTTATCACTGTCGATTTGAAAAAAGCTAGTGCTTGTGGCCTTACACGCGTGAGGGTAGTAAATGAATAGCGAGACGCGTGTTAGTGTGGCATGCGTTCCGGCTTTCAGCCCTCCCTTCTCTCTATCCTAATTCCATCTGTCTTTCGTTTATGGTAACTTAGTGTATAAAATGACATGAATGGAATATTAAATATAGGTCAGCTTGCGTATCTCAAGGTTTTTCTTAGAAATGCAGTACACGTTTTATCGTAGAAAGCGTGTATGCTGCAGTAGGCTTTTACTATCAACGTGAAACGTTACAATTTGCAGACGAAGTAGAAAACACGGGGGATTTCGAGTACAGTCATTGTGACAGCACTGTTCTTTACCATTCTTCTTTCTTTTTATTGAAGTTATTTGTTAGGCTTTACATTTACTTTTTAATTTATATATGTGGATTAGAATTTCACACGACAGGCATGTGGCTGGTAACCTCACCATGAAATCAAATGGTTACATAAAACAGCACTTCAAGAGCATGTTAATGCTTGGTGCAGGCTTCCTGACAGTATCAATGACGATGGTTTGGCCATTGACAAATATTTGTAACGTTTAACTTCCAAGAAACTCTCAAACAAAATAGTGTTTGCTCAAGGTTAATGCCAGTTTTTACAGCTATAGGCGTCTGTGCATATTCTGTTTCCTATTTCTGTTGTTCTCATTACTATTCGCTGAAGGGAAAGACTGAATGAAACAGTTCGTTCAAATAAACACGCACCTCCATCACCCGAGCTATGGATTGCGTGCCTGCAGGGATGACATAGCCACTTTGCAAGTGGAAAGCCATAATCTCTTTTATGCGGGCAGTCTACGGTCCCACTCTTCAGAAATGCGATCGTTCTCGCAGACCCCGATCCCTTCAGAAATATGCTTGCGTGATTGTGGAAAGAAAGAAAAACTACATGCAGGTGGATATTTTTGTTGTTGCGTGATGGAATTAGGCCAAGCGATTGAACCAGTCAGACCTGCCAAGTTGGTCTGTGATAAAGAGCGGCAGTCCAACCTTCTCCTATTTTGGCTAGCAACAATTTTGTTTATCCTCTCAACGTTTGCATGAACGTCCGGCTCTAGTAAATGTTATTCTCATTTCATTAGAGGCAAATTCATGATTATATCATTATTATTAAATAACGTTTTATAACCGAAATACTTCATTCCGACAATGAGCGCCGGGCTGGCTGGGTTGGTGATTATGTCTCTCTATTTTCTACAGTCGCTGATGTCTTGGATCAGCTGTTTACAATATCTTCCCATTGACTCCTACCTTTCAGTTACCAATGGAGCCTAGGCCTTCGACAGGCCTATGTCAGGCCTTCTGTCGCGCCCATCAGCTTCGCTTCTTTCCGGTCTTCCTCATCATTATCATTTCTATTTATAGATCTGTTCCGCGTGTTTTTGGTCTACCTCTGCTTCATTAGCCTGGGGGTTCCAGAAAAATGCTATCAACAGGTTTGCACGATGTGTGCTCTATCTCTCGCTAGCGTCTTGTTATCGTCACTTGTTCTATCTACACTTGTCTGGTGTGTGTTTGTGTGTGTGTGTGTGTGTGTGCTCTATCTCTCGCTAGCGTCTTCTTCTCATCACTTGTTTTATCTACACTTGTCTGGTTCTTCACGTCAGTTTCATATTAGTGATGTTATGTGTGTGTGTGCGTATGTGTGTGCTCTATCTCTCGCTAGCGTCTTGTTCTCATCACTTGTTCTATCTACACTTGTCTGGTGTGTGTTTGTGTGTGTGTGTGTGCTCTATCTCTCGCTAGCGTCTTGTTCTCATCACTTGTTTTATCTACACTTGTCTGGTGTGTGTTTGTGTGTGTGTGTGTGCTCTATCTCTCGCTAGCGTCTTTTTCTCATCACTTGTTTTATCTACACTTGTCTGGTTCTTCACGTCAGTTTCATATTAGTGATGTTATGTGTGTGTGTGCGTATGTGTGTGCTCTATCT